>OZ010594.1:104780526-104848026 GCA_963932145.1 Acanthosepion lycidas | reverse complement strand
GCACCTGCCAGCAGGTTCTGGAAAAGAGAAAATAATTGCTGAGTATAAAAAAGATACTAATGCAAAATTCAATAAATTCCAAGATTTTTTTTGTGTTCAGCTAAATGAATTTCTGAAGTTATTCTCTTGAATTACAGAAAAGCTTAAATTATAAAGTGAAAGAAAATGAACTTTGATTTTAATCAAACTAAATTTGGGATTTTGGCTTTTGGAAAAAATGATTTTATTGCTTACAAGATAAAAATATAAGGAATAATGTATTTAAAACTAAAAAACCCAGTTTTTCACAACTTCATAAAGGTCACCTGGAAAATAAGTTGAGAAAAAGGAAGAATTTGGTTTTAACTTGATTGGGGGAAGAAATTAAAGAATAATGACTGAAATAATGACTAGTTGCCATCCAAGGCTATAGAACCAAGTCTGTCCTGCTATTTACCTTCTGGGGAAAATTGTGAAAATGGCCTACCTCGGAAACGCCTGCAAATCTGGTTTGCTCAACGGTAAAAAGGAACCAAAATGGTGGTCCCCATGTTTTATGCCAGGCAGTCTCTGGCAGTTAACACGAAATCTCGTTGTCTCGTCATTCGCATGCAAATCGTGCTCAGTCCTCGGCTGTATAAAGCAGGCACGTTTTTGTTTCTGATCGGTGGGCTTTTCTTTTTGCTCGTGTGAAGGTTGGACGTGTGACACTGGTTTTTGTCGGTTACCCTCCTCGCGGGTTTTTTCTTTGTTTTCCTATCTGCCGTTATCAGGTGAATCGTTGTGTTACCACCACATACCTATAGCTGGGGGAGGGGGCGAAGAAGAAGATGCATAACATTCCCAAGAGCATGGCATGTAAGTGAATGTAATAGCTTCCTGAAATTCAAACTCGGCTCTCCAATTCTTCAATCCAAGCCGCTATCCATTACTCTACCATGCCTCCTAACTTCAAACAGAGTATTTTTATCATTATGTTCTAAATTTTGCAGAACAACTGGGAAGTGACCACTACCAGATGTATCTGCCAGAACCTTCCAAGAGAAATCTATTGCAGATTAGTTGCCTGTAAATGGATTTATGTAGGTCAGAGTTTTACCATTATAAATACATAAATCATTATTGTTTATAACTGTTTCTAAAGTCCTTCCCTTTTGGTTTGTGTCTTTGTAGCCCCATATGGTGCTGTGACGGTTAAAGTCCGCTAGTATCATAAAGGGTGCAGTGAGTTGCCTTATAATTTGTAAGCGTTCTGAAAGCAAAAGAAGTATTTGTCGCAGATTACTTCCACAAGACAAAGAAGAATCACTGTAAGTCCAGACTCGAATATCGTGGGCAGAAAGAAATGCTGAAAACTCAATTCCCCGGTACTATTTCAAATCACAATGCGTGTAACCAGTCAGAAAAATAACTCGCTCACTAACAAACGCTGAAACCAAAAATGCCCGAATTTTTTCCTCCGAATTGAGAACACCAACTGCTTTTATCGGCAGAACCTATTTCTTCCATTCATCGATAGCTGGGATAGGATTTTCCGTAATTTTCATATCAAAATACTTTTATAGCGACTCCTGCAACTGACTTATTTTTTCTTTAATTCAATTATTCCATTTTCAGCATGTTATGCGGAATACGTGCCCCTCTGTTTGGTAAGTAGTTTTCTTTTTCGCCACTTTTTCCGTCGTAGAATACACGCGACACGCTGTCGCTTGGTTTGACGAGGTAATTTGCCGTTTTCTTCGCTATATAATTTCATGAATTTCATCTTCATTTATTTTACTTTGGGGTACATCATTAATAAGATAGAAGTACCTCCAGATGCACAAAAAGTCCAGTGTCATGTGGCATGGTTTTATTGCTGGTATTTCTTTATATTCACTTTGTCACTTTGCTTAAGGAATGTTTCTTGAAGGTAAACAACTGCCGGTGACAGGTCTGTTATTAACAGAAGCAGTTCATTTATGTTTGCCTTTATTTCATGGCAGTTCCATTGAATTATCTTACACATGAATGTTTAAACATTTTCAGGCTTTACCTTATCTGGTTTTGATTTCTTTTTCCTAAGTTTTCATTTTGGAGGTTTTAGCCATTTGAGAGTTCTGACTTTTGAGCACCATCTTTTCTAGTTCATCAAATCAGTTTTGTATAGAAATTTGGTTTCCAGCTTTTGTTCGGCTGATTTTGTTCTTTTGCGAGATAAGCTTTTCAGTCCGTCTTTCCTGAGTTTTGATGGATGGGTAGGAAATTGCCGTAACCTCTGTTTAGTAGGAGATTTGGTATTTTTAGTAGAAGTGGTTTGTATTTGAGCTGTCATTTTGCTATTTGTTTTTTCTTTATTATTTCAGTTCTTTCATTCTTTTATGGTTCAGCTTGCACTATATCCTTGGAATATAGACTTTTAAGGTAAGTTTGAAATTTGAGCCAATCATTTGGTCCTAAGTTTACAAGCTTCTTAATGAAGATTCTACATTTGTCAGGCTAACCAACATTGTTTGTAGTCTTAATTTTGTTATTTTTGCATAGGAAGGACCTTTCATGTAACCTTCTACTACTTGCTTCACTTCTGAAAATAAGTTTCTTTTATATTTTACTTTGACAATCTCCTTTTCCTTTTTCCAGAACTCACATGTTCTCGAGTATGCTTAATGGCTTTCCTGGCAGTTAGCACATGTTATTTCATCATGAATTTCTTCTTCAGAATGGTCCTAATTCCTTTGGCCACATGTTACACATGTTGAGCAACTCCTGCAGCTATCCTTATCATGTCCAAATTTTTGGCACCTAAAGCATCTTAGTAGAGCAGGAATATATTGTTCCACTAGCTCAATATTATACCCTACTATTATTTTGTTTTGAAAGGTGGGGATTTCAAGTGTACCAAAAGTAAGGATATATGTGTCAGTTATAATTATTTCCCCTTTTCTTTTAATTGAGATTCTATGGTAATTGCTGACCACTTGGCTTCTTAAGGCAGATGTAATTTCCTCAGATATGGCCAGAGACAACTCTTTACTTCTGACTCCCTTAGAATTATTCAGTTTTGCATGCAAGAAGGTTTTAATTTTTATATTAGGAAAGATCTTCATCTTCACTATATTTTCTGCATGTTTCCTATTTTACACCTCAATCAGCAAACTGCCATTTCTCAACTTTTTAAATGTTTTAGGATTAAGCCTACTGGATAGTACCTTTTCAATCAAGTAAGGGAAAAGTTTTGGCAGCAGTGTTGCTTCTAAGGATGTGAGAAAAAAAATCTTGGAAATTCCGTATTAACTTCTTTTTCAGAATCAGAGTCTGAAAGACATCTTTTGGGCTTTTTATTTTGATTATTCATAATTTTTGGGTATTAAGATTAACTGCCTGTGCTCTCCAACCACTTTGGAGCCTGAAATTGAGATGTGTCAGGGAGAAACACAGTCACCTTGACAGGTCAGAGCTACACAAACCAGTATACTTATATTCAAGAGAGACTCTGAGCACAAATTAAACCATTTGTTGCACTTCCCAAATAAGTGTACAGACTGGCATGTTCACAACCATGTCTAAGTCTAGATCTCTTTGAACTGGTTGATCCTCAGCCATCACATTCCAACACCTATAAATTGGATAGAGATGGTATTTTATCCTGGGGGTATTTATCTAGTTATAAAATACTCCATAAACAGATATAGTTATAAGCACTAGGGCTTGTCATGACCAGCCAATTGATCAAATCAGATCTCTCTGACCACACGTCTAATCCAAGTAAGGGCCAATGTGGTGTGTTGGGAATCCAAAGTAACTAAACTTGACTCCTGAATCCCTCAACCACTAGGATCCCATCCCCAGGCATTATGGCTAGTCAACCACAGCAAGCAGGTGGCCTCATTGGTGGTGGTGGTGGGGGGGATGTCTTACCCCCTCTGCAGAGGTGCAGTTAGTATAGCCTGAAGCCCCAGCCGACAGGGCATTATTGAGAATGAATGCAAATCCTTTTGGCAAAATAAGGCTAATATATAAGTTGCTAACCAAAAATCAAGAAATTTAAACAAATTGATCATTATTAAATCTATTAATCTGTCCAATGTTTACTGTGTCTCATTGGTCATTTTACATATCTCTTATAATCATACCACAAAGAAAAAAGAAAACTTCTGACAATTTCTTTTTTTGAGAAAACCATTTTGCACCTTATTTCACTGAATACTTGGATCATACTTTGTATATATAATAGCATCATAAAAGAGCAAAATTTAAAATTAGTAAATTGAAAACTTAAATGCCTAACTACAGCAATAATAATTTTTTCCACTACATAATTTGTTTCCAAAGACAAAACATCTTTTTTAGATTATAATATAAATGCATTGCAACGTTATTTTATTGCAATAATATAAGCAATTACAAAAATTTACAGTTGGAATTTACAAGCAAAATCTCGAATGTTTAAATATCAACGATATGAAACAATGTAACATTTTGATAAATTTCAAAAGCTCAAGGGAAATCACTCTCAATAGAGTTAATGCCCCTGAAAAATTTACGAAATGAGTTATTGCCCTTGAAATTTTTTTTTTTTTGCAAGTCTTTCAGCAGTAGACCAGAGATTGAAATTTTTTGACTAAAATTCTCTTTTTTTTTAATCATTTCACCCCAAGCAAGGCAATAAAGCCACTAAAACGCAAGGGGTTACTGAGTGTGAGAGAATATGAGAAAAAGAAAACATTAAGGAGAAAGAACAATAAAGAAGACAGAAAATAACAATTGACATTGATGTTCAAAAATTTAAATGCAAAGTTGACTGGAAAGCAAGAAGCCAGAAGAAAGTTCCACATGCAAGAAGTGCGAGAGAAGATACTGTTAGCATAGAACTTACGGTTACATATGGCCATTTCAATTTGCTGCTCATCTAGTACATTCATAATGTCTATGTACCAAAGAGGAAAGCTCATCAGAACAATTACCATGTAAATATTCATAGAAAAGGCACAGGAAAGTGACTGAAGCCAAGGTGCCAGGTCAGGACCAATAACATTGCAGAATCTTCTTTATATTTTATCAAGAATCTCTAACACATAATAGAGGCACCAGACCAAATGTGTGAGTATTATTCATAGCAGCAAACTAGATTGTAAATGGTATCTTGTTATTTCAGATAGTACCAATCAATATTATAAAACAGAAAATGCTGGGAAATATACAATTTAGACCAACCCATTATGATAAACATGATAACAATGTGTATAATTCTGTATGTTATAGATAGGGTTACTTTCCAATAATTTCTTTGCTAGAACATTATTCAAAAGTTTCTGTTTTCAAAGTTTTGCTTGATCAAGACACAGGGAATGTTGGCATATTGTTGATGAAAGAAGAAACTATGATTCAAACAATTAAAAAGTATGACTTACCAAAAATACAGATCCAGGAATTGCAAACGTTTGTTTATAGAGATAGGCACTGCAGAAAAGGATAACAATGTAGCTTATGTGGTCAGATTTGTATAGAGTGAGAGTGTTGACAAGAGTACTTAACTCTTCCAGATTGGATGGAAATTTCAAGGGGCTGAAAAAATAAAACAGAAATTTTAAAACTAGGTAGATATAAAAATGTGTTTTTCTTCTACTACTGGATTAAAATGAAACAAAGAGAGATAATTTAGAGTTATATATCGTTCTACATTTCATATTTTGGAGTGTTTTCAAACAATGTCAATTATTTACATATATTTATTATTTTGTAATACCACACAGAGTTATAATTTTTAAATTTAAAATAAAAATATTGAACTCTTAAGAATTTGGTGTTGTGACCTTAAACATGGCTAAATGTCATATCTTATAGTCAAAACCATAAATTCCATTACTAAACCAGATCAAGTGAAGAGAATTTAGAGATCTAGATAGCCATTAATTTTTAAGTAGCATCATGTGTTTTCTCTCTTGAGATAACAATTTTAATTATATTATTATAGTATTTAATATGTCCATATTCGCCTAAATGAGTGCATTGCATAAAGCCTCATTTACTCTATAATCCAGAGGAAGGCTGAAACCATAAAATATTGATATGACTATTCTTATCATTTGAACTCAATAAATAATCTTCAGAACAAATATTTTTTATGACTGAATTTGCTATCCCTTCCACTTTTCAAAATAGTTCTCAAAGTTCTCTTTTAGGATCACCATTAACTTCCTGATTGTATTTTCCTTAATCTTATCCATGGCATGGCAATTTTAGTTTTGGCTAAAGCCAGAAATCACAAGGAGTCAAATCAAAACTCTAGGTAAGCTGACAGACTAGGGAAATGTTTTACTAAAAATTCCTGCATGAAACATAAATTATCTAATTGCTTTCTGATTTCGTTATTATGAATGTGATGGTGCATTGACATTTTTGCCATTTTGAAGGACCTATGAGCTTCCCAACCACATTGACTAAAGGTAAAACAAAACCATAATTTGTTTATTTACATTGAAAACTACAGAGTTATCAAATTTCTGTATGATATCTTCTTAAATATAAAATGAAAAAGTGACAAAAGTGGCAAAATCCTGTTTGCATTATGAATGCTTAAGCACAACAACTTATTAGCAGGAGAAGAATCTGACAGGCAGACCTGAGAGAACTGAGATTTGATTTGGAATGACCCATATATATATATATATATATATATATATATATATATATATTACATACACATAATCAAACAGGTCAAAGAATGTTTATTGAGCTTTTTGATGAATTTCTCCTGGTGTCAAATTAATCATTTTATCTCGTGTAAAAAACTTCGTGAAATTTAATATTTGAGAACTTTCAACCATCAGGTTTTTATATAAGAAATGTGTTTGTTTGCTACACATTGCCAAACACTTTCATTTATAGCCCTTAAATTTGATGTGCATAATTACTGGACATAAGGAAAAGATTTCAACTTTGTTTTTTTTTATTTTTATCATGGAGAAAAAGAGTTGCTCTACTTCTTTTTTTGCCATATAGAAGTATATTTTGTGGTAAGAACATTTGTGCAAGATAAGTTTTAATAGGACGGGATAGACTTGCTTATCATCTGGTTCACGCACGTCCCTGGTCTTTCAAACAGGAGTAGAGCATCATCCCTTGTTCTCTGTTTAGGATTGAGTTTCCAGTTTCTTCTAAAGCCTTCTCATTCTCTTTCACACTCAGTATCCCCCCTTACATTTTTGTGGCATTATTGCCTTGCTTAGAGTGAATTGATTAAAAAAGAAAAAAAAAAAAATGTTTAGAATTTCTCTTTTATTATTTGTGTCTGAATAAGAAAAATATTTGTGTGCTTTGGTAAAGTAATTTTTACAGAATAATTTTTTTTCACTAAAGTATTTTTTCTACTTTTGATAGAATTGGAAATTTACCAGGAACAAATCAAGTCTATTTTGAGTTTATGTTACTACAGCTTGTTATGCAGTTCCAACACGTGACCAATGTTGCAGAAAATAAATCTTGAATAATAACAAAGATACTATAAAATTTTCATTTCCTACTTATCCATTACATTTATTTCACTTTAGTATTACAAATTATGTGCAACTACCTTTCTGGTCTATATATATTGCCAGCAATTTTGCATTATTTGATTTTAACAGTCTTAATCAGAAGGTGTTGTCAAAGACCATCCTTCTTTGCACATAGACTAGCATTACAGAATCAGAAACCAAGAACTGTACCAATTAACAGAAACTACATTATTTGAGGACTACCAACAGCAGCAACAAATAAAATGGATAGCACAACTCAAAGAGAAAATAATGACATAATCAAGATGTTGATACTCCATACTACTTCAAATAAAAGGTTAGGAAGGAAACTCCCATAAATAGTGGAAATAGCAAAAACAGTGACTGAACTTGTGTTATGATGTTGATTTGGAGTTAGTAGAGACAAACGCCAAATAACACGTAACAATAAAAAGGGTTTTAATAGGTTGGTAAAAAGGTACAGAAATCGCCTGAGTAGTCAATAACTAGCTCAGCTAAGAACTTCTATGTCTTTCTGTCTCTTTCATGTCAACTGACATGCCACTATTTAAAGTCTTTGTTTACAGATGCAGATAAGTTCATCTTCGAGAGGGGTGGTAGGTTTCCGACACAACACCTCCCCCTTGAGATTAATTCCGGAGGAATTAATATCTTTTTCTTTTGGGATCTGGACTTAAACGTTCCACCCTAGTTCTTTTTCTTTTGCTTGTCCTTCTTTGGACAACTGTTTCAGGCAATGGTGGAGTTGGTATATCGAATAAATCATATAATACCTCCATTGGTTCTTCATTTTCTTTACTTATTTCTTCAATGATTCTTTTCCTTAATTGGTTCAAATGTCTTTTGTGCGTCCATTTTTTACTTCTTATCATGTATAACATCTTACCCATTTTTTGAGTTACTACTCCATCTTGCCAAAATTCCTTCCCATTTTTGTAATTTAAAAAAAAAAACTTTATCTCCCGGCCTGAGATATTTCATATTTTCCTGATGCGTTTTGTTCTGGTAACTCTTTTTTCTTTCCGGCAGCAGCCTATTGAATACAGATCTAATTTTTCTAGCAAACATCAGTTCAGCTGGAGGCATCCCTAATATTTCGTTTGGATTTGGTGTTATTCTGTATATACTTAAAAACTGCTGTATATTACCATCATCTGTATTAGTACCTTTGTTTTTTTAAGGGCTCTCTTGAACGTATCAACAAATCGTTCAGCCTGTCCATTTGACCTAGGATGGTACGGTGAAGTCGTGATGTGGTCAATTCCCAGAGTCTTACAAAACGTCTTAAATTCACTTCCTGTGAATTGAGTTCCATTGTCGGTGACAATTTTTTCTGGTACTCCAAAACGTGCAAACAATTCTGTAAGAAAATCTTTTGTTACAGAAGCAGTTGGTCTTTTGCACTTAAAAATTTCAGGCCACTTGGAATAGCTATCCACAACTATCAAGTAGAAATTACCATTCATGGGTCCAGCATAATCTATGAGGAGTCTGGTCCATGGAACATCTGTTTTTGGCCATGGTGTGTATTTTACTGGCGGTGCTTTCGCTGCCATTTGACGCACTCTACAAGTTTTAACTACCTGTTCAATGTCTTTGTCCATATTTGGCCAATAAATGTAACTCCTCATCAGGGCTTTCATATGTCCAATACCAGGATGCCCCTGATGAAATTCCTTCAAAATCCGCTTTTGTAGTACAACTGGTATCACGACTCTTCCAGCATATAACAGCACTTCATCACATATTGAATATGCTGGTGAAGAAGTTTTATACTTTTCTGAAGTTACAACTTCTTTCATTTTTCTAATAAAAATGTTGTTTTCTGCTTTTAATTTTATTTCATCTAATGTCACCGGTAATTCTTTTACTGTGTTATACATTACTTCAACCAATTCATTTTCTGCTTGTAACGCCGCTATCACCGTATCTTCTAGCGGTTCCGAAGACGTTGGGATCAGTCTAGATAAACCATCAGCATGGCTTAATTTTTTAGATGATAAAAATTACATTTTGAAATTGTAATTCAACAAAATGGTTCCCCATCATTGTAAACGGTTTGCCGTATGAGTAGGTATACCCTTCTTCGAACCATAGATTGAAAGCAGCTGGGGCTGATGGTCATTCTGCAATATAAACCTTCTTCCATGTATGTACTTATGGAATTTTTTACAAGCATAGATGATAGCTAAGCTTTCTTTCTCAATTTGAGAGTACTTCTTTTCTGCGGGTAATAATGTCCTTGATGCATGTGCCACTGGCTTCGTATTGCCGTCTCTGAATTTATGCAGAATTACCGCACATATTCTGTACTCGCTTGTGTCCGATACCACTATAATTTCCTGCTTAGGGTCATAATGTGTTAGTGATAATTCCGACATCAAAATATTCTTTATTTTGTCAAACGCCTTCTGACATACTTCTGACCATTCCCACTTTGCTCCCTTTTTAAGCAATTTATTTAATGGAGCCGTAAGGCTGCACATATTAGGAATATATATCCCATAATAGTTAGCAAGTCCTAAGAACACTTGTAGCGTTACTACATTTTTGGGAGTTGACATGCTTTTGATCGCTTCTGCCCTCGCCGGATCTGGTCTTCTTCCCTCAGAGTCTATTATCTGCCCCAAAAACTTAATTTCACTCATAAAAAATTCACATTTTTCAGCTCCAAGTTTGAATCCATATTCTTCAATTTTTTCAAAAACCTGATTAATATGTTCCAAATGTTCATTTCAATCTTTACTTTTTATCAAAATATCATCAAGATATGCAATGGCGAAGTCCAACCCAGCCAGCACAGTGTCCATAATTTGCTGAAAAATACTAGGGGATACTTTTAAACCAAAAGGCAGACGGTTTAATTTGTATAAACCCTTGTGTGTATTGATAGTCAACAATTTAGAACATTCTTCGTCCACTTTCACTTGGAGATAGGCATCCGATAAATCCAATTTAGAGAATGTTTTTCCTCCATTTAAACTTGCAAAAATGTCTTCTGGTGAAGGCAAAGGATATGCGTGGTCTTTTAAGCAATCATTTAGACCCGTAGAGAAATCGGCACACATCCAAATTTTATTATTCTTTTTCTTAACATATACAACAGGGCAGGCCCACTCTGAAAATTCAATGCATGAAATAACTCCTAAATTTTCAAGCCGTTCCAATTCTTTGTTAATCTGTTCCAAAACACCAAATGGCACATTTCTTTTTTGCTTGAAAATGGGTTTTACATTTTCCTTCACTTCAAATTTTGCCTTCGACTTTTTGCAACATCCAAGACCTTCTGAAAATACTTGTGGAAATTTTATTTTCAGATCTTTCATCAAATTTTCTGTAACCTGATTTTTACATGGAGAAGAAACATTAATTCTATTGCAAAAAGAATTTATAGGGAGTTCCCATAAATTAAAAAGTATAATCCAATCTGTTCCAAATAAATTTGAAGCATTTTGTAGTGCATACACTTTAGACTTTAGTGTCTTACCAACAAATGAAATATTACAAGAAAATTCACCTTGAAAATGCAATTTTCTTCCAGAAATCCCGTGAGCCACTTTTTCAGTCTTTTTAAGCAAAGGTCTGCCTATTTTAATCCATGTTGCTGTATTAATAATGGAAATATCACTTCCAGTATCTAGCTGTAGTTTAACATTTTTTCCATTAATTTTTACCTGTACAAATTTTCTTTTCTGCCCCTCCTCAATCTCCTGACGTGACAACACAATATTCACATTATCTTTTTTCGACTTAAATTTTTTTCTTTTGCTTTTACAATGAGTACTTATATGGCCTTTATTGCCACACGAATAGCAATTTTTGTTGCGAAAAAAACATTCACTTTTAAAATGACCACCACCACATCCAAAGCACGTTGGTTTTTTAACGTTTTTATTAACTATTCCCGTTTTTGGTCAAATAGCATGGACACGGGATATGTCTTTTTCTTCAATTTGCGTATTGTCATGTCTTAAGTTTTCAATTCTTTGACACTCTTCCGTAACCTTCTGCTAAGTGATCTCAGAATTTTGTTCGAGTTTTGCCAATATTCGGGACCTTATGTCCTTATCTTTGCTAGAAGTCAAGCCTTGAACAAATATCAAACATTTAAATCGACCAATTGAAAGATCATGTAACATAAAATGTTCACACATTCTGCTAACATTTCCAGCATACGTAACAACATCCTCATCGTCACGCTTTACCATATTCAAACACGAGAAATGAGTATGAAACAAACTAACTCGCTCACCAAAAATACTAGATAAAGTATTAACAGTTTCTTCGAAAGAAATGTCACCAGTTTTTCTTGGAAGGACAAAATTCGTATACTTATTATTTTCATCTGTACCCAACTTTTGTAAAAGTAAACTCACTTTTTGTTCATCAGTCCAACCATCACATTTTTTTTCAAATATTGTTTCAAATCACAGGAAATGTTATGCCCTCCCCTGGGTTAAATTTGAACTCAGTAATAGAATTAGCAATACCTTCGGCCGTAAATGACGAATTTACTGGATTCTTAAGTAAAATCGCTTCATATAAAGCCTTTGTGTCATTTCACTGCTGAACTTGTAAATCCAATAGTTGTTCCCGAAACAATTTTTGTTGTTCTTGTTGCTGAATTTGACTTTGCACTAGAGTTTTCATTAATGCAATCAAATCTTCCATTATGCATAATAGATTACACAAAACACTTTTCGAAAACAGTCAAAAAGGGAAAAACCCGTATATATCCACAATAAGCACAAGTCTTACTTCTTTTTGGCACGTTGAAATCCCATTTCTTCGTGAAGAACAAAGTCCGACGTATTTTGATTTTTTTTTCAGAGCAAGAAGAAAAAAAAATTTATATAGTCCACCTAGAGTTGAAAAATTCTCCACTCAGCGTGATGAACGAATCTCTTGTCACCACTGTTATGATGTTGATTTGGGGTTAGTAGAGACAAATGCCAAATAACACGTAACAATAAAAGGGGTTTTAATAGGCTGGTAAAAAGGTACAGAAATTGCCTGAGTAGTCAATAACTAGCTCAGCTAAGAACTTCTCTGTCTCTCGGTCTCTCTCATGTCAACTGACATGCCACTATTTAAAGTCTTTGTTTACAGACGCAGATAAATTCATCTTCAAGAGAGGTGGTAGGTTTCCGACACAACAATTTGAGAAACCTATTTTCCTGAAAAATTGTTTTAAGAGTAAGATTTTATAAATTTCAAGCATAAGAAATACTGGCTGCTTGGTCAATGAATGCCAAATGAAACAGATAATATGAGTATTACTAGTTCACTATTAGAGTAGTAAGTAAATTTTCCGTCATTCTAACCAGCTGTGATCGAAGTGTTGAACAGCTACCCATCTATGCTGGGTAGCTCAGCAAGAGTGTGTGTATATGTATACACATGCACAATAGCAAGGTAATCTATTTACAAAACCACATCATAATTGGTTTTAAATTCACCTACATAGCTAAAATAAGAAAAGTTAAAATTTACAGTTCACAGTTTTTTTAATGGTTTTTTTATTCTGTACAGTATCAATTATTTGACCTGGAAATAATTTATATACATATATATATATTACGAAATGGACAAAGTCCGACAATTTATTTATTAAAGATATTTTTATGTTTAACGTTATAGATACAAGTATTTAAGTAAATGCTCTGTTTATAATAAACAGTATTAAATAACATTTACCGGCCTGAATGTCCGAGAAATTTTCATAGAAAATCCTGTCAAAGAACGAATATTTTCTATGAAAATTTCTCGGACATTCAGGCCGGTAAATGTTATTTAATACTGTTTATTATAAACAGAGCATTTACTTAAATACTTGTATCTATAACGTTAAACATAAAAATATCTTTAATACATATATATATGATAAAAATAAATTACAGACAATATGTCTGCTAATTTTTAACAAAATCTGTTCATACTCACAAATAACCTTCCATGTATTGATGTTAAAAGATGAGAGAAATGTACTATAGCTGTTTAAATTTCTTTTTTTTCATTTCCCAAGTACTTTTGATATCCTTCCAAGATCATCTTCAGGAGTGCAAGTGGTACAAAACTATATGTTGTTCATTAGTATAAATATTTATACAAAGTTGTGCATTGTTATCCATTACTGTAATTTTTTCATTATGCTTTTAAATGCAAAACGGTTGACAGTGTGATAAATACTTGTACTAATGAACAACATATAATTTTGTACTACTTACACCCTTGAAGATGATCTTGGAAGAAGATCAAAAGTACGAGGGAAATGAAAATAAAAGAAATTTAAATAGCTATAGCACATTTCTCTCATCCTTTAATGGAAGGTTACTCATGAGTATGAACAGATTTTGTTAAAAATTAGCAGACATAATGCCTGTAATTTATTCAATCAGACATGCCTAAAAGAGAATTTGCTGTCTATATACACAAATTATATATATATATTAATAATTATATATATATATATATATATAAATAATTATATATATATATATATATATATATATATATATATATATATATAATTATTAATATATACTTAATAGCTATATATTATTAATATATACTTAATAGCTCTGTGATATTACATCAAGCACTGTTTTATTAACCCCAGCGATATATATATATATATATATATATATTGAATATTATTTAAATTTTAATCTATCCCTGGTTTTTCCCAATATCACTATTCACCCAAGCCAACATACACAACAAATATATCAAGAAATCAAAACAAAGTGGTTGAATCTTTCGACACAACAATACAAAAAATAGTTCTATTAGGTTGGTGCAAAAATAACGATGTAATAATGTCGTTTTTTGACGTTAAAAAATACGTCAAAAAATGACATTATTACGTCATTATTTTTGCACCAACCTAATACATTTGAAATTCTTTTCAAACATAAAGTAATTAATGTCATTTTTCTGTTGATCATTTGAATATACAATAGCATTTCTAAATTCTTCTAGTTGCAATACAACATTTTGTTTCAATAAATTGATTTTGTTTTTTGCCCTGAAAAAGTACACATTGGATGAAATGCGTTGGCTAAAATTAGTTTTCCTATTGTCTTTTTTCCGTTATACATAATGTCTTTTTCTACAGGTTAATTCTGAGAAATTTTTACATGTATATATATCTATATATATTTGTATATATATATATATATATATATATCTATTTATCTATCTATACAGAGGGAGAGATGGTTAAATCAAATAACTAGATATTAGCAACAGTATATGCGCATCCTAGCATGCATACACAGGTAAGTAAATAAATATTCGCTAAATTTACTTTAAGGTGTAAACATGACAGTGCTCGATGTCATTAGACTGAGCTAAGAAATATATATTAATCAATATACATCAAACATAGGTATATATAGGTATATATGTATATATATATGTATATTAGGTTTGTGCAAAAATAATGACGTAATAATGTCGTTTTTTGACGTTAAAAATACGTCAAAAAATGACATTATTACGTCATTATTTTTGCACCAACCTAATATATATATATATATACACACACACACACACACACACACAGTAATGCGCCTTGAGATCCGATCATACCAACATACAAGTATTTTTAAGGTACGAGCCAGAGATCAATTGATTTTTGCCTAGGGGTATGAACTGAATTTTGAGATATGAGAGAGTTTCATTTAAACATCTGGAAGGATCTCTGTTGTGTTATGTCTTTTTTTGCTGTTATTTTACAAAATCCCTTTAGGGACACCATATTTCCAAAGAAAGTAAGTGCAAAGTGCAGTGGCAAAAAGCTAAAATATGATTTCAGTTGAGGTAAAGCAGGAAATTATAACAAAAAAAACCATGAGGAAGATGTACAAGTAATGAATTTGGTAAGACAGTACGAGCATTCTATATTGATGATAAATAAAAAATAAGTCTGTTTTTACATGTTTATTTTTGGACTTGATGAAATGTTGAATTTGGAAATGTATTTTTATTTTTTTTTTTTTTTTTTGGCCTGACCTCATATATTATTTATATACCTCATATTTAGTAGGGACATGTAAAATATGCAAAAATATATAACTAAAAAAATCCAAATAAATTATAAAGAATTTTAAGAAGAATATGCACTTACCTTGCAGATGGGCTATCAAGAGTTGGGGCAGTCACAGACAAATGGTATAGCCAAGCTGTAGCCAGTCCAAAGATTACAGGAATCCACATCCAATGTGGGTTTGAGGCCATGGTTTGAAATATGGAAGAGTAAAACTCTGAAACAAAGAAATATGAAACTGATGCAAAGTCCAATCAAAATTTTAAGGGAAAGTAGAATAAAGGTAGGTAACTTTAAAAAAAGAAGAAATGATCTAAGGAATCCTATATTTACTTTATAAATGTGCTGATAACAAAAGGTGACATTTTGAAGTAAAAATTAGGAATTCAGCAAATGATGACATGAAGCTTCATGATAACTTAGAAAAATGTTTTTAAAAATGTTAACTCTGAAATGACCCATATTATTATTATTATTATGCAGTAATTATTTTCTGTCTATCGCTACATCATGACACATGGCTAGCACCACTCCCTATTACAGCTATAAAACAACCTCATTCAGTAACCCTCTACTTTGAGTTGCTCTTTGGCCTTGTATTAGATGAACAACAGCATAAAAAAGTAAAAATAAAAAACAAACAAAATAAGTTATATTTTAGTCTCAGTTACCTCTGAACATGAATAAACAGGTCTCCACCTTTTCTTTTCACTACCTGCGAAATTTATCCCTACTCCACAACCTTGTCATTTTCTGTACAAATGACAACCTAAATATTTGGTAAAAGAAAACATTTAGTGATTAAGCACCAACATTTTATTTTTTATTTTTATGCTTACTCAGTAGTCAGAAATTAATGTAGGCATTACTAGAGCTAATCTATAAGGCGAGCCTGAAGTCTTTGCCAGATTTCAAACATACATTACACAAAAAAAAAAACTTGGTTTATTGCTAATTATATCTTAATATAAAAAAAGGTGTTTTCTGGCATTTGTAAACTTCAATATGTACTTCATTTATTATCCAGTATAGTTTTTAAGATGAATGAACATAATCAGAGAAAGATTTTATGTTCAGCCTATACTTACCATGTAAATGAATTATAAATTATTTTATTATAGAAAAGTATTATAAAAAAAAAAAAAAAGTAAGAGAAACAGGAGGTAGTAAAAGGTCAAGAATTAAGATGCCACTCACAGAATAAGATTATTAATCATGCATAAAGTTAGGAAAATCTGTAAGTGTTTTGAAATTTATTCAGCTCTTTAGTACTTGTGCAATCTATCAACTATAGTATATCATTTACAATCTTAGGAAATTTCAGAAGCTAGGAAAATGGGTTCCACCTAAACTTACAGAAATGGACATCAATCATCTGTCATTCACTCCTTGCTCAACATAAGAAAAAGTCACTTTTAGACAATATAGTCACTCGTAATGAAAAATAGAGTTGGGCATCCAAAATAAATAAAATTATGATTAGATCCAGGAAAATAAGCTCTGGATGTTATACTCTGCTTCAAATTAGATCTCTTTTTGATTCACTACACAAAATATAAAATACAATTTAAAAGGAGCCAATCAAGAACATTGTCTCTAAAGCCAAAGCATGGCAAAAAATGTAGAGTCATGTATCCATCTGATCTGCTTTTAAGGATTTCACTCTGTGGTGAACAGCCCCGTAGAAGCAAGCGAGCCAGAGTGGCTTGCATCTGGTGTATAGGAAAATAAGGGTCTTACCTTAACGGGCAGCACATGACATCACCAAGTTTGCTTCGTGAAAATGGCATTACTCTCCCGTCCGGCTATTCTAGCAGTATGTGCAAGAATGAGGGATTTTTTGTACAGTTTGGAATGCTTCCACCAATAGCAAGTCGTGTACTGATTGGTCGAACTGGAGGAGGCAATTTGCCTGTGTAACCAAGAATAACAGCGAAGAACGCTGATTGGCTGGGGAACCGCAGTGTTGGCCTGATAAAAGAGTACTGGAGCCATGAAAAAGGGGAGAAACGTTGGCTATATGTAGTGACGTGTTAAGAAAGCGAGGACAGTGAATTGAACCAGCGATATTGTGATTTGTACAAGTAACTGTTGGGAGAGCAATAGACTTATTTAATCTACAAGCTATTTCGGCATTTTCTCTAATCATGGCGGACAGAAGTTTCGATATCAGGCTGATACCTGAATTCAGTGGAGCTGCTACCGATCTACCAATTGTAGAATGGATTGAAAATGTGGAGTTGGTTTGTGAACTTTGCGAGATGAAGAAAGTCGAGCAGGTATTGCCACTGCGCTTGCGAGCCGGGGCTCTCTCTGTATATCGGCAACTGACAAAGGAGCAGAGGTCAGATCCAGAGCAGATTAAGCAAGCCCTCATAACTGCATATGCAGTGGATTCATTCACTGCGTATGATCAGTTTGTGTCACGACAATTTCGGCCAGGAGAAACAGTATACGAATTTTTAGCAGAGCTGAAACGGCTAGCTTTGTTGGTTGGCGGCCAACTGCCTGAACAATGGATGACGTGTGCCTTCGTTTCTGGACTGCCGCAACAAGTCATGCAACTTCTCCGTGCAGCATCCAGAATGGACACTATGATGTTGGACCAGATCCTGACTCGTGCTCGGGCCGTTATGACCGATAGCAAAGAGCCAGATGAGTCAGTTGCTGCAGCAGCTCAACAGACGAATATAGCAGCTCAACGGACGGACAGCATTGTGTGCTTTAAATGTTTTGGTATTAACCACCTGGCAAAGGATTGCAGGCAAGGCTACTCGGAGAAGACAGCTACCCAGACCCATCAATCCCGCCACGGGATACAGTGTTTTTGGTGCAACAAGGTTGGACACATTTCCTCAGAGTGCCAGGGAAACGAATCCGGGGAACAGACGTCAGCGCCGGTCTTTTCTCCTAGCAACTAAAAAACACGGCACTATCTATTACTGAGGTGGCTGTAGACGGAAAGAAGTGCATGGCCCTGGCTGATTCTGGGTGCTCACGGACGTTGGTGAGCAAATGCGCATGTCGCAATTGGCGACCAATGAAGACGCAAGTCCTAACTGCCGACGGTAAGGCACTAAAATGCCGTGGACAGGGCAATATTGCGTTGAATGTTAGTCGTGCTCAACCCGTGTACATTGATGCCCTAATTGTGGATGGACCACTACTTGGGTTCGATCTTCTTCTTGGGATTGACGCAATTAAAGAATTAGGAGGAGTGCACATAAATTTCTTGGGAGAAGTTCAATTTTCTGAAGAAGAAAGTAAGCCCCAATGTGCTGCTATTTCTATCATTGAACCCGACTTTAGTGTGGAGTTCGACTGTCATAACAAAGCATGGACAGCCCCATGGAAGTGGACCAATGGACAACCACCTATAACCCTGAAGAATAGAGTGGCAGAATATTCAGTACCTGACTATGCACGGGTCAAATATGAAAGGGAACTGCAGTCCTGGCTGGATAATGGATGGCTGCGACCATACCCCAAAGATGAACTTGGTCCACCAAAGTGTCTAATCCCATTAATGGCAGTGATACAAGAGAGCAAGCAGAAGGTCCATCCAGTACTGGATTACCGTGAGTTGAATGGTTTTGTAGAACCATATACTGCTAATGCAGAGGTTTGTGCACATAAGTTGCGAGAATGGCGACAATTGGGGGCCAATGTATCTTTGTTGGACTTGCGGAGGGCGTATCTGCAGATACATGTGGAGATGGTGCTGTGGCCCTATCAAACTGTTATAGTGAATGGGCAAAGATATTGCCTCACTCAACTGGGTTTTGGTTTAAATGTGGCACCTCTCATTATGAAAGCCATAATTGACGCAGTATTATCGCAAGACAAAACCATTGCGAATGCCAAATCGGCATATGTTGACGATATTTATGTCAACGAAAGTCTCATTCCTGTTGCACGTGTGAGAGAGCTCCTGTCCAAGTACGGACTAGTGTGCAAGGAACCAACGAGATTAGAAGACGGAGCTAAGGTGCTGGGCTTACAGGTCTGGAGTGACAATGGAACTCTCCGATGGAGGTGAGGTGGAGAAATCCCCGATATCCCTGTGAGGATAACTCGCCGGCGCGTATTCTCTTTATGTGGAAAACTTGTGGGCCACTTTCCCGTTTGCAGCTGGCTACAAGTGGCCACTGCATTTGTGAAATGACAAGCAAGCGCTTTAACCACAGGATGGGATGACGAAGTTGAGAATGCCTCTATTAATTGCATGTTAACCGACATCATAGCCAGAATACACGAGGCTGATCCAGTAAGATTGGTGTGCGAGTGGCCGCGAAATGAACGTATGGGTGGATGCGAGTTCTGTAGCCACAGGTGTCGTATTAGAGGTAGATGGAAACATTATTGAGGATGCATCGTGGCTACACCCAGTTGGAGATGCTAAGCACATCAATTTGGCCGAGCTAGATGCAACGATAAAGGGTGTAAATTTGGCTCTTCAATGGCAAGTGTCAACAATACATCTTTTTACTGATTCAGCATGTGTTCATCAGTGGATTTCGAACACCTTAACTGGCAAGGCTCGAATAAATACGAAGGCGTCTGGGGAAATGTTAGTGCAGAGACGGCTAAACACACTTCGCGAGCTTGTAGCTGAATATGGCTTGATGGTGGACATAATACTGGTCAAATCCAACATGAATCTGGCAGACCGGCTAACCAGGGTGCCAAAAAAGTGGTTAAATCTACACAAGGAGGAAACGGAGCCAGTGCATTCAGTATGCGTTACTGCAATGACCAAAGTGGACACACGCCAAGTAGCTAATGTCCACCAAAAAAACGGACACCCGGGCATAAAAAGGACCCTGTACTTTGTTAGGTTGATAGACCCTTCAGTATCATCAGAAGTGGTAAAAGCCGTTGTCAAGGAATGTGAGGCGTGCCAAACCATTGACCCGGCTCCAGTGCATTGGC
The DNA here is from genome assembly GCA_963932145.1 of Acanthosepion lycidas. Classification (NCBI taxonomy): domain Eukaryota; kingdom Metazoa; phylum Mollusca; class Cephalopoda; order Sepiida; family Sepiidae; genus Acanthosepion; species Acanthosepion lycidas. Next base: position 104,827,569 of record OZ010594.1, on the reverse strand, counting down.
GAAAAGGAAAGCTGAACGTGAGGGACAACTGGAATAGGTTAGTGATAGACATCACTCACCATGGTGGTAAGCATTTTCTGACAATTATTGATTGTGGGCCTTCTCGGTTCGCAATATGGCGTCCACTACGTCAACAAGATTCTACTAGCATAGTTCGGCAGTTAGAGGCAATTTTTTTATGAACGGGGTCCACCACTCGAGATATCGACAGACAATGACACAGCATTCACGTGCAAACATTTCAAGAATTTTTTGAGTAATTTGGGTGTACGGTTGCGGTTCCGGTGTGCCTATGCACCTGCCGGGAATGGTATAGTAGAAAGAAGTCACCGAAGCATCAAAACCATTGCAGCTAGAAAGCAGTGCTCTATACCAGAGGTGGTTTACTGGTATAACGTTACACATAAAGATAATCATTCGCCTAGCACTGCACCTGCTGATGCACTTTATAGGTACCATACCCGTGTCTGGGGCATCGAGGCTATGTCCCCCATTGAATCGCAGAATATTCAAGGAGCATATGAAGTGGGAGACGTTGTTTGGGTGAAAACTCCACATGGGAGGTGCACGACTAAATTTAGAATGGGTCACGTGACTCAGGTTAATAGCCAACAGTCAGTGCACATTGATGGAGTTCCACGTCATGTGAAGGACTTGCGTCCCTTTATGGGAACGATCCCGACAGATACACAGGACAGTGATTCTGAAGAGAGTGAGCGGTTAGTAAATTTGAGATCAACCCCGTTAGGAGACACTGATCGTTCGCTTGATACTGAATCTGTTATAGACGACACAAATGGGGAAGACGACTCCCCAACTGTTAGCGTCCAAAATACTAATGTGGTACATCCTGCTAGCTCCCCTGATGACAGTTCATCTGAAGATGAAGCTTGTGTTGCTCCACTCCCTCGACGAAGTACCCGGCAAAAACGACCTGCTCGCGACTGTATGTTTTGTGATCATGAGATCAGGGGGGAGTGTGGTGAACAGCCCTGTAGAAGCAAGCGAGCCAGAGTGGCTTGCATCTGGTGTATAGGAAAATAAAGGTCTTACCTTAACGGGCAGCACATGACATCACCAAGTTTGCTTCGTGAAAATGGCATTACTCTCCTGTCCAGCCATTCTAGCAGTATGTGCAAGAATGAGGGGTTTTTTGTACAGTTTGGAATGCTTCGACCAATAGCAAGTCGTGTACTGATTGGTCGAATTGGAGGAGGCAATTTGCCTGTGTAACTGAGAATAACAGCGAAGAACACTGATTGGCTGGGGAACCACGGTGTTGGTCTGATAAAAGAGTGCTGGAGCCGTGAAAAAGGGGAGAAACGTTGGCTATACGTAGTGACGTGTTAAGAAAGCGAGGACGGTGAATTGAACCAGCAATATTGTGATTTGTACAAGTGACAGTTGGGAGAGCAATAGACTTATTTAATCTACGCACTCACGATACTGAAGGCAGTCAGCAGACAAGCTGTCACAGTCACCACCAGTGACCTTGTTCAGCTGACGTGACACAAGCATCAACCCCGCCCCCGGAGAGACTCCCACCAACTCTCCCCTTCCTGCAGGTTGCTTCTCTCACCCACAAAGAGACATTCCACCTTGATTTCTTATATTGGTAATACAAAAAATTTTATCTTAGCAATTCTTGCTTTCTTTTCTTTCTGCTTTACCAGTGGTACTTTTTTTGTTTTGTTTGTTCTCTCATGCAGCTATACACATTTATGTGTTTGGAAGGATTCAAAAGGAATTCTGTATGAATTGCTAGAATTTAGACAAACTGTTACTGTATAAAGCTGCAATAAAAAATTGGTTTACATAGGAAAAGAATGCATGTTCATGATACAAATGAGATATAGCAAACAATCATGTAGATGGAATGCAAGTTTTTCATGTGACTTATTTTACTTTCTTGTCACTTTCAGACTCTTGCTTTTGGCTTATCTGATTAAAAATTTCTATACAATAAAACAAAACTGGAATTGTTATTTTATAATGAAATATACTAATTGCTATTGAAGATCTGGAAAAATTCTTTGACGACCGATTTATATTATGGATTTATATGAATGAAAAGATTTTGTCAAAATATGCTAGAAAACTTTGCATCATCTTAAAAAAGCATAATTCAAATTTATGAAAAGAAGAGAATACATCTCTTTGCTGCTAACACTTTGTAGAGAATTGGTGGATCATAAAAAGAGGAATTTTGGTTTGAGCAATTCAGGATTTAAAATTCAAAGATTAAACTTATTTTGTTACAGGTTTCAATATATATTTAATTAAAGAAATTTTTCTCGAGATCTAAATTCTAAAAAAAGAAAAAGGGTTTGCTGTCAGTGGATCACAACAGAAGAAATAATTCAATATAAGAATTTATTTTTGTAACTGGAAAATCCGCAATTAAAAACTAAAACTTTAAGTCCATATCAATAATTTTGGTAGCAGTACATGTAATGTTTTTGTGACACTATCAAATTTCTATGTGAGAAAAAAAATTAATAAGCATTACTTTATAAGAGACATATATGAAAAAGAAAGTTAAAGAAAAAAAGAAGAAACTAAAAAAAAAAGACTGAAACAAATTAGAAATTCTTACCTTACTTTTGATAATATTTCTTTATAAGTTGAGTGAATAAAAGTCAATAAATGTGGAAAGGGCAAAAATCCATTTCATGACACTGTCTTACAGATAGGAATTATCATTTATGTATTAGGTGTTAAATGAACAAGTTCAATGGTTCAATGATATGACACAGATAAAGAAATTTACAGAGCAAAAACAGTCAAATAGGTTTATGCTTCCACCATATCTCTTAAAATTGTGATTGTGGACTATATATATATATATATATATATATATATATTTTTAAAAGATTTGGCTGCGTGGTTGAACCTAATTGGTCTAATGTAATTAATTTATCATCATATAGTCCTTCTGAGCTAGAGCTTACTATTTTGGCACATGGCCTAGACTTCAAAATTCCGCCTGTTTCTCTTAATAGAGAACAGATTTTTTCGGAATTTGAAGTTCTTTATGCTCAGCTTAGTAAGCTTCAACCCCTTTCTGTAAGTAAATCCAGTGACTTCCGAGCAAAATTGAATGACTTAGCTCATTCATATGCAAGCTCTTCAATTTCCTCCTCTGAATTTAAATGGAGTAGGGAGCATCACAGGATCATTAAGTCCCTAAAAAATAATAATTCTCTGGTCATTACTAGACCAGATAAGGGTTCTGGTGTTGTGCTTATGGACCGCCAGGATTATGTGACTAAAATGTTACATATACTTAATGACCCTTCTAAGTTTCAGCGTCTTGGTCACGTCGATACCCATGATAATACGTTAACTTCGGAAATTCGTTTTCAGAAGCGTCTTCTTAAATGGGTAAAAAGCGGTGTTCTCTCTTCTGATATATCTGAGGAATTGAGACCGTCAGGCTCGATTCGACCCCGTCTTTATGGATTACCTAAAATTCATAAGGATGGTGTTCCGTTGAGACCCATATTATCTATGATTGGGTCCTCTCAACATAAAGTCGCTAAGTGGCTAACTATAATGCTGGAACCAGTGTTGCAGCATTATAGCTCCTTTTGTATTAAAGATTCCTTCTCGTTTTCTGAATATATTAGGAATCTTGAGACCACTGATGGATTTATGTGTTCCTTCGATATTTGTAGCCTTTTCACTTGCGTTCCATTGTCGGAGACTATAGATATTTGCAGTGATTTGCTATATCGTAGTCATTTGACACCTCCGACAATACCTGAAGATGTTTTTATTGAACTCATGAAATTTGCTACCATGTCTGTCGATTTCAGTTTTGATAATATTATGTATCGACAGATTGATGGGGTTGCTATGGGTTCCCCTTTGGGTCCTGTTTTAGCTAACATTTTTGTGGGTTTCTATGAACAGAGTTTGTTTACAGATTCCTCTAAGCCCACTGTTTACTTCCGTTACGTTGACGACACTTTTTGTGTGTTTCGTAATGAATTCGAGGTAGACAAATTTTTCTCCCTATTAAATAGTGTTCATCCTGCCCTTAAATATACAGTGGAGAAGGAAGAGGATAATACTTTACCCTTCCTTGATGTTCTAGTTCGTAGAACACCTTCCTTATATACTACTACAGTTTATAGGAAGTCCACTTTTACGGGTCTTTACACTCGTTGGGATTCCTTTTGCCCTAAACAGCAAAAGATTAATTTAATTAAGTCTTTGACCCATAGGGCATTGAGGATTTGCTCAGATGACACTTTGAAAGATGAGATTAAGTTTTTAACTCACATCTTCACTAGTAACGGTTATCCTTATGATATCGTTCAAATGGTTATTCGTCAAAAGCTGGTGGACTTTAATAAAGTAAAACCAGTGCTTGTTAAAAAATGTCCCGTGTATTTACGAGTTCCATATTTTGGGGGTGATAGCGAAATGTTGGCTAAGCAAATTTCATTGAGTTCTAATCAATGCTATTTTGCAGCGAATGTACGTGTTGTGTTTAAAACAAGATCTGTTCTTCCATCCATGAGTAAGGATGTTTTACCTCCTCATCATATTAATTCTGTAATTTACAAATTTAAATGTAGTTGCGGTGCCGACTACATAGGTAGAACTACACAACGATTGGATGTTAGAATCAAGCAACACGTGCCTGCAAAAATTTATAATAAAAATTTTTCGATTGGTGATACCGTTCGAAACACATACGGGTCATCTATAGCGGATCATCTCATAAATAGTCCTGGTTGTGCGGTGGACTTTAGTGTGAATTGGTTTTCTGTGGTGTCCACTTCGCACTCGTTGTTCCATCTGAAGGTGTTGGAGACGTTGTTTATCAAGTCTGGGCGACCTTCTCTTTGTAAACAGAGAGATTGTTTGCTTGGGCTTGCTCTACTGGGTCTCTAGCATCTTTAGGTGTAACAACTTCCCTTCCGTTCATTCACGTCACCCATATATATATATTTTTTTTTTTTTTTTTTTTTTTTTTTTTTTCTCCTTTTTCATAATTTTCCCCCGTTTACAGCTCTGAAGAGAGGGGGCGAAACCGGTCGGCTGGTATTTTATTTTAATAACATCATGGCCCAATGTAAAAATATTTATGTTTTTAACGCCATAATAAAGTTTTGTACCACAAAAAATATTTTTAAATATATATATATATATATATATGGTTTGGTTGAGGATCAATGAAAATTCTTTGTTTAAAATGATTTTAATATAATTTTTCTATGTCCAGACTACTTTTCTGTTTTCTAGGAAGCATTTGAACATAGGTTGTCTTGTCTGCTCTTCTGAATGTTTTCAGATTTCATAAGCCATTTTTAAAGAGTTTTTGTAGATTGATAGAGTTGTGTCACAAATATAAAAAGAAAACAAAGGAAACATAACAGCACAAATTAATGCATCATGATGCAATACTTGACAGGAATCCCAAAGTATCAATCAAAGATACATGAAGATGAAATACTCAAAAAACCATCAAAGAAACACAATGTATGTCTATAGACATAATCAACCCATAAAATCTCTTCAAGAATAACTCATAAAGTGCAAAAGTGCTCAAAATATAATCTTCTATGCTCATGTCCCTTCAGGATGTTGGTGATCATGGCTCTCCACAATTTCCTGTCCTTTGTAGCATTTAATAAATTTTGTTTTTTGGTATCTCTCTTAAAACCTGTTCTGCCCTCCATTTATTCAAGCATGCTAGGTAGGTTATGTGTTGTTTTCTACCATTCTTTTTGCCTTCCATCTGTCCTATGAGTATCAAATTTTCTAAGCCCTCTTTCCTCATAATGTGCCCTAAAAATTTCAACTATCTTTTTCTTTCCATTTTCTCCAAAACTTTCTTGTTGCTCACATGTTTGGTTCATAGTAATCTTAGTTTCCTAATGTAAAACCACATCTCTGTTGCTTCAAGTTTCTTTATCTCTGAAAAGATTGTCTACTATTCACTGCCACATAGGAGGACTGATATTACATCAATTCAGTAATCTTTTCTTTAAATAATCTTTATTCATATTCTCCTTGGAAACCAGAAAAATGATCTAAATTATAAAAAAATTAAATATTCCATTGGTCCTCAATCAAACCTACATAAATTAAAAATTGTTGTTCAAATACTACACACACACATTATATATATATATATATATATATATATATATATATATATATATATATATATATATATATATGTATTCAAAAGCACTAAAATACAATCTACCTTACTAACAGGTTTCATTCCTGATCATATGTGTGTGTGTGTGTGTGTGGCGTGTTATATATAAGTTTTTCTTTTTGTAACAATTAAGGGAGAGGGTGCAAAATTTTAACATGAGATGCACAGAATTCATGACCCCATTCACATCCTCATGCCAAAAGCTACTGCACTGAAAACTACAAAGAGACCACCCCCAAACAACAGCAACACAGTTCACAGTAAGAACTAAATTCTATCTCTTGTATCTCCTGTTACTACTAAAAAGCATGCACACACATACTGACTCATTCACACAAATGATGGCCCACATACCCAAATTCAAGTTATATTTATTTTTGAAAAGAAAAAAGAAACATAACAGCATTGTTTCTAATATATGTATATAAATTATATTTATTTATTTCTTCCTAATTGGCCCTAAAAATGAAATAAAATACAGTTAAATTCATAAAACAAGTATTCAACATGACTAATGTTGCCCGTAACCTATGTCAGTCTCTCATAATTTTTATTTAAGTAAAGTTCATTTTTTCTTTTCAAAAACAAATATAACTTGAATTTAGGTGGGTGGGTCATTGTTATTTTGCACACTTCTCTCAATTGTTACACAGAAAAAAATTGTACTTGGATTAAAACAAAAATTACAATATAATACACATTACTTATAATACATTCCTTCTAGCATATATATATATATATATATATATATATATATATATATATATATATATATAATGATGATGATGACTGCCTACTCAATGATAAAGTTTTTCAAGTAACAAAAGCTTTTCCTCTTGTAATTTCTTTTATTAATATACCAGTGTGTGTGTGTGTGTGTGTATCAAAATAATCATTACCTTGTATTTATTTAAGCTTATTCTTTTCACAATCATTAGTCATACCAAACATTCATTAGAAATTTTATCACAATAAGAAAAATGAAATAAACTTAAGAGAATAGTTATAACAGAAAAAAAAATACTCTTTTTGCTTGTTTTTATATTGTAAAAACATTTCTAACATTCCATTATAGAACAACAGAATTGAATACTTTCCCAAAAGCAATGTTCACAAAAAAATGCTTCTGAGTCATCAAGGAGGATAACCATTACTTTCCCTTTATTTAAAGAGTCTATTTAACTATACATATATAATCTACATCTAATAAGATGTACAAATTCAAACAAAAATTTGAGAAAATTTAACTGAAGTTTTCAGTTTTTACAATAAAATAAACAGACATAAATAGACAAGAGCAAATGTATATTTCTTTAGTAATCTTATATATAAAGTACAGTGTATGTGTTTTTGTGCATATGTGTGTGCCCAAGAAACTCCTCTGCTCCCACTGGTCTGATTTCAATGATTCACAGCTCATTCAAAAGTTCTAACAAAGTTAAACACAGGGAACGATTTTCGTTGAGCTCAGATTCAGGATTGCCAGATTATGAAAGGTTAAAAATATGTATTAATATATTATACTAGCCATTATCATCGCTTTCATGGTTCAAGGGAAGTAACTCTCATTTTCCTTTTGTATCCAAAATTTTAAGCTAGATTAAAAATTTTAAGCTATCAGGCAGCATTTAAGCAAGCTCCTGTGGAGGATTCTTGGTTTGGCTATCATCACAATAGCTAAGGAGTAGATGCAATAGGCATCAATAAACTACAGAAGAACCAGCGTTTCAACATGATGTGGCCATAAGCCTGAGACTACTTGTAATCATTTCACACTAATACATCTTTAAAAGAAATGTACTTACCTCTACTTGGGCTACATTAATCTTGACAAATAGACTTCTAAGTGACGTGCTACACTGATAAACTAAGAAAAATGGAAATATATGCAATTCATTCAACCATAGTTATCTTACCTGTCCATGTTGGAGTAGAAACAAATTCTGCAATATCTGTTGTCAGCCTTGACAGAAGTAGACCATTTAAAAAGTTAAATAAATTGAAAAAAATACTCTTTAAGTAGAAAATATTCCTGAAAGCAACAGTAGAGGAATCTGTGGAGAGCCAGAATCATTTATGTCTTGAAGGGACATGACACACAGAACATTTAACTACTATTATATCACAGTACCAGAATCAGAAAACACAGGAATATTTTTTCTAATGTCCTAACAAGTGAGAGCAAAAGGAAATGAAAGTGGCAAGACATTTTTAAGTTCTGAACCAAAGATCACACTGCCTCATTTTTAGTAATAACATAATCCTTCATTAAAACATTCTATTCAAATTTCCTCCTAATAGTCCAATACTATTATTGCCCAAGGAGGATATAAACTGGCACATGGCAGCTCAACAGTTGTTTTATATAGTAAGCATTTTCCATATTTCAATTGAATTAAAGAGAGTATTGTCTACTTTTTATTCACAGTCTCAGTTTGTGCCATTTTATTAATTATCAAATAAATGCCACCAAAGTTGTTTGTATTTACAGTGTTACAATAATTTATCATAGGTCTGTCATGAATTCAATTAGTCATAGAAAAATCTCTCTCCAAGTCTCTGCTGTAGTTGATTTATACTTGTTGCGTTGAACAATACTTGTTGCATCAATATGTCTACCTGCAAACTCATCAATTCAGAAACAGGAAAATATATATATATATATATATATGTAAGCAAATATAAATGGATATAAATCCGACAGAATGGAGAAAAATATTTGGAAAAAACAAACAAAAATCCTTAAATGCAATTAAGTTGTTTTAATATGAATGAAATGTCAACGTCTGACGTTTCGGTTTAATAAACCTTCATCAGGACAATATTCATTAAAATGCAATTAACATAATCAGTTCAACATGACAAAGACGATGGACATAAAAACAAAACTTATCCAAAACAGATAACTGAAAATTTTAAATGATCAGCTTTCCGTTTAAGCGTGGTCACGTTGTCGTCAAATGGGCGACGCTTCAAAACGTATTCCTAAAATTTAAGTATTTTGAATGAAAACGAAAAAATGAAAAGAATTCTATTATGATGGAAAATTGTATGTACGCTTATCGAGCATTAATCTTGCTAAAAAAGGGGAAATACTAAAGAAACCAGGTCTAGTATTCACCGTGCGTGAGATGGATATTATACCTGCTTCATAAATCCTCCTAAGATTTTTATTATGAAAATATTTTAAAATCTTCACGGAATCAAAATCGAAATTATGATCTGCTTTAGTTATGTGTACAACTAAAGCATTGTTCAAATTTCTGAGGCGAATATCTCGTTTATGTTCGAAAACACGAGATTTTACGGACCTACATGTTTCACCCACATATTTTAGGTGACAGTTTTTAAACGGAAAGCTGATCATTTAAAATTTTCAGTTATCTGTTTTGGATAAGTTTTGTTTTTATGTCCATCGTCTTTGTCATGTTGAACTGATTATGTTAATTGCATTTTAATGAATATTGTCCTGATGAAGATTTATTAAACCGAAACGTCAGACGTTGACATTTCATTCATATTAAAACAACTTAATTGCATTTAAGGATTTTTGTTTGTTTTTTCCAAATATTTTTCCCCATATATATATATATATATATATATATATATATATATGAAATGCTGATCAATCTATAATTTATGGTGTGAAAATGGTGCTAGATTTCATACAAATGAAACTTTACAGAGCTTATGAATATTGTATGACATGATCAATGTTTAATAACAGCAGAAGAGCAAGAATCGATGTCACTTGTAAAGAATTCATTCATGAAGCCATCCAAAGGAGAGAACTCAAAGAAATTAAACAGCATATAATAAATGTGATAGAAAAATACAATTCTGAACAAAAAAGTTACTTTCCTAAAAACAGTTGCACATTATCTTAAATTGCAATATGCCCGATGCTATTTCCTTGTAAAATATTTATTCTAGAAGAAGAAACTATCCAAAAGAGAAAATCTAAAGAAATGAACCGAAGTATAATAAATATGATAGAAAAATACAATTCTGAACAAAAACATTATTATTACACATCATCTTAAATTTTAATATTTTGATAACGAATTTATTAAATTCTAGTTTTCTTAAATTTGAATATTCTTGCTTGGTTGGAGTTAAATAAAGTTTTAAAAAATTGTACTTATTTTTTTTTTATTTATTCCTTTTTCATATGATGGTGATGAATTGTCCAATCAGCAATTGGCAACCAATTGACCGATGCTATATTTGCTGGCCTGTCTTCCATTAATAACATGTCCACTGTTATTTCCTGTAAGCAGACAATGTATTTGTTGATCTTGCTATTCTTAGGCTAGCATTATAAGCCATTTACAAAATAGGACTATAATCAAAATGATTGATGGTGAAACAGATCCCAGGGAAGGGAGGAAGGCTGCATTCTTTCCTCTCTCTGAACACATTAGTACAAAAGTGATGCTCCTAGCTGTTCAGGATATGAACTCAACTTTTATTTTTCAGTCACTGAGTTGATTGATAAAATGTGCTGCCAAAACTAAAAAAATTAAACAGAAAGTATAAAAGAATTCAGGCAATGAATAAAAGTGAACAAATGATTTATTTTTCATTTTTTTTTTATATCTATATAACAAATATATTGGATGTCCTTGCAGCATAATGGTTACTAGAACAGAAATTGGTATTGGCATGTGGAGTTCAAATTCTAGCAGCAACCATTACATCTGCTTTCACACAAATACCTTTATTAGGTTGGTGCAAAAATAATGTCGGTTTTTGACGTTTAAAAATACGTCAAAAACCGACATTATTTTTGCACCAACCTAATAGAAAGGCATGAATCCATCATGTCTCGCCACAGTTACAAATAGAACAGACTGGGTTCTTTAGCTTTGGTTTTCAATCAACCTTGGAGAACGACAACACTGAATTCAAAAGTGTTTGGGTTAAAAGCTAACAATTCTATCCTGTAAAAACTTACTTATCATGGAAACCAAAGCACAAACACAAAATGTAGTGAATCTGTAACCCTATACTCCACAGGATAGTAAACAAACAAACATTATTTCTTAAATTTTTAATGCATAAAATGATTTGTTGATATTTAATAAAAAAATTATCACAGATGATGTGAGTTTGATCCATACCGAGTTCTTCAGTTTTCAGACTTTTTGCCTTGTTAAATTTTGTATATTATCTAGGTAGTATTTATCTCAGGCATTTGTCTATTTTATGAGATAAGGGCAGCATTTTAGTCAGTCAAAATCACTGAGTGGTAAGATATCAACTCCTTATGGGTCGTTCAATGCCAAAAATTAATTTTCTTTCACAGATGAATACATGGTAGATGATACTCAGCTTTTGTGCATCTACATGTTTGTGTGGACATGATTGCTAGAGGCAAAGATGTGTGTTTTACATTTTGTTGAAGTTATATTTTGGAATAGAGTTGGATTTAAAAAATTGCAGGGTATTATATGGATTAATGTCATGAAAGTTCTTTCATGTTGATTGATGTATTGTTGGTAATTCTATTATAAATAGGTATTGCTGGTATTTTTATACTTTCATAGTGTTTTGTTTTTGGTTGGAGGGTTCACTATTTGCCCATAGTTGGGACCCTGACAGGTGCTACCACACTGAGTCAGGGTGAACCTGGAAACAACAGCAATTAAGAGGTGGTTCCACACTCCTCAATAGCTCCAATCTCCTGATCAGAGGTTTTACTGCTGGATGTAGTTTATTATCATATCCAGGACTACTGGGAGGTGAGACTTAAGTGACTTCTCCAGAGCACAGTGCTGAATGATGGTATGTGGAGGCTTTGTACTGTTCAGACTACAACATATTTCTTCATAATCAAACCAGTGAGATTCAAGTGAATAAAGGCATTACTTTTTAGAGAATGGTTTGGTTGCAGGAGTTGCCAGAAAAAGGTTAATGTTTACAAGTAATCTATCAGAGGTAAATAATAAAGATTTCCTTAGAGTTGATTCATATATTAATTTATTAATAATTTAATAAATGTTTATAAATTTATGAATAAAAAATTGTTTTTGTATTTATTTCTTTATAAATTGGTAAATGGATAAATATTGCATTTCATTAGTTTTAATACAGCTGTATTAGTTTTTAGAATGTTGTAAATATAAAATTATTCTTGTAAATAAACAATCTAATAAATAAATAAGTGATTAACATTTTTGTTGTAAGTTCTCAAGAATGAAAAAAAAAGAATGTATAAATTCACTTTCATCATATGTTTAGGTTTTATTACAATTCCAATCATCACTTTTTTAAAAACATCACTGAGGAGCAAAAGTAGTTAAAATAATAGCAGTGTCAATAGGAAAACCATCCTTTTGACACTGTTTTTAGTGGGCATGAAGATCCAAGGTTGCTAGAGGAGGAGAAGAAATAATAATGATGATAATGATAATAAAAAAGTATTCATCAAATTGGAGAGACAAACTAATTCAATGAACGACAAGTACTTTCTTCCTGCCTGCATTGGCTTTGTGTCAAATGCTTTTTACTTATTTCTCATAGTGATAAATATTTCAGCAAGTTTTCAAAGTTGCTTTCTTATATGCAATGGCTAAACGTATATTTTATTTTATTTTATTATTCCAGTTCTCCTTTGACATGAAACCTTATTCCATGAGGAGAAGCAAAATATCAACATAAAATTAAAGATAGGTAGTGTTAACAAATTAGATATATGCATATTTTATTTATTTTACTTTGATAAAAAAAAGATATAATCAAAAATATCATTCTGATAAATGTAAAAAAATTTAAAAAAATAATTGACATATTTTTTGTTTTGCTCTCCACAAGTTGGAGAAACACCATCAAGAACTGAAGTAAGGCACTAAATGAGGCAGAAAAAAATGAAAATATAATTTGTTTAATTATTAGCATAGTACCCAGTAAAAATGACTAGATGGATCAGCACTTCTGCCAAGGATCAGAATATAGTTAAGTTCAGATTGCCTTTACTAGCTTTCTTGCTAGGTTCAAATCGTCATATCTTTTATTTTTTTGGGGGCGGGGGGTAATACAAGTGATTACTCAATACAAGGCTCAAAAATCACACAAGAGAGAGGATTACTAAATGAGGTTGTTATAAGTGCACACAAGGGAGAGCAAGAGGCGCATATTATGAGGATATGTAAGATAGATAATGGTTGACCCTAGACTTAATATTGTAGTGATCAGGAAAACATTTTGGGAGTCTGTTCCACAGAGCAACATTTCTGAGGAAGGAAGCTGTGCATGGAACTCCTTACTAATGAAATATGAAGGGAATGAAAGTGAATTGACTCTCGGTGTATGTTGTATGGCAGGTCCTAGTTGTGAAGGTCTGAACTGCTGGAACCAAGGAATTTAGTTTATTCAAAGATTTGACATGAAAATAGCAATAGAGCAGTGAGAGGCTAGCAATGGTTTATCTGCGGGGTTGTAGGATGGAAAATTATTTATCACCCACTAGGCTGCACAGGTTGAATATCGAGCCTGGAAAGTGAGGATTTGGTAAGTTCAACCCAGATGTGGCAGCATTATTCCATTTTTGGTCTGATCTAGCTCTTGTAAATATAAAGAACATCAGCTTTGGTTTGTTTTGTTTTACGGCATATCAACTTCAATGGGTTATTTTAATGCTGACAAGATTTTTTGTCGAAAGTCTGGTTTCATTCATGTATTCTTTTCAGATATACAGTTTGTAGAGAAATTGATTTTATTGACATTCTCATTTGGTTATTTTATGACATATCAACCACAATGGATTATTTAATTTTATTTTATTTTTATTGCTGGTATTTTTTTTTTTCAAAAATGTATTGCTGGTATTAAAACCTATTTTTACACTTTTATAGTGTTTTTACTCAAATCTGGGGGGTTAACTATTTGCCTATAGCTGGGACCCTAACAGGTGCTACCACCCCAAATCAGGGTGGACCTGGTAACACCGGCAATTAAGAGGTGTTTCCACACTCCTCAAAACCTCCTGATCAGAGGCATTTCTGCCAGATGTAGTTTATCGTCATACCCAGGATGCGGATTTAGTTTATTGTTATATCCAGAACGGAAGAAAATCAGGAGGAATCAGGTATTTTTGGTGTGGTACAAGGAACCAACCATTTTTCTAGTTTCTTTAATGACATATTGTATATGCAAGTTCTATTGAGGTCTGAAGCAAGCTTGAGTCCCAATAGATGTTCCAGGCAAAGAGCTTCATAGAAAGTACAAACATTCATCACGACTGGAGAAAACTCAAGGTGTGCTTGGTGATGAAACATCAACAGCTTGGTTTTGGAAATAGTGAATGTTACAAGCCAAATACCTCCACCCCCGAGTTGTGTGAGAAAAGTCAGAATGGAGATCAGCTGCTAGTTTCCAGTTTACAGTTGAAATGCCACTATTATGTTATCCCAAGCCCCCACCCCCACCCTAAAAAAAAAAAAAAAAATTTTCATGTATTATAATTTAATATGATTTTTGGTTTAAAATTATGTACAAGACAGTAATTCCCTAATCCCCTGAAAGAATGAGTTTTTGCGAAAACTTAGAACCACGAAAGTAAAAAAAAAACAAAAAAACATCGACGTGTGTGCATATATACATACACACACACACACACACACACATATATATATATATATATATATATATATATATATATATATATAAATACACATATACATATATACATACATACACACACACACACACACACAAGTGTTGTTCTTAAAGTTAAAATTCCAATAAACTACCCTACGAAAGATAAATAACTAATATAAATAATAATGATATACCACAACCCAAAAGACTGAAAGTTTGACGTGTAAAAACTAAAAGGAAAGAAGTTATACGAGCAAAAAAAAAAAAAAAAAAAAAAAAAAAAAAAATTACATTGATATGCGTATGTACAGAATTGTCGTTTTTAAAATTGAAAATTCACCAATTACCCCCTGAAAAGATAAAATGAAAAAAATAAAATAGGTAAAAAGGGTTGGTAGTAATGATAAACCCCACCCCAAACGACTGGCACTTAAATGATTAAAATAAATGAATGTCAATTTTAGTTAAATTACATCGGTATATGAATATACAAATTTGTTGCTTATATATATATATATATATATATATATATATTTTACTTTCGTTGATGTGGCAAATTTTGGATTTATGTACAATTTGATCAATGCAAACGCATAGTTTAGATTAAAAAACACAAGATAATAAAACAAAAAGAAAGAATAGCACAAGCAAGGGAAATTCAGCAGTAGTAAAAGCTTCGAAAAGAAAACACTCTTTTTCTGCAAGTAATAATTTAAATTTTGCTTTGGTTTTACTTTTATGATTGGTCATTCCTAGATTTTATGGAGCCATGCGCTATTTTGCTTAATCCACAACCATTTGGCAGTTCGCTCAGTGGTGTCGGTAATGGTTTTAATGGCTTTTCATTTCTTTAAATCCACCAATCCAGTATCTGTTAAGGCTCTGCAGAGCGACCGTGCTGCAAAGCCTCTGGTTCCCACTTCAATTGGCATACAGCTCGCCTTCCAGCCATTTATCCTGCATGCCTGTAATAATTCCTCATATTTGAATTTCTTCCTTTCATTAGCCTCTTCAATGTGCTCTTCCCAAGGAACCGTTAATTCCCACAAATTTACGATTTTTAGATTGTTGGAGATGAAACACTATGTCTGGACGTAATTGAGTGTAGGCTATGTGCTCTGGGAACATCAGTCTAGACCCTAAATCGGTCTTTACAACCCAGTCTGTAGCACGTGTGACTAGGTTTATTTTTGATGGCTTTTTCTTCTGAGGTTTGAAACCGGCTTTTAAGAACTCTATGGAGCTTTGGTGGGGATTTAATACATTTACTTGTATCGCTAGTTGTAAAATTTCTGCGATTTCTTTTAATATCTCATCGTGCCGCCATTTGTACTGACCATCTGCTAGTGCTGATGGACAGCTGCTGAGGATGTGTTTTAACGTTCCTATCTGTCTGCACAATTGGCAATTGGGCGAATCTGATTTGTTCCATAATTTCAGATTAACGGGGCTAGGTGGGGTGTCGTACACGGCATTGATTAAGAATTTTAACCCCATGTTGTAATGCCAAATATCTGCCCATTTCACTTTTCAGTGGGTGATGGACTCCCATTTTGTCCAGGCACCTTGCTTGCTCATCCCTACCATTTTGGTTACCCTTGATTCTTCTTCGCTTTTCCGCACTTCTTCCTGCAGCAGAGCGTATTTTCCTTTCCCTGCTACTTTATCGTATCTAATTGGAGGAAAATACCCCAGGCCAGCACGACCTTTTGCTACAGTACCTAATATAGTTTTTGCACAGGGCCTTTCTTCTGCCATATTTAATTCATTCCTAGCTTTCCATTTCCTTCCTGTGTAGACTTAGATGCCTGCTCCAGCCACTTTGGGGTCATCGGAGAAATTATATTGTATGGTAGCTCTCACCTTGGCAACCTTATACTCCTCCACCAGGCTTGTAAATGGAAGATGCAGTGAGTTGGAGTTTCCATACAAAGCAATACTAGACAGTGATCTAGGTAAACCAAGCCATCTGCGTAGTCTAAGCTGTTATGCCTCTCTCCATGATTTCTACTGTGGAATCTTTATTATCTCCAAAAATATTCTTACAATCTAAATATATTTTCTGGTTTTAAATAACCTGCAAAAGGTTGATAAACTGTAAAAGACAAATCAATGTAGATTTCTGGCGGTACACCTATAAACCATGGTATTGTCTGATTTACTAATTGGCAGATTATTAATATAAAGCAAAAAAAGTGTAGGACATAGAAAGTCCTGGCGGATGCCTGCATTGATCTCATGGTTTTTAGAGGACTGGCCATTAACAACAGCTTTCATGGACCTACTTCATATGAAGGACTTGATAATTAATAGGACTTTCTGAAATGCCAATGCTGGAGAGTTTGTGTAACAACCCCAATGCCGCACCTTCTCAAAAACCTTTGAGATATATAAGGCTATCACTCTTGTGTTGGATTTACCATCAAGTGCTTTACTGATTATATATGTAATGACAGTTAAGATATCAGCAATAGAACTAGAGGAGTGAAATTTATACTGTTTGTCACACAAGAGGTTATCTTTGTTGGAGTAACCTTCTTGTTGATGTCACTGAGGTAGCTGATGTGGTGATACTGTGACTAGTAAACTGGGTATACAGCTGAAAACCTTCCACAGAACTGGGAAACATTTCTCCTTCTGGTAGTTAAACAATTTTGACATGATTTTGGATAGTTCTAGGCTAAAGTTCTATAGAACAACTACTGGAATTCTATCCAGACCAGTTGTTTTTATAGAGTCTAGAAACATCCTGAGCCAAGATAGAGATATTGCACAGTTTGTATTCTATGAAAGGGGGAAAATCAAGAAGGAGATATCCCTTTTCATCTTATGTTGAGATAAAGGCAAAGTTCACTGCAAAAATCTTAGCCTTATCTAACAAATATGAAATGACTTCAGGGTCATTTATAATAAAAGGCACTTATAGTTTGTCTCCATTGAGAATCTTGTGTGGACGAAGTTTTTTGTTTTCATCTTTGGCTTGAACTATTTGCACACAGCTGCTGTTAGCATTTTCCAAGACTCTCTTGCACTGATTGCAGGCAGTTTTGAGTGCAGTAAAGGTTTTGTGACATTTCTTCTTCTGATAGAGATAGTAGCAGTGGCTGTGGTGTGCTATGGCTGCAGCACATTTAGGTGTGTAGTCAGTTTTGTTGTGCTTGGAAAAAAAATTCCTGTTCAGAAATTGATGTGGCAGATTACTTCCACAATGAAGTAAACAAATCACAAATCCAAACTCAAAGATCCAGGGGCAGAAAGAAATGTCAATCTTGATTTGCAGGTCATAGGTCACAAATTCCAATATATGTAAACAGTCAGAAATCCAACACACTAGCCAATGGACAAGGTAGCAAAATAAATTAATTTTTTTCCACCTAATTTGAGGACACCAACTGATTTTATCAATGGAACAATTTTTTCATTGGTTGACAAGTGGGAAAGGACACAATATTAGCATATCTGAGATACTTTTGTGGTGACACCTGCGACTGGCTTGTTTCTTTCTGTCTTTGATATATCATGCAGAATACGTACCCTTTTTCTTGGTAACTTTTCTTTTTTGCCACATTTGCCAACGTAGAATATACATGACATGCTGTCACTTAGTTTGACGAGGTAATTTGCCACTTTCTTCACTACAAGGTTGGTACAACCTTGTTGGTACTTTTTGTGAGTGAAAAAACTTTCCATGACAGAAAAAATAATTTGTAAATTTTCATCAATAACCTTCTTGATGACATTAGTTAACAGCTGATGACAACCATTGACTTCTCAATAGTAAGTCTGATCAGTTCAATAAGGTTTAAATTGGCAGCTGATCACATACAACCTGGAGCAAGGAATGACTTGTTAATTTTAACACCTCCAAAATGAAACTTCTCTCTATTAATCACCTGAAATACCCCTTCCTGCCTCCCATCAGCATGGTTGATACTAACCTTCATGATTTGTTGCACCTTCTCAGGTTTACATTCTCAGCTGACAGAAAGTGGAAAGATTACATTAAATCCACTGCTAAGTCTGCTGCTAAAAAGTTAGTTCACTGTATCATGCTAGACAATCTTTCTCTCCTGAATCTATCTTACATACTTATAAGTCTGCCAACTGTTCATGCTTTGAATATTGCTGCCACATATAATCTGGTGCACCTGTTGTATATTTAGAAATTCTTGATAAAATCCAAAGAAGAATTATCAATATTAATGGTCTTGACCTAATTTCTCGGCTTCAGGCATTTTCCTACTGCCATAATGTAGCTTCACTGTACCTTTTCTATAAATACTTCAGATGAGCTCTTCCCTAAGGTACCTAGACTTTATGAAATTAAGTACAGTACTAGATTAGCAGCAATGTCTCATCAGTTTACAGATGAAATGGCTAACAGTTGCATTTCTAGCTCGTGGAACTCTCTTCCGGCTCTATGCTTTCCTGCCAAATTTGAATTTCAAAAATTTAAATGCAATGTCAATTGTTATCTACTGTCTTAATTATACTTTCTATTTTTCTCTCTACTTAATAATGTTTCCCTTTTTATTATTCTTTCACACTCAGTAATCCTATGTCTTAGTTTCTTTACTGCCTTGCATGTGGTAATATGATTAAAAAAAGAGGAGGGAGGGTGTTCTGGAAGCTCTATTTTTGAAGAATTCTGAGATAGGAATATTGGCAATCTAAGACCTGAAGCTATCTTAATTAGTTTTGCAGTATCAATAGATTGTCCAATGAAATGAGACATTAGAGGATGTCTTTAGTTTGGCATCAATTTTAACATTGACTAATCAGTGGTCTGAAGTGTTCAAGGGAGGTAACACTTCAGTAGAACATTGGTCAGGGCAAGAGATGAGGAAGCTGTGAGGCTTATACACAAGCTGGGTCAAGTTGTATGCAATGGAGAAGTCATGACAGCCTTTGTCTTCTTCATCAGTTATGCTTGAATAGACTAACCATTCTTTATGGTATATATTGAAATCTTCACCAATATAAATGCTAGCTGAGGGCAGATCAAAGAGGATATCATCAATCTTCTCAGATTTTTGTTTAACATTACAATTCTATCATCATGAGGATGATAGTATGAAAGACATACTATGAACAAGGGCTAAGCAAAAGCACATGAATGGTAATTTAGGGTCATTGTTTTTAAGATCTCTGCTACAGAGGAAGCCATCCTTGATATACACTCCAAGCCCATAGTGATTTTGAGGTATGAATAGGGTCATATAAATTAATGAACTGGAATAGACTGGTTGAGTTCAGTTTCAGACAGGAACATTAACTCAGTTTTGATTTCTTAAAGATGTAGTTCAACATCTTGATAGTTGAACTGTAGTCCCTTTATATAGAGATCTACAATTCAACTATGGGAGATGGAGAATGTGGGGTCTACTTTTTATATGGGTGATCTGGATTTTACTCTATTGTGTGTGATAAATTTGGTCATATTTTGGTATGAGAGGTAAGGAACCTAGGCAGTGAAACAGTCACACCCCAAGTAACACATGTAAAAACTTACCCGAATTAATTGACAGAAAGCAAAGCTGTAATTGTGCACTTTCTTGTGGCATCAAGAGGCCACACTGGAAACTACTGCATGGTGTAGATCCCATTCACTAAATGGCAATACACTAACCTCTCTTGATGAAGAGAGAAATAATCCAGGAGTGAGAAGAGATTACAGATGCAAAGTGAAAACATGACATTTACCTAGGAATCAAGGCAGCAGAACTTCTTGAGTAGGATGTATCATGCCTGAGCAGAGGGCGCCAGACATTGATTGAGACAATCTTGCTCAATTTGGAGGGCTGAAGGACCCACAAGAAGGGGGTGAGTGAGAGTTACAAAGGCTGCTTCTGAATTCCTCTCTGGGACATTTCTGCTTTTGGACAATTCATGGAAATGCAATAAGAGAAGACTAATCCTTGGGATTCCAACCTTACAGCAGCACCTTCTCCATTGCAGTAACAATGGTTGCTGGGATTGAGTAGTTTCTGTCTTTGACCCATATGTATGTGTATAGACAAGCCATGTGAAAACAACCATGTGTTAAATAAATTTTACCACCGGATGCAGTGAGAGGGTAAATAGAAGATCAGAGTGTGGTATCTGTGTACTCAGTGAAAAGTATCACACACACCTTCTTACATACATATACATTTGAAGAGATTTGTTAAAAATGAGCATACATGATGAAAAAAAAAATGACCCAAACTTAATAAAAACAAAGTTTTATTGTCAAAATTTTTTATGTTATTATTAAGAGGAAAGACCAAAGTATTTTTTAATTATTAAATTATATTTTTCTAGCTTTTTTAGAACTTTTGAAATTTTAGCATCTTTTTACAGTGCAAAATACACTGATTTGGTAATTCTTGCAAAAATCAGATAATTGTCAAATTCTAATGAAACTTTCTGAACTTATTCACAAATGAATGAAATTAACTTTTAAATTACTTCTTTTTAGAAAATCTTTGTAAAAAATTTTTTTTTACATCTGTTACCCCCCCCCCCCCACACACACACACATTTAATTTTATGAAATTTTTAGAAATTCTTTTTTATGGCACTTAATGTTTATTAGTTATTAAGACAAGTCCTTGGAGAATTTAAATCATGAAATTTATTTGGTCAAACAGGACTCCTAGTTACAAAAAATCTGCTATGAATTATAAAATAAAAAAATGAAATAAAATTGAGACATTATTTAATTAGAAAAAACTTTTAATTGCTTTTATGTATAAAATATAACAAAAAGCTTTTGATGAATAATGAATTTTTACAAGAATTGTTTTCATTTTTTTAATTTTAATTAGAATAATTTATAAAGTTTTAAATTTTTTAAAGTTCTGCATTAATTTGTAGCAGTCAAGTAATATATTGTTATTAAATTAAGACTATTTACTAATCAAAAATAAAAAAGCTGACTACACAGTTCAATTACCTCCAATATTTTAAAAAGAATTTTGAATTTATTTTATATGTGTATAATAAATGTGTCAATTTTTGTAAATACAGACGTTTATAGATTATCAGAAAGTAAAACTGGTAACTATATTGTAAATTTAAAATTTTTTGGTAATTAAATTATCTAACATTTTCTCAACAAGTAAGTAAGTAAGGCTATGAAGCCAAATTAGCTAAAAAAAAATTAATAAAACATTAAAATATTTTCTTAATTTTTTTATATTAGAGTAGTTAAAAAGTATTAAAAACAAAAGTAAAAAAAAAGGCATTCACATTATATTCGTCAAGTAATTATCAACTTTCGAAATAAAATTCAGAAACGTAAGTTTATCGGGAGGGTTATCAACACTAAAGACACCCAACTCCTTGTTAAAAAAATCTTTTCTGCGGTATTTTGAACTAAAAAATAAAGTATCTGTTTCAAATCATATTAATTAAAATTTATTTTAAATCAACTAATCTTTTTATAACGTTGTGTTGACAGATTTTTATTTATCATGGACAATTTTTTAGCGTTTTTTTTTTCTGATAATAAAAAGAAATTATTCCATTCAAGTATTTTTTTTGCTTATTGGAAATATAATAGCTTGAAATTAAAACTAAAATAAAAAACTTTTCTTTAATAAAATTTGAGGTCTCACAAATTAACTAGGATAAAATAAAAAAGAAAAATAAATCGGACTGGAAGCAGCACTCCACACGTCATTTATTCTTTTCAAATCAATCATTTGTTGTGTAATAATAATATTAATCAATAAATACGAAAAATTTAATTCTTTTGTTTTTAATTTTGTGTATTTTACTGTATATTTTTTAAATTACAACCCAGGACAACACCTTAACTTGTATGGCTACAGTATTTTATTAATTCAACAGCGAATTACGAAACAACAAAAGTTAAATTTTTAAAATAACAAGCCAATTCATTTGTATTTTTTTGTACTTACTTTTTTTTAATTGTAGTGCAACTTACACTACTTCTTGAAAGTTTTACTTTTTCGATTTTCATTATTTTGTTTTGTGTATTGAATCGACGAGACAATTCTTGGTAAAGTTAAAATTAAAACTTTTACCACCTACTCTTAAAAATAAGTAAACATAGAAAAAAATTCGAAATGATTGTCAGTTTTTTTTTTTTCCAGAATTTTTTTTAATCAAGAAATAATCTTTGATGAATAAATAATGACATCAAAATACAAATAGGGTAAATTACAATTTTTCATCTTTTTTTAGCATTGATTTAAAATTTTTCTAAGATTTAATGAGGCTTTTTATTTGTCATCGGATGTTTTTGAACTTGGTCACCTTTTCATACATAAGCAAAAATAAAACAATTCATTTGAATTATTCGCGATTCTTTCATTTTCGCTTTTTGAATTCAATTTTTTGTTACGATTTAAACGACAGAATGCACTTTATTTTGGTTTTATTTTTTTTAATCATATACTTTTTTTGTTATATATTTTCATATTTTGAAAGGCATTAAAAACTAAAATGAAGGAAATCAAACATTTTAAAGGCGTAAAGCGGGTGTAAAAATAAGAAAGCAAACAAGTAAAAAGTAAAAACAAAAACTAAAAGTTAGCGATTCGTTTTTTTTTATAAAAGTATCATTTAATTAAAGTGGCAAAGTTTTTTTGTTTTGTTTAACATATTTTAACTTAGAAGTTATTTTTTTAAATTCTTTTGCAGAGGTGGCGTTTAAAAATGTATTTATTTTTTACTAATTTTTAAGAAGAAATGATTTTATTACCTGTCTGTAGGTAATTTTTACAAAACGATCTCCTATATCTGCTTTCAAGACAGCTATATCTTGATATTCCAATAAATCCATATATTTGTAAAACTGGGCCCAGTTTTTGTATCGGTCATCAATTTGAACTGAAGGCTTTTATCACGGGAATCTTCATTATGTTATTGTCAAAAACACAACAAATTCATTTGGTGAGGTTTCAGCAAGGTAACAAGGGAGGTAACTCTCAATAACTAACTATTACCTCTCCATTGATTTTTTGAATTGTTTGTACCTTTGAACTTGAATAAAATTTAAATAAACCTTAGTTCATTAGATTTGTTTTCCTTATTATTTCAACGAAGCTGACTTTAACCGATCAATATTTTCATATCTAAATTCATCTTTAAGAATGACAAAAAAGGTTTATTACCCTAGAAAAGAAAAATAACAGAAAAGAGAGAAATAGAAAATATTTTGTAATGTTTGTTAAGAAAAAATTTTAAAACCTGTACAAATTAAGATCTGGTGAAATGAACAAATTTGACAGATTCAAACTATAGTGGAAACATTAGAATTGAAATATATTCTGTTAACCAGTTTCAGACAAAAAAAGGTCTTTTTATTAGAAATTATTAATGATATAAAACCAACCCAAAATAAAAGTTGATTAATTCATAATTTGCAGAGAAAGATAAAATTTACACAGCACTTAAAACATATATCAAATTATTAATTTACAAAGTTATTAGAAATTTTATGCTCTTCAGATAACACACTTTGGAGTTGAGCATTTTTCTGTTAAATATTTGCTTGCATTTTGTGTCTACTACGACATCCATGCATCAAATGTTCAGTTAGAGCAAGAGTCTTTGTGTGGAGTCTGGGAAGCAGTCAAATGTAACAAAAATTAAGAAATCCTCCAGGGTTTTATCTGTTTCCTGTTGTCTAAAAATTGTTGTAACAGGCATGAGCTATGGAAAAAAGATTTATTCTCCTGTTTATTTCCCCCATCATGAGCATTATTATATCTGTGATATAATAACACTGTACTTTACAGATGGAACAGCTGAAAGGAAAAGGAATGACAAGCATGCTTTATTTCTTAGAGAGACTTTATATACATGCACAAAAAAATATATACATGTGTCACACGCAAAGAAAAATATATCACATATATCTACATGGCAAAGCAGAGTGTAAGGAGAAAAAAAGTGTCTTATAATATGGAGATACACCTGTGTCTGGAGAGGACATGTTTAGGACTCCAGATTCAAACAGGCTGGATTCATCTATGTCCCAGGTGAGGACATATTCCACAAACAGGAAACAGCAAGTCTTAGTTTGATGACTGTGAGCTGGAGTTTCTTTCTACATCTGGGAAAGATATATTCCTAAAGGGAAATGGCACTATGGACTTGTAAGCTGTTGGGTAAGCAGATTTAGCCACTGCCTGATCCAGTGGTTGTGTTGGGGGGTCTGGGTTAAAAAAAAGCAACCATTCAGTTTGACTACTGTAACAAAATGAATTTGACTGCACTTTCATTACTGTATAGAGTGACATCACTAAACGGCTGTCATGTGACCTACATGTCTTATCTCCACAAAAGGGAGATAAGTGCCTTCTGTATTGTTACACTGTCTTCATACAAAGAAAGTAGACTAAAAAAATGAAAACAATTTTTGTAAAACACCTAGTAGCATAACTAGAGTGTGGGGGCAACACTTTTATAGAAGCTGTATAGTAATACAAATGTACTATTTTGTATGTGCACTAATACAAAAAGAAAGACTATCAGCACTTTGATATGTTTAGAAAATGGTCACTCTACACACACAGCTTCAGCACAACACTACATCTTTTGTCCATAATAAAGTCTATTGAAACATATATCATCCTTGTCTCATTACATGGTGACAGCAAAAATAATTAAAGAATACCAGCCTGAATACTAAGAAAGCAACACACAAAGAAAAAAAAAGAAGATACAACAAACTCACAAAATATAAATACCTGTGTGAGATGGTGGCAACCAGATACAATGAGCTGAAGTGACTGAAACATTTCTCAACAATCCTACAAATTTAAGTTCATTTTCATTAGACTTAAAGTCATAAACAATGAACAATATCGCAAGTTATAGAAAAAAAAAATTCATTGTAAAAACTGACTCCAACTCACCATGTGTAACAAAAAAAAATGGCTGCTGCTACTAATGGTTTACCAACAATGAATTGGGAGACACCCAACTAAGCTGAAATATTTAGACTGTTCAAACAAAATAATGCTCCATTTTTTTGTTTGAACAGTAAACAAAACAAAATAAACAAAATAAATGATGACCACCAAATGAGTTATATGCTCTTACAAGTCAGAGAATGAAGACTGAAATGATACAACTCATGGATATTCGATGAGCATAATTTTTTAAAAATTTATGAAACAATTAGAACTAAAAGAAAACTTTATGATACATCATCTCAAATTAATGGCATACAGGCTGAGAACGGAATATTCATTAGTAAACAAATGCAGGTGACTGACAGAAAAAATGTTCACTGACAAAAAAACGGGAAAAGGGATTGGATAATAGAACTTATTATTGCCAGTACCCCTATCACAGACTTTCAGAAGGTACTGCTAAGAAAAACACTAATGATCAATTAAACACTTATCTTAGGCAGAACCTATGAAGCACCCAATGTGCACATAAAGCAATTTAGTTCTATGTAAAATACCAAAAAGCAAAAAGTGCTGCAATACAAACCCTAGTCCCACCATCAACACAATGTGGGGAAACAGCAAAAAACTGACTCAATTGTGGTAGAAGTCATGCACTCCACTGTGAAGCCTGTCCAACATTTGGAAGAATATACAATGCATGTGGTAAAACCAACCAGTGGGCAATAGTTTGCCTGTCAAGCATGACAAAATGAAGACTGAGTTCACGATCATGAAACCAGAGTCACATCAATCAAAGGTCACAGCAACAACCCCAACAAGAAGGGAATTTATACAAGAATAGGAAACCCATCCATAATGCACAATATCCAGGGAATTGAAGAACATCTCAAGAGCCTGATATTCAGTAGCATGCAAATAACCCCTATGTCTCAACAGAGCAAAGAAGCCTTTGCATATCTGGACAAAATTCTAATGAACAGAGAGGGAATCCACTGACTGCACTTAAAAATAGACACAAGCACCAAAAGAAATACAACTGCCAATCACGACATTCTGCAGAATGTTCACAGAAAAATTAGACATCAATGGTTTCACAAACTGGAAAGCAAAAAAAAAATATGTTGCAACAACACATTCCATATTGTCAACATAAAAGGGCCAACAGTGTTAGGATTGCCCTTATCAGAAAAACTGAACCTTTTTACACTAGATTGTGCTGTGAAGACAGGAGACAAAACTCAGCATATAATACACAAACCAATGACAATCAAAAGTGTAGATGACCTTGCTAATCTATAGCCAGAATGTTTTGACAAAATTGTCTTTGTGCCAGGAAGCATAAGGTTCACTGTTTACAGTAACATGCAGCCCCATATTGACCTACCCAAGAAAACACCAATTGCACTAAAAGATGTGATAAAAAAGGTGCTCAACACCATCAAAGCAAATGGGATTATCCAAAGGGTAACAGAACAGACTACGTATCAGGCTAAGCATACTCAAATAAAGATGGAAGTTTAAGAATATGTTTCAACTCAAGATATTTTAACAAAGCACTCAAAAGACAACACCATAAGATTCCAACACTTGAAGAGCTGACTGGTGCCAAAATATTCTCAAAACTCAATGGCAAGGCCAGATATCGATCAATTCACATAGACATTGAATCCCAATTGGTAACAAACTCACTATCACCATTTGGCAGATACTGCTTCCAGCAATTACCTTTTGCAGTCAATGTTTCTCAAGATATTTTCCAAATAAAAATGAACCAGATGCTTGAAAAGGTTGACAGTGCAGTAGGAATAGCTGATGATGTTATGTGTACAAAAACAGATGAGAAACATGACAGAATCTTGCATAAATTAATGCAGGTAGCCACAATGAAGGCAGAAAGCATATAATTTTTTAGCATGGTCTACAA
Organism: Acanthosepion lycidas; assembly: GCA_963932145.1. Lineage (NCBI taxonomy): Eukaryota > Metazoa > Mollusca > Cephalopoda > Sepiida > Sepiidae > Acanthosepion > Acanthosepion lycidas. Next base: position 104,799,986 of record OZ010594.1, on the reverse strand, counting down.
CACAAGTGGCATGAAGCCTGACACAAGAAAAATTTATGCCCTTAAAAAGTTGCCAACCTCAACATCCAAGAATGAATTACCTGTGAAATCTTGCATGCATTAATTTCAACTGTTCTTATTAATAACTGCATTTTTTCTTTCTAGGTAAACTGACATCTGACTGTTCAAAGAAGACTCTAAAAGTAACTAGTAGTGACTCCTCTTGAAAATGGACAAGATTCAGCATTGTGATGTTATTGTATACCTGCAGAAAATGGTTTATCTCCTAAAGACATTTATACTGACATGGTTACAACATTAGGGGTTGACTCTCCAACTTTATCAACAGTGGAAAAGCAGGCAGCTGAATTTAAAATGGGAAGGAAGAGTTTTGAAGATGACCCCAGGTGTAGATGTCCTGCAACAGCCACCACTGAGGAAAACATTGATCATGTTCAGCACATGGTGATGGATTACAAGCGATTGTCTATAAATCAAATAGCCAATGCTATTAGCATGTCTCATGAGAGAGTTGAGAATATTCTGCACATTGAACTTAACATGACAAAAGTTTCTGCTTGGTGGGTGCCATGTCTGATTAAAAGTGGACCAGGCTGTTAACACCATGGGAAAATCTGATATTGTTTGAGGCCAAGCCAGCTGGTTTCCTTGAACATTTCTTAACCCAGGATGAGCTATGGGTTCATTACTTTGAGCCAGGGACAATCCATGCAGTGGGAATACCTCTCTGCATCTGCTCCAAAGAAAGGCAAGGCCATTTCATTTGCAGGAAAAGTGATGGTCTCAGTTTCTGTATAGAGTACTATACCAACTTGCTGACACAGTTATGAAAGGCTATCAAATGCCCAAGAAAACTTACAAAAGGGGTCATTTTTATCAAGACAATGCCTCAGTGGACAAGTCCTTAGTTTCAATGGCAACTGTGCATTTGAATGGTTGATAATTTCCCTTATTCTCCTGATTTGGCCCCATCTGACTATCATCTGTTCCCCAACATGAAAAAATACTTGGCTTAGTATTATAGTGATGATGATGTCATATCTGGACACTCACTACACACATTATATAAAAAGATATACAAGAAAGACTACAGAGAATTTACTCAGTATTACTGTCTCTTGTGTTTCTAACACCACATAACAACAGTTAAACAGATAATAAATAATACTTGTTTTGCTGTTTCCACATCTTCCTGCTTCTCATTTTCTACAAGTATTTTTTTACAAGTATTTTTTGTATGTATAAATTTTGTATGTATAAATGTTAGGGCAGTTATAATTATTTTCCCATAGTTATAATTCACCTAAAATTGTATAAATTAAAAATTGCTCATATACACACGATATATATATATATATATATATATATAACACATCAATAACTGTTAGTAACATATTAATAATTAATACCACTACCAGCATATTAATAATTAATATCACTACCAGCATAACACACAAGCAGTTAGCGTTGAAAATACAAGAATCATCATCACCATGCCCACAAACAGAACATCCAGCTTAAGCAAAGTGGCAGTGGAAGGCCCAGACCAATAGGAGTCTATGTGTACATTTCCATGTGTGTATGAGGAAATATATATATATATATATATATATATATATATATATATATATATGTCACTTAGTTGATTGATGTTATATTCAGCATCCCAACTCCAGAGTTTCATACATGAACCTTTTTGTAATCATTCAGTCCACTTGTCAGGAGGTTCCAGCAATTGTCTGCTGATTTTTCTTTTTTTTTTGTTATATTTATATTAATTTAAAAAATAATTTATGCACATTTTATTGGTGTTAGGTTGATTTTTTCTTCTTTGTGTGTGTGTACATGCATGTGTGTGTGTGTGTATATATATGCTTGTATGTGTGTGTATGTGCACATGTAGAATGTTGTGCTTTCTCTCTCTCTCTATATATATATAGACATATATATATGCATGTGTGTGGGAGAGAGAGAGAGAAAGTGTGTGTGTGCATGTAAGTCTTAAAAAGGAAGAGATTAGTTTATCTTTATTCTTATAAGCATTTCTATTTAGACAATTATCCTTATGTTGATTGTTGATAAGTATAACAACTAAGATGAGGATATATATATATATATATATATATATATATATATATATATATATATATATATATATATACACACACACACAAAGAGAAAGGCATATATTAATTTTAATCCTTTTATCAAATTTTCTGACATAGGTTATATTTTATCCCTTTGTAGCAGACCCCTCAAGCGGCCCTGTATCACAAAAGGGTGAGGAGGTTACGAGAGGCCTGCTAACATTTTTGAAGACGTTAAATCTGACAAGGTGAACATAGATGACAGAACGAGGATATATAAGATATAAGCTAATTTATTCTAGAAAAGTAATAAAGAAATAAAGGTAGTCAGAACGGTAGAGATGCAGATGTTCTGGTGCAGGCATTGATGGTTGAGGTTGGTTGTTACAGGTGATCACTGCTGGTCATGCAGATGATCGCTGTTGGTCGTTGCAGGTGGTTGTTGCAGTTGAAGTTGATGTTGGTCGTTGCAGATAATCGCTGCTGGTCATTGTAGTTTGAGGTTGATGTTGGTCGTTGCCGGGATGCCAACTTGATGCGTTGGGAAAGAAAGAGGAGCTGGCGTTGCGATGTTGTTCGGGCATGTCAAAAGTCTAGTGTAGGCGTTGCGTGTCTGCCAATCGAGTCCAATATTAGTAACCTCCCGTAATAATTACAAACGTAGTGTACGGGAAAGGTTATAGACGACATGCAGGCAGCCAGTAGGGACGGAATGCCGAGAGTTGAACATTGGCAAGGAGCCAGAAGCAAGAGGCGAAATAGAGAGAGAAAGCAGTTTCCAACTATGATCAAGTTGGCAGACAAAAAGAAATGGGAGCGTAAGTTAATACACAGCCCGGTGACCGCGTACCGACAGTGTCAGTCGCCAACCCCAAATTTAGCAAGAAACCACTGTCTTGTGGTAAGGGAGACTAGCAAGAGAATTGATATGCTAACACAGTAAAGTCTATCTAAAAAATGAGGAGAGCTTTTTCACATACCTTACATACAACACGTTCAATAAGTAATTGTGCAAAAACCAATTGCACTAATCCTATAATAATAATGTTCAAAACAAAACAAATCTAAAGACAAGTTTCTCAAAACAAGATTTTTATCTATCATAAATGACTAGCTGTAAATCAGTAAAGAATTTTTCAGCAAAAACTTTTGCAATCCACAATAATACCTTTGAAAAATATCTTTTGCCAAAGTCATTGATATTTTTTATCCAAAATAATTGATAATTTCAAGATACAATGATTTCATAATATAAATGTTATATATAATTTTATAACATAAATGTTGTAAAAGTGGTCTTTCACTACATTCTTATTTTTCTCTTTAAAGAAAACAATCATTTTAAATCAACACGAAGTGTTATAAGCGGGGTTATTTCCCTTACATCCAAATACTTTCACGCCTAATGTCGTAAATAAATAGCTTGTGAAATAATGGTATCTTATTCGTAAAAGAAAAGTAACTATAAATAAAATACCATATACATCACTCGTTTCTGAAAATTATAAATAAAAAGTAGAATATTTAAATATTCTCTAAAAGATGATTTGCCGTAAGTGAGTTTGTATATTCCGGTCATGTCTTTTTTTTCTTTTCTCAACCCTTGTTGAGTAACGTACTGATGTTTGTTTCTACTTAGTTCATATTTTCTAAAAGCGAATATGAGATTGCTTCATCCAGGTAATTGCTTGAGGTTACTTAAGCTGTCCAGAATTCCACAAAGACATATTGAAGTCCTTGGTTTAGTGACTGTGACAGAATCCTATTGCTATACAAAATGTAAACACACAGGCACGTGTCTCAATTTTACGCAAAAAAATAATTGCCCTCTATTTAAAAAATGGAAAACGACAAGTCACCTTGGCCTGGCAACATCGAATTATCTATTGAAATATTCTACAAGAGAAAAAGATGATTTAAGTAAAGATGCGGTCGTACAGGAGATTTTGAAAGATATTAAGGATGATTTCGAGAAGGAATTTAAGTTGTATATTGGAGATGAAGAAGAAACAAGCCCTGGTGATAGTGAACAGCAGAAAACAGAAGTGGATCCTGATGAAAAAACAGCTAAAAAGAATGACTTTTGTGGGCCTTTGGGTGTTTTATCACCTAATTCATTTGAATTAGGCGATGTCCACATGGAAATTGGAAGTGGTGACCACCTCTCTTCAATAAACGATGAAAACGAAGTAAAATTGTTGACCGACGAGGAAGAATACATTGAAGATTTTGTAGATTATGGATACGCGATAGAAGACGATGATGTCGATGTTCACGTGTACAAGCCGCCGATTGAATTGAAAAGTATAATTAATTTAACTATTTTCTTTTTCTTTGTGTGTATGGACAAACAAAAGAAAGTTATTATATGTTAGAAAAACCATTTCTGGTATTCTTAGATGCAAAAAAAAAAATTGAAGTTTAAACTTCTATTCTTTTTTGCATCCTAATTTTTTTTTTTTTTTTTTATATCTTAAGAATAAGATTAAGAAGCATTATAATGCTTCTAGACATTATTAATATTTGAATTTGATTGTACAAATCAGGCATCGAGCCAGCCCGCAATTTTTTGTGACGCAGGTAACAACAAATAAGTTTTATAACGTTACAGTTTTTAATCAGAAAATCGATGGTAATTAAATAAAATATTTTCAAAGGGCCTTCCTTACTTTTAGATTGTTTGATTTTTTTTTTCCACGTTTTTTTGAACGCGCAATATAATTTTTAAAATTTTCTCTTATTAAACAGCACAATGAAACAAATTATAAATACTTTCTTGTTTTTCTTTTTAGTCCTTTAAAAAGGCTTTTAGGATAATTTGGGCTCATCTCCATTACGCATGTTCGCTCCCTTGTAAAAAAAAAAATCTTTTTAGATTATGCTTTTTAGCTTTATATGAAACATGAAACACTTCAACTAAAAAATTATTAACTATTTTGGAATTCACCCAGTTTATTTCATTTAGCCACTTATTTTTTTTTTTTTTTTTATCCAAACTTTAAAATTACATCCTACAAAACTAGAATGAAGGGCATGTTACACTGAAATTCTAGTATTCAAAATAATTAAATTTAAAACACCCACTCTAACTTGGGGGGCCCAACTAAATTGTTTCAAATGAGTTCAAAGGAGGGCTTTGGAGGCCCCACTAGTCTTGGGGCCCTTGGGATGCAGCCCATATTATAAATCCAGCATTGCGTGTTTATATAAAATCTCCCTTGCGACACACTTAGCAATTGCATAAAAAATCAGTTCCTAGCACACAATGATATCAAAATAATTTTTGTTTTCTGTTTTTTCTCCACACAGTTATTGCTTCATTTTTACTGTTTTGTATTGAAAAATATTACTTTGCCTTGAGATAAAATGCTGATTTTTGAAGTCTACTGTTTCTTCCTACTTGTAAGATTGATTTTTTTTTTTTTTTAGAATAATGTTCACGCAGTACAAAGCCCAAGAGTCACTCAAGCTAGAGGGTTACACAGTAAGAGGCACAGTTTATGGGGATATATGGGGAAGGTACCAGTTAATTTGAACAGGTTAAGATTGTAGTGATTGGGAGTCAGTTCCACAAAGCAGTGGTTTCATGGAAAGAAGCTGCTCAAGTACAACTTACATTTCAATAATGGAATATGAAGGGAATGAGTGTGGTTCACTACGATGAGCTTAGTAAGTAAATATCAATTTTGGTGGGTTAAATCATTGTTTATTTACCAGTGGTTAACTCAGATTAAAACTAGGATTTTCAAGGCAGGCAGATATTCTTTACTTGGAAGATTCTGCTGTACTAATCTTCCCATCACCCATTACCTTTCCCCTATTAGTCTTTGAGTTGTACTAAATTAAGCCTAAATTTAGGAGGCACAGTGGAGTAATGGATAGCAGCTAAGATTGAGGAATTAGAGATCAGAGTTTGAATTCCAGTTATGACCCCCCCCCCGCGCTTTTTGGGTAAATAGTTGGACTGACTGGGTCCTATAGCCTTTTAATTAAAAACCTGAAGACCTAGTGTACAAGTCAACTGAAAGGATCATGAAGAAGAAGAATCAGACTTTCTTCTGCACTTGGGTCCCACAACAGTTGAAGCAATTGAGGGTTTTAAAAAAATTATGCCTAGTAAACATCAATAAATGCATTGATTGTACAATATTTTGTCTGCACAGATGTAGGATATCTCAGATTTTATCAGATGGTGTAGTGTTTGTTTTGGAGTCCCAAATCCATTTTCTTGTTTTTATCCATTACAGTTTTATGCTATGAGCTGTAAGGCTCACACAAAATGTGAATGCTAGTCTTTAAAAAAATGCAAATATTTTCTAAGATCTCTGGCAATTTCTGGGTCCCTTTTCTCTTTCACCTCTCTCTCATCGACCTTGCCGAGATGCAAGGAACACACATACTTTGTACAGGGTGCAATGGATAAATTATCGTCTAAATGATGCAAAAATGAAATGACATCTCATTTTAACAGATATATTTACCAAAATTATTCAAAAATATCTTGAAATATTAGGTTGGTGCAAAAATAATGTCGTTTTATCACATATGTTACCATGTGAGAAAAAGACATTATTTTTGCACCAACCTAATACTAAAGAGTAAATTTATTCAATAAAATCACCATTGGCTTCAACCACAGCCTCCAGACAACTTCAGAACCTCCTGCATCTCTTCTGGAGGGTCTCCTTGTTTAAGTTGGTGAATGCTGCCATAATCCTTGCCTTCAGTTCATCTTTAGTATAACTAGGAATTTTGTTGGTCTCTTGCTCAACTGCACCACACACAATAATCAAGGGTGTTGCAGTCTGGAGAGTTAGGTGGCCAGATATAAGAGGTGATGTGGCTGCAGAAATTCTCTGACGGCCATGAATGGATTCTTCTGCTTGTGTAGCATGGTGCAGAGTCCTGTTGCCAGACATAAGATCTTTCAGCAGCCACCCTCTTGACCCAGGGCAACACTACCTCCTCAAGGCACTCTATATTAATTCTGAGTCCCTTACTAACAAATTCAGGAATTCTTTTCTTATCAGAATGATCAGAGTGAATTTTCTGAGCTTCTGTATCTTTGTAATCACTATTAGACTCATCCAACTCTTTCCGAATTCTCTGCACTGTCCACAGATTGACACCCAAACATTCTGAAATGTTTGTATTGGAGTTTCCAGCATGAATACTAAGCAGTACAGCATGCTGTTTCCAAATTTCTGTCAGAGTGAATTGCATCATGATGCTTTTTTCCTCACAGATGGTGCCCAACTGACCTTACTATACTCTGCAATGCAACAAAATCAGAAACAAACAACACGTGTGAAAGTAGAAATATAAAATGGCGATAATTTACCCATCACACCCCATAGATCATTACAACTGTAATGAGTTTATTCCACAGTAGATGCCTAATACTATAGCCTTGTGTCAGACTAAGATAATCTTAGAGAATGCTTTGTGATATAGCTCTCTGATATAGAATGATTAGTAAGCTGGACTGTATAGGTGCCACAGACTTATGCCATAGTTTCAACTTTCAATAGTAGTAGATAGGTTTGCCTATCATCTGGTTCACACTCCTCTCCGGTCTTTTGAATGGGAGTAGATGTTTATCCTTTGTTTCCTGTTTAAGATTGGGTTTCTGGTTCCTTCTAAAGTCTTTTCCTTCTCTTTCATTTCCAGTAGATCCTTGCATCTTAGTGGCATTATCACCTTTCTTGTGGTGAACTGATTAAAAAAAAAAAAAACCTAGATAAATTTTTATCTTATGCTTGCATTTTAGCTTAAACTTTTATTTATTTTCATTGAGAAAGTAAAAAATGGGATGCATCCCTTTTTTTTGTAAAAGTGTTAATTTTAAAAGAACCAAATGACGGTGACATGATCTTGCAAACTACACCAAGAATTAACTGAATTTTTATGAGAAATATATTCATATATACTAATAAAAGGATTTAAATGTTTACTTATCTTATCCCTACTCTGAATTTCATGGAAATTATGTCCACTCATCAGGGAACTTGATTGTAAAATGCCATTATGGAAGGATGTCATTTCTGCAAAACTCTGTTAGAATAAGATAAGTGAGCATTATTTTTTTTTATTACTGTTAATGCTGTATCTCTTGATTTTGGGCACTATAATTAGACCCCTTGCCTTACAGAAGTACCCCAGTCAATAATATTTTTATTTATTTTTTGGTGAAATATAATCTCTTTTTGTTATATAAATGGGATTTATTTCTATTAAATTTTTTTTCTGTTTTCTGTGCATATTTAGTTATTATGCATCTGTGTACAGTTAATTATATGAAAAGTATGTTTATTCATTAGTTGGAAATACAATAAATGAAAAATTTGTATGTGTACGAATATTTGTTTCTCGCCACTGTGTGTGTATATATACATATATATATACATATATATATATATGTATATATGAGAGGAAAGAGATGAAAACAAAAGAAATATGTAGTTTTTTATTTGAGTCATTGATGTGTGTTGAATTTGAAATTAAGTCATTCAATGTACTACCTAATAATTATTTTGTAATATTTTCTGTTGAAAGATGTTGAAAGATGTCTTATATACATCCCAGCCGAAGGGAAAAAATTCCAACAATGAATAGCCACAAATCTAAGGTGAGGGAGGGTGAACAGTCGCATATCCAGGTAGTGCTCTCGAAACATCAACACCAATTGATCCCCCAATGCTTGAAAAAAAAAAAGGCAGACATCAGTCTTATATCCCTGTAGCCACAGCCACAGATTAGCTTTGATTCATCACTATTTTAATGTAAATTAGAAGAACAATTTATGTTATGCAAATTTAGCAGTGATCAGATACTCTTTTCCGAACATTCAGAACACAACTCTTACCTTACATAACCAAGTCAAGGTTTTTTTTTTTATGTTGGTCTGTTTCTCTTCTACATCATGTTTATTTTTAAATATTCTTTGCTGAAAGAGATGATGTCATACATACCATCAAAGATGATAAATTGCTTTTAAGTGCCTATTTTAACAAAAAAAGACCAAATGTTTTGTTATTTTAAAATTATTGAATTATCAGCAGTTTTTCTTTTCTTTTGTTTTTACAGGAGGCACAACTGGAGTATTTGACCTGGAAGATTTGATAACTGTCTTGAAAGATGAAAAAGCCATAGACATTTGTGTGATAGATGTTCCAAAAAGCAAGAATTATGTTGACTACATGGTTATTGTCAGTGGGAAATCAGCAAGACATATAAAATCTATGGCTCAAAATATCAGATGGCTGGTAAGTAGTTACTGCATTTTCTTGTATATAATAATACCCCTATATTTCTGAAGCTAAAAACAAGGAATAAATTACATCCTTAACTACAACACTGTAGTAAAACCTTCCCTATGTGAATCTTTTTTGAAAAGTTGTACCATATTTACACTATTTACATTGTTCAGACTGTTGTCCTCATCTTTGTTGCTATATTCAAGATGTTTCAACCGTTGTATTCTTCATGTGATTGGAATTTCGAACCGAACACTTTATTTCATCCATCGGAGTAAATTGTTTTAGTTCCACATGCCATGCTTCTTCCAGATATCTCAGTGGACAAAAGTGTTGGTTGAATCCAACGACTTGACCCAAAAAGTCGTGAGTTCAATACCTGGCTACAGCAGAGGTGAACAAAAACTTGGAGGGTTGAGTTAGAAGGGAGATAACTGATACTGAAAAGCATGAGAAATTTTTGCTCCTGTTTTCAAGTGGAAAAAACTAAAAAAAAAAGTACAAAACATGACAGATCTGGGGTTTCCCTTTATTATTTATTTTTAATCAATTTAAGTGAATTTCCTGTCTTTGAGACAAAGGATATACAATTATGCTTATTCCCAAAGAACAAATATTGCTGACATCAAATACTTTTTCTAAGCAATTGTTATCAACCCCTGCCTACTTTGTGTTTTATTATCTATTGTGCTCACTAAGTGTATTTACAATCTTGTACTTCCAAATAGTTGTTTTAAACTGAAAAAGCAGATTTTTTATAACCATCATTATAACAATAAAACAATCAAAATAAATGAGTAAATGTCATATTGATATCATTTCTGTTTATGAAACTGTTTAGAATCTAGAAAATTAAAACCATTGCTGTATAAAAGATGGGGGGCCTCTGGGCTGCAGCCTATACTAGCCTAAAGGATAATCCAACCCAGCAGATAAGAATTATGTTTAGAACGTTTTACCTTGTTTTTACTGGTAATTTCATTTTATTGTTTAATCTTTTCAATTTATCAATTATCCTCTTTGATAAGTGTTGATCAAAAAGGTGGTTGTATAAGAACAACAGCACTTTTTTCTTTCTCTTTTGATTGATGTATTTTCACTATACATATGTACTGTTCCATTTCATTTTATTTCTTATTTAGTTACTTGTTATTTTCTTAAATACTATTTTATCCAGTTGATATTGAAAATGAAAGCTTCTATATATATATATATATATATATATATATATATATATATATATATGAGGGAATGCTGAAAGAAGTTCTAAGCTGAGCCTTTTTGGCTCAGCTTAGAACTTCAAAAAAGAAAATTCTGTTATTTGGTCTGATTTTGGGAAATGTCTTGGGCCAATAACTTTTCAGCACTTCTATGTATTACATATTATTTGTATTAAATTAAAAAAAAATCTTTTTAGTATTATTCCTTAGAGCATTTGAGACGTCAAAACACCAGTTCTCTTATGATCACCAAAGTTAAGCAATGTTGAGCCTAGTCAGGACAGCTTGAGAATACCAGGTGCTGTAAGCTTGGATGTGCTTTATAATAATAATAAATTTCTAATTAAAATAAAATTTCTAGTCCCAATTTTTTACTTTTCTAGAAAGATAAAACCAAAAAAATAACTTAAAAATAAGAAAAAACCTTAAAAAATAAAAATGTTTAAAGATTTCAACACATGAAAAAATTTTCTGAAAACTGAAATAGTTTTTAAAAAAAAATTTAAAGACAATTCCATTTGTGTTGTGTTGGAATCTTTGTAAAACTTTTTTTCCTGTGGAGATGTCGGTGATTAAGCTCTATGAAAATATAAAAATTTGTGACTTAAACATTTTTTAAAAGTAAAATTTAGTAATGAAAATATTGGTAGTTATTACAAAAAGAATAACGTCTTCTTAGATTTTTTTTTTTAAATAAAAAAACCCTATTCATTATAAAAAGTAAATAATGAATATGTACTGAAATTTTCATTTAAATTGGGTAATTCCTTGATTTTTGGTAATTTAAAAAATGTGCTGCCCTTCCTTCCTAATTTTCCTTCGAGGGTTTGTGACCTCAGTTTGGGAAACTTTAAAATCTACATGTAGCAAAGAAGCGGGGTCGTATCAGTTTCGATGATAATACCCTACCACCGACCCCGGTCACAGAACATTATCGTATTACAATTTCTGTAAATTATCTTCAGAGATTAAGCCTCAGTCGAAATCGGTTATGTCCCCTGTGTTTTGAATAATCTCCCTTCTCACTACGGTTGTACTATTTACTGTCTTATTTAAAAATTATAATTCAATTAAAACAATGTCTGTTGAAGATTTATTTGCTAGTTGATTTTTCTATTAGATCTCTGCTTGCTATTATTTGCAATAATAATAAACAATATTTTTTAAATAATTGGATAATAGATAATAGTTATATGGTTGACTTTGTGAGAATTTGAAATATTATCTGTCAGCATCTGTCTGTTCATCATCTCTATTTTGTATACATTTTTTGTTTCTTTGACTAATGTAGAAGCAATATTTAGTTACTCATTGGCAATGTTACATCATTTGAGAAGAAAGGGAAATCTTTCTAAGAACTACAGAAGGTAGTGAAGGAAGCAAGACAAAAGGACTAAACTTCAGTTGCAAGAAGACATAGTTGTCAGCAAAAGGGTCAGTACAACATGTAAAAAAAAAAAAGGATTAAAAATTATGGAAGCCCTAATAATAAAAAAGGAAAAGCCAACACTAAATAACATTAACTACAAACACAGCCACAATGTGCTGATCATTTTTGGAAAATAAAACATTCCTATAATTTCAGACACATACATAAAAACCCACACATTCAGTTAAAAATAAAAATTAAATAAAAAGCATAATTGCAGTACTTTGTCAGTTGTCTTTAACGAAACATGTATAAAAGTGTGGCGGACATGAGACAGAACCTGGGACGAGCACAACTGGTCGCGACTTGCCTTGTCCCCGCCAAAAAAGAGCCCGTATTTGTTTAGCATTTAAAGCTACTGCAGTTGAAATGAGGGAGAAAAAAGCACTTACCGCTCTGCCATAATCCGTCCTCAGCCAGATATCGTAAAAGAATGTGGGGGGACTTGCATTGCATTTTTATGCAATAAAGATGCAATGCATTATGGGACATGGACGCAATGAATTATCGGATCACATGAAGACGCAAGGGATTATGGGTATACGGACAAATATAAAAGCAACTACTTTTCCCAGTGCGGTGAGTTATTCGAGTGACGTTCACGGTTGGCGGCAAGAACTCTGTTAGTACGATTTTAAGACAGGTTGAAATACCAGCTGGGAGAGCTTGAATTTACTCGCTGGTTGCTGTTTTCTTTATTTGCCACAAGCTATTTCGGCATATTGATTCTTCAAAATGGAAGGCAAGGTCTTTGACGTCCGTTTGATTCCAGAATTCAGTAGCGCCCCAACGGATATGCTCATTGTTGAATGGATAGAAAATGTGGAATTGGTCTGCGAACTTTGCGCCATGGACAAGATCGAGTGCATCTTGCCTCTACGACTACGAGGCAGTGCCCTCGCTGTGTATAGACAACTCAGTGGAGAGCAGAGGGCAGACGCGGAACAAATTAAACGGGCCTTTATGACTGCATACGCGACTGACAGATTTCATGCGTTCGACCAATTTATGGGACGGCGTGGATGAATTCCTGGCTGAAATGCATCATTTGGCGCGGCTAATAGGAGAACCGCTGCCTGATCGGTGGATGGCATGTACATTTGTGTCAGGGTTGCCACATCATGTTAGGCAGCTTCTCAAAGCTTCGTCCAGGATGGACGACATGAATCTAGAACAGATTCTGACCCGAGCAAGGGCTATTATGATGGATGACGAAGAGTGCCAGGTATTGGCCGCTGCATCCATAGAGCTACCGCGTTCAGAAGCTGAGGTTCCCCCTGCCAAACCTGTTAGCAGAACGATTACCTGCTACAAGTGCTCTGGACCCAACCATATGGCGAAGAACTGTACACAAGGACGTCAGGAGAGGTCAAACAGAATGCAGAGGTCTGGCCGCGACAAGCGGTGTTTTTGATGCAATGGCATTGGACACATTTCCTCAGAATGCCAGGGAAACGCTCAAGGGGAGAAGGCGTCAGCGCCAGCCTTCTCCCCGAGCAAGTAAAAACCCGGAAGTTACCTACCGTACAAGTATTTGTAAATGGAGTAGAGTGCACAGCGCTAGTGGATTCGGGATGCTCACAGACGCTGGTGAGCAAGGCTGTGTGTCGCTGCTGGAAGCAGGAAGAGGTGGGAGTGTTGACTGCCGACAGGAGGATCCTGAAGTGCCGTGGAAACGGTAAAATTAATTTGGGCATCGAGCAGATTCAGCCCGTGACTATTGAGGTTCTGGTCATGGAAGGACAGTTGCTAGTGTTCGATCTTCTTCTCGGGATTGATGCAATCAAAGTGCTCGGAGGTGTTCACCTGACCGAATCAGGCGAGGCACGTTTTGGAAACCTGAACATATGTGCTGCCATTGTTATCAACAAGCCTGACTTTCGAGTGACGTTTAACCCGAGCACGAAAACGTGGACTGCATTGTGGAAGTGGGCGAGTGGTCATTCACCTAGCAAGTTGGTCAATAAAGTACAGGAGTACACAGTACCTGGCCACGTCCGGGATGCATATGATAAAGAACTAGCATGGTGGCAGCGAGACAGATGGCTACTGCCATATCCCGAGAAAGAGCTTAGTCCACCCAAGGGATTAATTCGTACAAGAACACAAACAGAAGGTCCGGCAGGTACTTGACTATCGGGAGTTGAATGGCTTTGTAGACACATTCACAGCTGACACAGAGGTGTGTGTGCAGAAATTACGAGAATGGCGACGACAAGGAGCTGACGTATCGCTGTTGGATTTGAGGAATGCGTACCTACAGATTCACATTGACAAATTGCTATGGCCTTTTCAAACAGTGGTCATTAAGGGTAAGCGGTTTTGCCTTACGCGTTTGGGTTTTGGCCTGAATGTGGCACCACTTGTCATGAAGTTGGTGATCGACACGATAAAGTCCCAGGGTCAGGACATTAAGAGTGCCACGTCGACAATATCTTCATAAATGAAGGCCTAGTTTCTGCATCGTGCGTAAGACAGCACTTTGCAGATTACGGGCTAGTCTTTAAAGATTCGGAGCGATTGAGAGACGGAACTAAGGTCCTCGGTCTGCAAGTCTGGGAAGAAAGCAACTCCATACAATGGAAGCGGGGAGGTCAGGTTCCAGAAATTGCTCAAATGGTGACCCGCCAAAGCATATTTTCCTTGTGCGGGAATCTCGTGGGTCATTTCCCTGTGTGCAGTCGGCTTAGGGTGGCAACTGCATTTATTAAGCGTTATGCAAGTACACTAACCAAAGGATGGGATGACGAGATAAAGGATGCCCTTCTTGAACGTATGCTGGAGGAAACGGTGACCAGAGTGCGGGAATCAGACGGCAATGAAATGACAGTTTGGGTGGATGCAAGCTCTGTTGCTACGGGAGTAGCACTAGAGGTGAATGGGAGTGTCGTGGAAGATGCTTGCTGGTTACGTCCAACCAGTGATGCCAGACACATTAATCTTGCTGAGCTTGACGCGGTGATCAAGGGCGTGAATCTTGCCCTGCAGTGGCAGGCACCAGTTATGCATGTGGTCACTGATTCAGCATGTGTGCATCGGTGGGTGTCTGACACCCTGACAGGAAAGATGCACATGAACACGAAGGCGGCGGGTAAAATGCTGATGAGGCGGCGCTTAGAGACGCTGTGAGCTTTGGTGGAGGAGTACGCACTGACTCTGACTGTGACGTTGGTAAAATCTTGTCAGAACCGCGCTGATAGCCTCACCAAAGTGCTGCAACGCTGGTTAGAGATGCACAAGAAAGGGAGAGAACTGGTGCAAGTGAGTTGTGCCACTGCAACGAACCAGTTGAACAAATGTCAGGTGACCCACATCCACCAGCAGAGTGGGCACCCATGTGCTAAAAGAACCATGTACTTTGCTAGGACCGTAGATCCAACGGTGTCTAAGGAACTGATAAAATCTGTTGTTAGAACCTGCGAAGCCTGCCAATTGATTGATCCAGCACCAGTGCATTGGAAAAAAGGAAATTTGAGTTTGAGAAGAAACTGGAGCAGGTTAGCAATGGATGTGACCCATTAAAATGGTAGACATTTTCTTACGCTCATTGACTGTGGTCTAACCCGTTTTGCAGTATGGCGGCCACTGAGACGGCAAGACTGCTGGTGTCATTTGTCAGCTGGAGACAGTCTTCTACGAACGATGCCCGCCGACTGAAATACTGACTGACAATGACACCATGTTCGCTTGCAGATAATTTAAGGAATTTGTAAGCAGCTGGGGCATGCATTTGAGGTTCCGGAACACTTACATGCCGTCTGGAAATGGCATTGTGGAACGCAACCACAGAAGCGTCAAAACCATAGCGGCCAGGAAAAATTGTTCAGTCTTGGAAGCGGTTTACTGGCATAACGCCACACCTAAGGACAACCTTTCACCTTCCACGGCACCGGCTGATGTACTGCACACACGTCCGGGTGAGAGGCATCGACGCGACGCCCCTGCCTGAATCACAAATAACCGAAGGGGGGAGTACAAGAAAGGAGACATTGTCTGGGTTAAGACTCCACGTGGTAAATGCACGACCAAATTTGGAACCGGATGTGTGACTGAGGTGGTGAGTCAACAGGCAGTGCGGGTCGATGGAATGCCTCGTCATGTTAGAGACCTGCGCCCTTTTCCCACAACTGACGAAGAAGACACGGAGGAGAGTGAACAGCCAATATATGTAGAGTTGGATTCAACAACCGATCACTTTGATAGCGGTAGTTTGCCAATAGATCGGGACGTGTCTAATGAGAGCTCCTCTGATGAAGAAGCTCAACCAATCCCCCTTCGGAGGAGCACGTGGAACAAAAGACCGTATCCGCACTGTCATCTGTGTGATCAGGAGATTAGAGGGGAGTGTGGCGGACATGAGACAGAACCTGGGACAAGCACAACTGGTCGCGACTTGCCTTGTTCCCGCCAAAAAAGATCCCGTATTTGTTTGGCATGTAAAGCTACTGCAGTTGAAATGAGGGAGAAAAAAGCACTTACCGCTCTGCTGTAATCCGTCCTCGGCCAGATAACGTAAAAGAATGAGGGGGGGACTTGCATTGCATTTTTATGCAATAAAGATGCAATGCATTATGGGACATGGACGCAATGAATTATGGGATCACATCAAGACGCAAAGGATTATCGGTATACGGACAAATATATAAGCAACTACTTTTCCCAGTGCGGTGAGTTATTCTAGTGACGTTCACAGTTGGCGGCAAGAACAGTCTGTTAGTGCGATTTTAATACAGAACACAAGAAGGAACGACTCAAGGTTGAAATACCAGCTGGGAGAGCTTGAATTTACTCGCTGGTTGCTGTTTTCTTTATTTGCCACAAAAAGAGAGACTGCTGCTTAAATACAACACAATTTTTTTTATTTAACTCTCCATTTTTCCAGAGAGAAGAATTGTCCAATGTCTTCTGTATATTTCCAGTTTTACTAAGCAACTGTCAAAGAATCATTTCTAGCTTGAAAGTGTTAATATCTATACATATGTATTGTGTTTTTTTTTTTGGTATTTTCACATTACCTTGGTTTCAAACTTTTGGTATGTTCAGGTGGTATGGACCAAATGATTTCCTAACACTTTATTATTTATATATAAATGCACAAAATGAAGTGTAATAGAAGGGGAAGAGAAAAGTAAGAGTATTGAAAATGTATTGGAGGGGGAGTAAATAAACTGTAAATACTTTCATCCTGGTACATGCAAACTCAAACAGTACTTTTTAGTGTGTATGCATCATGTCATTATTTTTGATCTTTCACTCTGTAGATTTTTTTGGTCTGGAAATGTTATTATTGTCAACTTATCCTACTGACACAGTTCACAGATATCACTATGATTGCTGTAAGTTTTGGCTTTTTTTAATATTTTCCAGTTTACAACTGGATCTTTCTTATTTTTTCTTTTAATTCCCACACATGGCTGGCTAGTCTGATAGAATTCCTAAGGCTTTCATGCTTGAATGATGACTTGTAATTATATTTTATTTTGATTAACTGTTTTCTAGTTTAATTCAACGCTGACCAACAACTGTCCGTGTTCTCCTCATCCCCCTCCTCCCTTTATATTACACCCAATGTTGTGTGTTTGTTTGTTTATTGTTTTGTTAAAATATCACGTTCATTTTTTTTTTTTTTTAAATAAAGCTTTAAGAAGTCATTTGATAAAAATCACTTGCTGATACAGTAAGGTTGAAACCAAAGTAAGCAGATTTAACTGATCTTATTTTTAAAGTAAAAGCTCTACATGTTATTTTTATTTTATTCTTTTCGCATGTGTATTGCACACATTTTAATACTATTGTTTCCTGGTCTGATTCAACTCTGACCATTAACTTTTTATGTATTATATATATATGCACTTTCTAGTTGTTTGAAGATCACTCAAGTGTGAAACTTTAGTAATGACTCAGGCTCTCCTTTGTTAAGCATTGATATTGTGAAGATGGTCTGTTTATATAATGTAGATGTTGAGCACTTAACTGAGTAGGTAGGTGTTTGTTTTCTGTTTTTTTCTTTCTTTCTTTGGGATTTTTTCCTTGTCTAAGATGTTAGGTCTTCTGTCAAGTTGTCTGTTGATTTTCTTTAATATATATTTATATATATAATCTTGCCCCTGAAGAGCGTAATTATTTCTGCAAAAATTGGTCTCTTGAATAAGTCTCTTGAACTTTTTATTTATTTCATAAATATATATATATATATATATATATATATATATATATATATATATATATATATATACACACAATTTAATCAAAAAAGATTATAGGATTACTGTTGTTGTGTAAACAGTTTAAATAAATGTTATATAATATGAGATTAGGTAAAATGATCTTTGGAAGCTAATAAAAACCTGAGTCTCTGGAGACATTTGTATTTGTGTGTTTATTACAGTTTGTCTGGATTGGGTTATCTAACATTCAAAAGGTTAGAATCATAAAATGATAACTCTTCATGAATGGGTGATATGTAAATGCCATCTGGGGCCTCTTCTGATTCTGTTTTACAAATGCAGCATTATGTCTTGTGTTTTCTCCTTAATTATAAATATATCAGCTCAGGCTAGGTCAGGCTTAGGTCTGTAACCCAGTACAACCTGCTGCATGTATAGGTGGTTAGTGCCTAAACCAGCTCACCCGCTAGCTTTTCTGCTGGTAAGGATGACATGTCACCCCACAGGACCCAAAACAAGAACTGTCAAAGGGTGGATGAGCTTCTTATAGAAGTTGACAACCAAATATATATATATATATTATATAATGGTATATATATATATATATATATATATATATATATATATATATATATATGACAATTTGAAAAAAATCTTAGATTTTGCCGACGTGTTTCATCTTCCAAGTTTTTGAAATCAAAATGTTTATGTTGTTATAGTTACATTAAAAAATCCAAATTTAAAAAGCTAGATGCTTCTGTGTAAGCCTTTTTTTTCTGGTTAATGTAAATTACCTTTATAGTAAGGGATTTTTTTTTTTCTATATCGACAATATAGTTAAATTCCCAGATCAAAAAAAAAGTGTCTATCTATATAAGATCATATCACAGCCCGTTGATGTGATCTTCAGTCATTTTCCAAAGGTTCCACACGTTGGGATCGACCTCTCCAAGTCAATAACATCAGAAAGTCTCTTTCCTGACAAATCGATCATGGGGAGAAAGCAAATGTTCTAACCACTTGGCCGCATGTTATATATATTTATATAAAATATGTAATATAAATACAAAATATATCATTTATGTGTGTTGCAAAATTATGGGATATAAAACATAATATATATTTAAAAAAAAAAATCCACATTACAACCAAAAACATTTGCTGTTTCTCTCTTCTTTTTAATATATATATATAAATAAATATATATATATACACACACACACAGTGGGGCTGAATAAGTGATCGTACACATGAAAATATTTCACATTTTTATTTGTAACATATTAAATTAACAAAACGAA
>OZ010594.1:104673460-104755960 GCA_963932145.1 Acanthosepion lycidas | reverse complement strand
CATCCCTGATGTGCACCAATGGCTTAGGGGTAAAATCCCCGAAAGATACCAAATCAGTCAGGTTTCAATCTCTGCTTGAGGCAATTGGATGTCTAGTCACACTTAGAAAGAAAAAGTAATTCTAAACAGAATGAATCTTCCCTTAGAAACATTATAAAGAAATATACAAATCCAGTCAACAACAACAAAAAAATTAAATTAATTATCTACTAACTTTACCTATGAATTTAAGAAGAAAAAAAAAACAAAAAAAAAAAAACCAAACTCCTATTGTTGGATGTTCTTGTGGATTCTGATATATATGTGTGTTTGTATATTATTATTTGGTTGAGTTAGCTCGAACATTCATAAGTTTATCATGCCAACCATCACAGCCCTGTACCACAATTAGGGAGGCATTCTATGTCATAACATAACTAACTGGTCTCTGGGTGACCAACTCATCTTGCACCATGGCTAGGAGTCCTGAACAGTAGATCACTCACAAGTTCATGTTTTGCTCGCCAGCAGTGTCCTGCAAAACGCATTCTGCAGTAAATGTTAAGTATAGCTCTCAGTATCCAAGTGTAGGTTCCATCAAGCTTAGACTGTAGGGTTTTAGTTAATGTTCAAGCAGTGGCACCATATATTAGTACTGCCTTTACAGTGGCTTGAAAGAATCTCTTCTTGAAGTTGTCTGGGAGATCAGATTTCCAAATTACATCCATTTTATTTAATGTAACACAAGCATTAGCTATGCAAATTTTCACATCCTTTTCAGTAGAATTTATCTTTCTTCCTTGGTATGTAAAAGGGTTGACACATTTTATTGATTCACCAGAGACAGTTTGTAATGAGCCTTGCTGGTTGAAGCTTATGAATTCAGTTTTAGAGTTATTAATATAGAGTCTAATATCATTGGAGAACTGTGGCATTAGTAATGGTGTCTACGGTGATAGCTAGGTCATCTGCATAGTCAATATCTGTCAACCTTTTTGCAGGTACGACTTGAGAATCTTGGTGATGAAATGAAACCTAGATATGTTATCAAGGAAATGAAATAAACACTGTTTAAAAAAACACTGTCTCTACTCTAATATGGGTATCCACTAAAAATAACATTTGAAGTAATAGAAATATGATTGCATCAATACTGGAAAGAATGATAAGAGCTACTGGACTTAAAAACCTATTTTCCTGAAAAAGTGTTCTTAGAGAAAGATTTTATATGTTCCAATTGAAACCAATATTGGCTGCTCAGTTAATAAATGCCAAATATTTCTTTGTAGGGAAACAGCTAATATTACCATTACCATTGATAATGACATTATTATGTCTAGAGTATCTTCTGAAGGACAAAAACCTGTAACATAGGATTTTTCCAATATTTCCTTTAATATATTGCATAAAGAAGTTCCTTTTAGTTATTTAATTTAATTTTTTTTAACTTTATTTTTCTTAAAAATTAACTATTAATACAAATTAACAAGCTTTTTGGACCAGCTTATCCTTGACTGCAACATAGTGTCCATTTTTACCTTATCTTCTGCCTGAGTATACTTATTCAAATTCATTCCACACAGGTTACATGTTGAGGCATAGGTATTCCAGGCTGTTCTGACATTTTCAGCTGATTAACAGGGAATGGTTACAAAATCTACCAGCCTGAGAGAGAGGTAGTCAAGGTCTCTTATACTTTGAGAGTATACTGAATAGCAAGGGTTAAATGATGACAAGTTAGAAAACCTGGCTGATTCATGGCCTCCCCCCTTACTGCCCCACCAATACTCTTTACCTCCTCTTCCTTTTACTGCCAGAATGAGACCTCATATCTATGTCTGGTTTTGGAATATTGCTGTCTCTCTACTGCTGGCTGCATAGATGGTGAGGTGGAGCTATTTACTAAGTTTCATTTAGTCTGGCACAAGGTCCTTAATGTGAGCTCCTAGAACATCTGGTTCTTCTTTTTTATCTTCTATGAATTTTAGCGGTGCTAGTGATAATAAAGAAGAGTATGGAAGTAAAGTGACTAGAGCTTTATTTTAAATCTTAATTAAAAACACATTTTCTAAGGTAAACATGTTTAATTTAGCAGATTAACACTCATAGAGACTTTCAATAAACTGGTGTATATGTACATATATATCTATGAATATATGCACTATGCATACATGGGTATTTGTCTTTGTGTGTAAGGATTTTACCTTTGTGTTTGTGCAGATGTACTAAAAAATTATATTCTTATGTATGTGTATTAATGTGACTGTCTTTGGTGTGTTAATACTTAAAAGCAAATTAAAAAATCATAGTGGAAAAAATGTTTGTTTTTTTTTTTAGGAAATAGTCTTTTAATAATGTTAAGTTGATGCAAATGTTCTCAGTGCTCTCTTTTCTACAATGTTAGAGAAATCTTAGAAGTGTTAAAGTTTACTCAGCTCTTTATTGCATTTGTCTCAATTTTAATATGTTGTTTAGAAGCTTGAGAAAAAATCTAAAAGTGAAAATGGTTCCACTTGGTCAGTGTCTTTCTTGTTTTTCAAAGAAAAATTCATTTTTGGACAAGATGATTACTGGAGGTGAAAAAGGATTTTATTACAAGAATCCAAAATGAAGAATATTATGGCTAGATCCAGGACAACCTTCAACATCTCAACCAAAGTAGAATCTACTTTGCAAATCTGTAATGAATTATGTGAAGCTAATGATGTTTCTTTCATCTGCTCTGCATGTAGGCAGCCATTTGCAATGCAGAAAATGTGTATGTGCAAGTGAAATCTTTACCATCAGCTGATGAATATTCAGGAGTTTAACATGAACATCATTTATTGAAGGTGCAGACAGTTTGCTGCCAGCAGCTGTTAATAGGAACTTATGAGTGGCTACTATCTACAGTGGACTGTGCATTCCACAATTTAGTGTTGAAGTGAGTTACTTTTCTTTCTTTGGTAGTGAACTTGAAGTTTTTCTCTGTGTTTGGGTCACATAATTGACTCGTTCTCTATTCCTGCTAGAATTCAAAGCAAATTCTTTATTAGAAAATACAAGAACTTGGACAGTGTTACTCAGAAGGTCTGCAGTGAGCAATTGTCTCATTTAAATCACACATTAGAAGAAAATACATTTTCTAGGCAAGGAAATCAACCCCTCCACTTGTTGTAAATATGATGCTGCAAATATTCATAGATTTGGGATGGCATGTTCTTCCACATGCAGCATATTATTCAGATTTTTTCTTCTTTTTGGTTCCATGCAACATTCCTTGTTTGGCTAGTAGTTCCAGTAAAATTTCCTTGAAGAATACATTCAATCAAAACTAGTAGAATTCTTTTATGATGAAATACATAGTTTAACTGAAAAGTGGTGAAAGGTCATATAAATCTAGGGAAAATCTGTAAAGATAATTCTATGAATTTGTATAAATAAAAAAATGGTGCAAACTTTTGCATTAACCTAATAATATTTGTATGACAGAATGATAAATAAAATACCTTTTATGCATATTTAGGGGCATGTTACTTTTTACAGATAATAATTTGTTACAAAACAGTTCAGCCTTTTTTTGGGTGGGTGAGGTTGAGAACTTTCTTTTCTTATTTTATTTATTTATATTTTTTGAGTTACTAGGTTTGCTGAAAAGTTTTACTTGCCCGAATCTATCGTACATATTTATGAGTCTACCATTCGTACATGCTGTCACATATGGTCTGGTGCTCCTGCTATATATTCAGAGATCCTTGATAAAATTCAAAGAAAGATCTGCAATGCAATTGGTCTTGACCCGGCATCTCGACTTCAATCACTTTCCCACTGCCATAATGTAGCTTCCCTAAGTCTTTTCTATAAATAATTTCACGGTAATTGTTCTGATGAATTTTCTTTTGTTATATAAATTGAAATCCATTGTAAATATTCATTGGGGTTTCATTTTGAAATGTTGTTATTTTATTCTCCACCCTCAAACAAATTGTACATATGGGAACTAGTTAGAACTTTGTAGACACTTTGAGGTATTATGGTGGTTGTAGTGAGAATGGTAAGTAAGAATGTGTTGTTTTGGTGTAAGAAATACTTTGGTATGTTTGGGTCAGTAATTGAGGCTAGCTAGGCTTAATTATAAAACACAGTTTGAAGACCAGTCTTCCCTTGTGTCACATGTTTGTATATTACTTTCCTCTTTGGTACCAAGACTTCAGGAATTTAAGCACAGTGCTAGATTGGCAACAAGGTCTCATCATTTTAGAGTTGAAATGGCTAATGTAAGTTCTATGAATTTTTACAGTTGAAATGTAACCCTAAGTCCTATGCTAACAGTTTCTTTTCTCACACTTCTTCTTTGTGGAACTCTTTTCTGGCTTCTTGCTTTCCATTCTCGTTTGATCTTCAAAAATTTAAATCCAATGTCAATCATTAACATCTTTCTTCTTATTTTCTATTCTTTTGTTGTCCTCACTCCATAATAATGTTTTATTTTTCTTATATTCTCTCACACTCAGTAAATCCTTGCATCTAACTGGCTTTATTGCCTTGCTTGGGGTGAAATGATTAAAAAAAGAAGTGTCTCCAACTTTGGTTATAGGGATTAAATTAAACTATATATAGAAGTTACTGAATTGTTGTTGTGGTAAATATTTCATCAGCTGCTGTCAAAGAAGTGAAGGAAGCTGGCTACTTAAGGTTTTGATTTGTGACCAACTGATGTGGAGTGGGAAAGGTTTTGACTTTTGGGAGGGTGAGATAAGGATTATTAGTTGTATATTATGGTCACTTAGCTTCCTTGAAAGGAAACCCAGGTTTATTAGATTACAACTCCCCTCTCATTACACAAGATTTCATATTTGCAGTTATGTATATATGAGCAAACAGTGTATGGTATGCAAGATGGAATACATCCAAATGGTTTTCTTGTATTCTATCATATATATATATATATAATGCCAAACTGAAAGGAAACAGTACTTTACTGCGCAACGTAATCCACAGACAGTTTAAAGAACAAATGAAGAAAGTCTTGAGATAATGGATGGTGGGAAGAGTAAAATACATTGTGCAATTAATCTCTCAGACAGGGGTGGGATGGGTGATGAAATGAACAAAGAAAAAAATCTCTGAAAAACTAAACTGGTTAGGGTGACTGCATTAATCAAGAAACTATTATCAAACTGGTGTTAGTAAAAATCTTCTTAATTCCAATCCTAATATACAGAAATGAATCCATTTATTAGAGAAAAATTGTTGCTCATATAATATACACCATTTGTTTATTCCTACATATATACCCTTTTCTGTATCTATTAGGTTGGTGCAAAAATAATGACGTAATAATGTCGTTTTTTGATGTTAAGAAATAGATATTAGTTAATTAAATACTAATTACTAAGAAGTATGTTTTTCAGTATTAATTCTATTCTTTTTTATTTATAGCATACAATTATGGTCCAATTAGGATAGCACCTCATATACTGATCGATTCTTTTTTTATGGCTTGTCAACCCTTTGCAGGTTATTTAAAGCTGATGTATATTTTGGATTATAAGAATAATTATTTTTGTGAGTGAATATTGCATTAAAATTATTTTGGAGATATTGGTGCAATGACGTAATAATGTCGTTTTTTGACGTTAAGAAATACGTCAAAAAATGACATTATTACGTCATTATTTTTGCACCAACCTAATATTAGGTTTGTTAATATTCTATCCTAATGATAAAATAATTATTTTACAAGTTAAATATTTATTTTTCACCATAATATCCTTCCCTGTCAATGTATTTAACAATTCTTCATTGATTATAGCATTTAAATATTATACACTAACAATTTCAGATAAAAATTCAGTTAATAGTTGTTAGGCTATGTATGGAATTATTGATCTATCCTTGTATGTATATTTTAACCCCATGACACGTTTCATGGACTGTGGACTTTTCCAAGGTAAAAAATTAAATAAATTTATTTGAACAAAGTTTCTAAGTTCTTTTAGTAACTAACAACATTGTTTTTTGTTTATAGATACTTTGTTCAAATAAATTTCGTTTTTTGCCTTGAAAAGAGTGGATAAAACATGTTGGCTATAGTTTCCATATATATATATATATATATATACTATCTATATTTCTCATGTTGTCTGTCTGTGTGTCTGTCGTGGGCGTTGTTACCTTGCCCAGGCTGCATTTCTCACCTGATTTCGATACGGTTTTCACCACAAGTTTGCAAATAGCTGCCATAAGGACATGACGGAGCCCGATTTTTGAGTTCGGACTCAGGTTCCAAAAAAATTGATAATCGAAAAAATCGATAATTGAAAAATTCTGCTTACAGAAGGAATGATCGCATTTCAACCAAATTTGACATCCTCTTAGAGTCTACCATTAGAAGTGTTGTCCAGAAGTTTCATGACCACAGTCCCCTAAACAGCCTGAAAAAATCGATAAAACCCCCAAACCGATACGTCCAGATTGCACCTGAAACGCATGTCGGTTTTTAGCAAACACCGACTGGATTTATGAGGAGGCTGTTGGGAGTCACCATGTGAAGTTTCAACTCTGATCAACCTCCAAACAGAGTGCAAATCGACAATCGGTCAACCCTTAAAAATGTTTTTCCGGTTGGGTATTTCCTAAATGCAGATTAATTTAAGGTCACGCAATGCGCGGGAAGAAACAGACCAGTGCGTGCAGTGGAGTGGAAGAAAACATTTGACCTCAAATTCTGGAATGGGTGCAGGGCGATTGAAATTCGGCTTTTTTATCCCTGCTACCAAGTCTGACTTTGAGCCACAAATGACATATTCGACTTTGTCAACACTTGCTTTAATCGTCGCATCTTACCAAAATAAGCACTTCCTTTATTCACGTATTCACTGAAAAAAACCCACATACATGCTAAGTGAAAATGGTTCCATCCTCAGTAGTCCATTTTCCAATTTTTAAACCTTTTCCCCTAGCCCAGGTCGCATCCCAGACCTGATGAGATTTTGCGCTAAAACAGCAGGGCTTCCTCCCAATCCATTTCAAAGCTAATGCCGGCAAATGGTTTGCAGCTTTTCCTTGTCGCACAAACCAAACGAGTAAACGCTACTTTGCAGCTCCTTGCATTCTCATCGCCGGCATCATGTTCGTTAGAGCCAAGCTGCATATGCAGCAGGCAGCTTGACCCCGTTTATGGCCAAGCCTTGCACTTGCCAAATCATGCGCATGTGTATGAATGCGCGCTAGCATCTTCCTTTTTGCGTGAGCTCATTCATTGGTCTAAGTCATGGCCATTTTCCAGGCTACACCAATCAATGACAAGTCACGCTCCCTTTAAATACCTTCAGCGCGGCTGCATCCACACTCATGTCTTGATTTGATCGCCATTAACGCATCTGTCCTTGGATTAATTGACAGCTTCCTGCTACTGCAAGTTTCCTATTTACTTAAACATTTGCATTACCCATTTTATCTCTGTGTGCTGTCTTTACTGCGCAGCCCAGTCCATCTTAGCGTTCCATACCTATTTCTACCTTTTCGTAGTTCAGTTTTGCTATTAGACAGTTAAATGCTGTCGCAAGTTACTTCTCTTCTGCCTTTACTATGCGGCCCAGTACACCTCAGTGTTTCACTACTTTTTGACCTTCAAAGTTTCAACGTTTTGGTTGCGTAACCTCTTCCTACAGCAACATTTTCTTGCTGCCAGAAAGCATGGCCCATAGCTAGGAGAAGAATTTTCCATACCGCTCCACTGCATTTTTAGTTTCCATATACAACGACGTTGCACCGCTTCAGCTTCGGCATCAAATTCTATTCGCATTCTTACACAGTATTTTTACAACCCTTAAAATAGCTCCTACACGACGAACATCAGCAGGTCAGCAACTGAAGAACCCTAATACCGATAACGTTACACATGCAGAACAGGCAACTGCGGAGGAGCACATAATAACTCCGTTATGATCATATAGCGTCTACTTCAAACTCTGCTTTGCACTCTTCTGCGTGCTGTGGCGATGACCAACCCGTCAGTTCTGCAAAGGCTGCAAAAACACTCAGGTGAGGCAACCTTAGCAGGCGTTCTAAAAAAGCCTCACCGGCTAAGGGGAAATGGGAGAAGGATTCCATTGAGTGCGCTTCCTTGGGGGAGAAGCGGCTGGCATCTACTTCAACCTCTGCTTTGCACTCTTCTGAGTCCCATGGCGATGACTGACTCGGCAGCTTTGCTAAGTGTGCCAAAATAACATGGCGAGGCAACCTTAGCAGGCATTCTAAAAGAGCCTCTACGGCAAAGAGAAAGCGGGTGGAGGAAACCGAAGTAGAGGCCTCTTTGAGGCTTTCCAGTCGATCAGAGGCAGTATGTTTTGTCACATGAAACGCTTGGTGAGCGTAACTACCGTTTGTACTGCAAATCAGTTTACACATATTTGTTGAAAAGTAAGAGGAAACTACCTAAACGCTTGCAAGAGAAAAAAAAGTGGCTTCATCACAAGCACTTTTGCGGTCTCGACAGAGCCCGCCATCAAAAAGCTACTCGCAATGCAGCCAACGCCGCTGCAACATTGATTCGACAGTCCCAGGAGACCACGGCTGATAAAAACGCATGTAATGCAGTGAAAGCTGCGGCAACATCTATTCGACGGTCCCAGGAATCCATGGCTGAGAAAACCGCACGCCATGCAGCCGACGCTGCTGCAACTTCTGCTGCAAGGTCATCAGAAAGTTCCATGCAAAAGCGCACAAGGTGGCAATGCGATGCAATTTCAACTTCAGCTGCTAGAGCTGTAGAAGGACCTACTGAAAGGCTTGAAAGGTTGCAGACTGTAGCCCACCAAAGCAGTTTTTGTTTAAGCTGGCATTCAATTATGAGCCTGTTTTGAGGCTTTCCGGTCAAAGACCTCTAAATAGGATCCATGTCAGTTGTCTGTGGGCATTGCAATGCCAAACAATAGCCTGGAGAGTTTGTGTTGTTCAGACGGTAAGGTACAGTTGCCACCTTTTCAAGAGCTACCTGTTCTGTTGGAGGGTTCCAGTCCAGACTCCAAACATTTCCTCGCAAAAGTCAGACAGTACAATTGTTCCTTCCAGATGACCTCTTTTGGTGGTAATGCCTTCCACGAAGCTGGTTGGAATCCCACCTTCAAGGTTCAAGGTCAGGTTTACCAGCGGATTGGGTCACTTTTGCCGGAAACTGCCACTGATTCGGTCTTTCTACAAATATACTTCATAGCTGACTACAATCAAGAGGCAGATGCCCGCATGGGCATTATTCCCGAGAACGATACAGGCAAAGGACAATCATCCTTGCAGGGATATCATAATGGGTCTCCAACAAATGCTCCACAAGACAAACAGCTATGTCCGCAGTTTTAAGTATGCTCTCGAAAATAACACTTCTACTGATTTCATTATTGTAATTGATGTTGACAAACGGCCTCAGGGAGAGCATGAACGTCGTTACAATGCTCCGCAAGTAACAAAGTTTCCGTCATTGTCAGAGGTGATCAGCACAATAGACGTGACATTGTTATCAAATCACGCAGCAGTGGGCACCGAAGAATCAGTGAAACGCACTGGTCCTACGATGCACTGCAATACCCACTTCTCTTCCCTTACGGAAAAGATGGATACCACTTTGGCATTCTGCAAAATGGGTCCACCTTAAAAACAGTGTCTTGCAGGGCTTTCTACGCCTACCTATTGATGGTACATGAGGGTGCATTCAATCATCTTCATCGAAGCCGACAACTTTTCCATCAATTCATAGTAGACATGGCTGCAAAGATGGAATCCGAAAGACTCTGTTACATTAGATTGAATCAAACCAAGTTGCGCTTTGACTCTTACATTCACCTCCATGATGCTTTATGAAATGACGCTGATCCACGCAATATAGGCAAGATGTGCATACTACCTGCAATGTTCACAGGCAGTCCACGATACATGCACGCGAGGACACAAGATGCGATGACATACGTTTGTAAGTACGGCCGACCAGACCTATTCATAACTTCCATGTGTAACCCAAAATGGAATGCAGTTGCTAAAGAACTTATGCCAGGGCAATCGGCCTACAACCGTCCAGACCTTTAAAAAATGCGTGCGAGACCCCTTCGTGCAGCAAAAAATTGATAAAAAGCTCCAGTTCGACCCTTCTATCAGCTGTCAGTTTTTGACCTTTCACGCCCAGGCTGCAATTAATTCGTAATGGAGACAGATTTTCAATTTGGACTCAGGCTTTCAAAAAATTGGTAAATCTGCTGGTACTCCAGTATTTGGGCGGATTACATTCTAAAATTTCGCCTGTTCTTTACAATTCAACCAGAAATTCCTACACGGCCCAGTTAGAGGTGCCTTGCATAGAATGCCGTGACTCAAAAATCGATACAAACGTCCGTGTTGACCATGCCCTCAGCAGTCCATTTCCCACTTCTTTAAACTTTGTTCTTTCTCCCAGGCCTTATCTCAGATCCGATTTTTCAATTTACGTCATTGTGTCATGCCGGAGCCCGATTTTTTATTTGGGACTCAAACTTTGTAAAAAAAAAAGATTAACTCATAGGTAATACAGATTTTGGGGGTTTTAAGTTGAATGTCTCGCCTGCACTATGCGGCCCATTACATCTAAGCTTTTCACCTCATTTTGGACCCTGCGTTGTTAAACACTTTTGAGCTCTTTTTATTTGAACTTAAAATCAAATCAATGTATGGTTTTCAAAGTACCAGGTTTACAAAACAAGAGCAACAAAAACCCCGCCCAAGTAGTATGACCAGTCTGAATATTTCAAGAAACTGGGTTGGGTGTGAAAAAGTATTTGTTGTCAACATTCTTTTTTCATTCGGTTTTTCCAGTTACAAGTCCTTTTTTAAAGCTGATCGTTTTGTGTTCATTTTGTTTAGTTCTTTTTTCGTAACATATTTATTGTTTGGTATAGAGCTTAGAAAAAATTCGCAGTGTGAGATAGGCAAGAAGTAAGGCATGTAGTAACATCAGCACTGCAAAAGGGCACTCCTTTAAAGGCAAGGAAGGGCAAAAATATTTTAAGTCAAGTGATAGCGATTGCTGTATGAGTTGTATGACTTTTGAATCAGGCACGGGCAATGCCGGGCCATGCTGCTAGTATATATATATATATATATATATATATATATATATATATATGTGTGTGTGTGTGTGTGTTTTTTTACTAAAATCTGATGTTTAATTATTTGGTCATATTTTGGGAATTGGATCTGTTTGAGAATGTTCAGTACCTCCTTTGTATGCATGTATAACCACGCTTAGGCAATCTTGTATCTTTCAGTACATGACTGACGCGGCAGATTTTTTTCCTGCAGTAGGTTGCCATTTCTTTCTGCGATAGACCAGTTGCAATTCAACGCTATAGAACCCAGTCTGTCCTGCTATCTATCCATAGCTGGGGGGAGAAGAAGAGGATTCATACCTTTCCCATAATTGAATGTAATGGATTTGACTGGAATTTGAACTTGGCCCTCCGATTCCTCAATCCAAGCCACTATCCATTACTCCACTGTGCCTCCTCCATAACTATATTAGTGAGTATAAATTCATGTAAAGAAATCCAAACAAGTTCTGACTATTCTTCAGGTTTAAGATCATGTGTGTATTTCTTTATATGAATTTATAACTATATTAGTGAGTATAAATTCATATAAAGAAATACACACATTATCTTAAACCTGAAGAATAGTCATAACTTGTTTATATTTAGTGGAAGTCCTTTAAGTTGACAACATAAATGAATCCAATTTTTGTGCTTGTTCAATATATAACAAAATGAACATAGCTACATTTCTTTAAGAAAACCTACAAAATCTAGATGAAAAGATGGCCATGGAAATCTCCTTTGTTAGCCATCAAGTTTAAGATTGCTTAAATTTTTTAGGTCATTGTCAACCACTTGGAAGATTGACTTAACACAATCTCCTTTATCCCATTACTCACATTTGACCTTGTGCCATAAGTTTGGCAAGTGTTAAGAATTTCATATATTTTTTTAAAAATCATTTTACTCCAAGCAAGGTGATAAATCCACTAAGATGAAAGGGGGTAATGAGAATGAAAGAGTCTGAGAAACACATTGAAGAGAGAGGACAATAAAAGAACTGGATTCAAGGAGACAGAAAATGACGATTGATGTTGAATAAAACTTTTTGAAGACCACAATTGGCAAGAAAGTAAAAAAACTGGAAAAAAAAACTGACCAGTTCTAAATTCTAACCTATGATCAGTGGAAATATTGAAGTTTTCTTTACAATTTAAACTAAAATACTTTCTGAATATATCACAGTTTGGAATTTATTGCTGAAAAGACTGCTTCTTTGAGGTCTATGTTATACACTGGAGTATTACTTGGTGTGGTTGTGGTCCTCCCAGTGATCCACAAGGAGCCTACAAGAATAAACAAATATATACATTACACATTAAGATTTACATGCTGTTAAAATAATCATTCTGCTTTTCAATGCATTAATTCACTTAAAATATAGAATTTTTCTTAGTAATGGTCATTAATTCTGTTAAACAGTTTTCTTTTTTTTTATCTTTATCACAGTGTATTCTATCTTCTGGCTTTCTTTTGCTGACTGTTGCATTTGGCAACCTTCATGGAAATGTCCACTGGAACCTTTCATGTATTTCATTAGAGCATGTTATTTTCATGCCTATACCTGTCATATCTGGTATCCTTCATAGAGAATTTCAGAACTTATTTTGAATAAATTATTTAAGAAGTGGCAGTGGATTTTTACATTCAGAAACACATCTACAGTTTATATTGAAAGTATGAAGATATATTTCTGTCAGAACAGAAATTATTTTAATTTTATTTTTTTCCTTCTTAATTGTGTTTGCTAAGTCAATTTTATGCAATTTTTGCCTGCTATTTTTCTCATATGCTGAATGGAATGGCATAATTACTATCTTGCCTGTCTTGTCTCAGAAGAAAGGCTTTTTGGTGTTAACTACTTGTACAAACTAGATTGTTAATTTAACACACTAAGCTGAACTCGATAAAACCAGTTATGTTGTTGTTGTCAGCAGTATTACAAGTGATGTTACTAAAGTTCATTTTTTGGTGACACCTACAAAACACTGTCTTGTATTCGCCTCAATTCCTCCCTGCCTCTCTCTCTCTCTCTCTCTCTTGAAGCACAATTATTTCACTGGGTTTACATTTCATTTTAAACTGGTTAGTGTTTTTTCTATTTTTGTTTTTGTTAATTTCTGCTCTGGGTTTGAATTTTGGGTAGTTTCTTGACATTTGTTTTTATTTCTATTTAAAAAAATTACTGTCAATTTGAATACAGGCAAAGCTACTTGGCATTGCCCCAGCTAAGGCAAGGCTAATTGATATTGCCCAGGCTAAAGTG
The DNA here is from genome assembly GCA_963932145.1 of Acanthosepion lycidas. Lineage (NCBI taxonomy): Eukaryota > Metazoa > Mollusca > Cephalopoda > Sepiida > Sepiidae > Acanthosepion > Acanthosepion lycidas. The sequence continues at coordinate 104,742,619 of OZ010594.1, read as the reverse complement.
CTTTCCAGAAATATGTAGCTCTTCTTTTTGTCATTTAGTGCAAGAATTTTAATACTAAAATCAAAATCCCAAATGAGGGTTATCATTATATGACTATAGTGTTTTGTCAAATTTTGTCATAACCAATTGACCTGTGCATATAACTATTTTGACTTCGCATGAATGGCTATTTTCAATCTCTGGCTGGTGGATACTTTTTTGTGAAGCAAAATCCCTCACTTTTCCTTCCTTTTAAGTAGCCAGAGATATTCAAGTTTGGCTGATGATAAATCAGGAAAATTGAAAATCTGTTTCAAACTTCTACTCAAGTGGGAATTGCATTATATAAAAATAAAATATATTTGTGATTTTTATTATACAAAAATAGGGGATCACATTATACATGAATAAATAAAGTGGATCTGTTGCATCTTTAGCTGACATGAAATTTTTATAAATACTTTCTCTCAATTGCAACTTCAAAGGTTAGCATGGTTATTTATTAAAAGCTAAAAGGAAGACTTATGGATATGAAAACAGTACAGGTAGCAATGAATACTTGGAGGCATAAAAGCTGTACAAATACTGAATATTGGAAGTATAAAAACTGTACAGATAATGATTTGTTTTGCTATCAAGCCTCTACACTTGTAGCCTTATATCAGATTGTGAAACTTAGTAAATTCTTAGCATATCTGGGTTTGATCTTATATTTTGTAAAGATGTTATTTATTGGTGTTGAAACACAGATAACACTCAGTTTCAAATGATGAGTTTCTAAGCTGGTAACCATGTTCTGACTTGGAACAACAAATTATTTTTATTTTTTTATATTTGATCTTTTACTGTACTAAGTTTAATAAAATATCACTTTATCTGTCTATATCTCTGAGATGAGGTATTATGATTACTTACATTATTTGGACTGTTGTCCTCATTTTCATTGCCATATTCACAATGTTTTGGCCATTATACACTCCGGCCTTCTTCAGGTGATTGGAATTTCAAACCAAACACTTTATTTCGTGCACCTGGGTAGATTGTTCTAGTTCCATGTGCTATGTGTCTTCAAGGACACATGGTCCAGTGGATAAAGGCATTGGTTAGATCCAGTGACTAGACCCAAAGAATTGCAAGTTCAATACCAGGCTACAGCAGTGATGAACCAAACTTGGAGAGTTGAGTTAAAGGGAAATAAATGAAACATCCAGAAGAGGCATGGCACGTGGAACTAGAACAATCTACCCCAGGGGACAAAATAATGGGTTCAGTTTGAAATTCCAATCACCTGAAGAAGGCTGAAGTGTACAATGGCCGAAACATTGTGAATATGGCAATGAAGATGTGCATAACAGTCTGAATAATGTAAATAATATATCACTTTAGCATCATCCTCACTACAGAATGGATATTTGAATATTATCCACCTTAATTTTTATCAAGTGAACACACATCACTAATATAGTTTCAGTGGAAGAATATTTAATTATTAACTATTTGAATACAAGAAAAGGTAAGGGAACTAGAAAAAGACAGGTATTTATTTCATTAATGAAATTAATTCTTCACTCATTAAATTTTAAATGCTTTATTTTATTGACAAAGTTAAAGAAGATATTGTTCACTTGTATAAATATATTTATAAATACATTATGCCAATCTGTCATGGCACATAAATTCATGTGGATATTCTTAAAAAAGAAAGAAAGAAAGAAAGAATAATGTTATTAATCAGTTAAGCACCATATGCAATACACGCTTGGATGATCATGTCTCGTTCAATTTCTGACTGACTAGGCAGAGGTTTATAGTTTAAAAGACTGTTGTAATCAGAGAATAGCTGGGCAACAGGTTCTCAGCAAGCAGAGGAGGAGGAATGATGGTTTTGAACCTGTAATCAACCACAGCTTCTAATGTATACTGTTTTTAAATATCAGGAGAAAATATGATGTCTTTGTTTTTAAGATTATCAGTAAAAAATATCTTGTGTTTGCATTTTTTTATTCATTATACTTATATTCACATCTAATGATTTAATAACTTTAAGTTCAAATAATAATATTAGTGATCACTTGAAGCAATTAACTTTTTTAATTGTTATTTAATAGGGGTCATCTATTGGTCATTTGACTAAAGTCATAGACAGCCAGTGGCTGGGTTGCAAGTTAGAGGTGGTAGTGAGATAATTGTTTAAAATATAATGTGAAATTAAAAAGAAAAAGAAAAATTGTATTCAATTTTAATCCCTTCATTAAACTGTTTGCACAGATATTCCTTTTCTCTAAGGAAATGGAGAATGTTCTAGAAATGAGTTATTGGAATCAAGAGATAAACATACCAAGAAAAAAAAAAATTAGGTTACCTTGACATAAGTTTTCTCATCGTGTTCTATAGCCTGTAATTCTTTTTTTGCATTTGGCAAAAAGATAAGAAAATTAAGTTTGTCAAATGTACTTAAGCATTCAACAATCTGCAGGTCTCTGGTTATACTCAAATTTTTAAAAAAATGGCTATACTTGATAGTTTTTAGGCTAAAATAATGTAAGATTTTGAAAGGAAAAAAATATTTTGTATAAATAAATGTAAGAGACTTGATTCAGTTCTTCCCAAATTAGCTCAATTTTATTTTTAAAAATAGCCCCTTACCCAAATGCAAATAGTGAAAGTCAAAATTTAATGCTGGGCGTTCAAAGTTAACTCAGTCTGGCAACCCTGACCTGATTAAAAGCCAAAGTTGGAATTAGAAGAGATGTTTGGATCAACTTTTATTTTCTGAAAATTTGCAGAAATGCTCCTCTTGAATCCAACAATTCTTATAAAAAGATTGCTGTTCAACCTCTTCAAGTCCAGGGTTAACTGTTATCTTTCCCAGATAAATTTCATAAATTTATTATATAAATATAAATTCTTCATAAATTGCACTTTTTACCTCTTATTCTTACCACTCATAAAACAACCTCATTCAGTAACCTTCTCCATTGAGTGGCTCTCGGACCTTGTATTAGCAAAAAAATATTAGTAAATGTATTTCCATTTTTATCTAACTCTGACTTTTTAATTTTTCTTTGCAGTATAAACAGAAGAAACACAAGAGTGACCCATTTATAAAGATTGAAGGTCTTAATACTAATAATTGGTTGGCCATTGACTTGGGTAAGTTTATTTCTTTGCACCATAAATAACTACTCATTTATTGTTGAATTAAAAAAATAAAAACTACAAATAGCAAAGTTCTTTTTAATCAGTGGTAGTACAAATGGCAAAGGAATTTGTGCTTAAAAATAAATCATAATTATTTTTATCAAGTTTAGGATAAAATCAGGTAAATTTTAACTCATTTATATTTATCACAAGACTATAGGCCACTCAACAAGTTACATATATATATATATATATATATATATATATATATATATATATATATATGATTAATACAAACAACATTTGTCATTTAGCTGATTGGTGTTATATTCAGCATCACAACTCAGGCTGATTTTTTTTTTTCTTTTTATATTTGTACATGTGATTTTGTGCACATTTGTTTATGCATATGTGTGTATGTGCATGGACTCTCCCATCATTTTCTAGAAGTATGATGGTCAAGCAATTTAGTTCCTAGTAACTGACAGCCAGACACCTACACATATGATTTGATTATAGTGGTGAAAGCTTTGTGCAAAACCAGCCATGCTTTTTGACGAGCCGAATACAGATATCTGGTGCACAACATGCCACAAGGTCCCCAAATGACACTCTGCAGCTTTTGAATTCAGAGTTGTTCTTCTCCTAGACCAGTTGCCATCCAAGGCTATAGAACCCACTCTGTCATGCTATTTACCCATAACTTGGGGGAGAAGAGGATTAATACCTCTCTCAAGGTTATTAACATGTAAGTGATTGGAATTTGAACTCAGCTCTCCGATTCCTCAATCCAAGCTGCTATCCATTACTCCACCGTACCTTTTCATATATATATATATATATATATATATATATATATATATATAGATAGATAGATAGATAGATAGATCTCTCTTTTATATAAGTTTTGTGAAAATTTAATTTTTTATGTGTTTTCTTTTCTAGACATAAATTATGTAGGAATTGTTCAAATATTTTGTATTTCTGAGCACTTTCAGCTATTCTTTTAGCCATTATCAAGGATGATTTTATTTTAAATTTTAACTGAATGTATAGATTTCTTTTCTTCAACCAATATATATATATATATATATATATATATATATATATATATATATATATATATATATATACACATACAGAGTGTATATCACAGTGAACAACTTTATAATTAATTATCTCCAAATAGAAATGACATATGTTCACTCTATCATTATTTTTTATATCTGAAATGTCTCCTATCAAACATCTTTACAAAAGCTGTTAACTGTATAAGTTACTTTGTTTTCATTTTGACTGCCTGAAACAAAATGTCAGTGTTAATAATATTTTCTGTTATTGAATATAACAGGGTGAGTCAGATCCTTAATGGGGCACTACAAGGAACCAACCATTTTTTCAGCATCTTTAACGATAAGTTGGATATATGATTTCCACTTGAGGTCTGGGGAGAGCTTAAGTCCCAATAGCTGTTCAAGGCAAGGAATTTTCTTTGAGAGAAAACCTTCCATCATGATAGGTAAAAGTTCAGGGTCTGCTCAGTGCTAGAGGAATGTTACTAAACTAAAAAGTAGAAATAATTTCATTACTTTTGAAGAGATAGTGAGGATATACATAGGTTAAATCTTAACCTATTAATTGCAGATGACATTAATTTCCATCATTACAGTTCTATAACACAGCTGTAAACAAAAGTAATTCATTATTAATGGTTTAATACTACCATGAACTGTTCAAAACAGAAATTCTTATTTTAATACTTTTGGTGCAATTTGAACATTCTATCCTCTTATTTAAATTATCCACTATTTTTTGTTCTTTTTTTATCAATTCACTCCAAGCATGTCTGGTTATGAACTTATAAATTACTTTTGTCCTCATTTGTATATTTCTCTTACAATAAAATTAAACAATACAATGATGTTTAGATTGCATTTTTAAATGCCATATCATTTCAGGATATAAGTAGACACACCTCTCTATAGCTTCCCTCTCTTTAATATCTTTGGATATTGCTGACTTCTTTGGAAAGATAGTAGAATGGTTTCAAACTGCCAACTCCACATTCTCCTAGAGCTATTGGGCCAGAGAGTCCATTCTCTTTTGCTATTTAACCTATAGATAGGGGGAGAATATGGATTCATACATATACCAAGGGATTTTGTGTGAAAGGGAATACACAGGCTTAGCAAGAAATTGAACTCAGTTCACTGATTGTGCACTTTCACAAACAGCTTAATAATTTGATTACATTTCATAAAAACAATAATAATAATTCAAATGCTGCTCCTGAGGTATGAGATAGTATAATTATTGTCACCATGGAATTCAGAATTAGTAAATCAAATATTTTTATATTCACACACTTAGAAAATTTCCATTTGCATCTTCTTGAGCTCACATTTTTCAGACATGAAGTGGATTGAATTGAATCAATTGATAGATCTTGGTACCTCAAATGCATCAATTCAAATATACTACTAAATTAGCAAGTAAGTTTCACCATTTTATTGTTGAAACAGCTGGATGTAGCCATAAGTTTGATTCTAATAATTTCTGTGCTTGCACTTCTCACCTGTGAAACTCTTTTTTTTATTCCCTGCCACCTACAATTCTCAAAAATTTAAATGTGATGCCAACTGCCATCTTCTGTCTTTCTGAACACTACTTTTTATTGTCCTTTCTCCTCACTAAAATCTTCTCATTCTCTTTCACTCTCAGTAACCCCTTGCATCTTAGTGGTATTATCAGTTTGCTTAGGGTGAAATAATTAAAAAAAGTCAAGAGAACCATTCAACTACCAATAACAGTCCTAGAGAAAATATGACTTTCACAGACATTTACTTAAGTGAATGATTTTGTGTGTAAAATGTGATAGAATTTTCAAATGATATTTTTACAAGAATTAAACTGTTTCTGGTGAAAACATTTAATGAGTACTATTGACAGACTATAGAATTTCCTTTTCACCTTATTCTTTGACTACTTGTGTCCCTACAGAAATACAAGGTAGCATTACAGTTATTGGCACCAAAAAAAAAAAATGGAATTTGCAAACCAAGTTCAAATTTCAGATGAAGTTGTTTATATTGAGGCATGAATCCATATCCTTTTACTGCCTCCCTCCTTCAGTTATCTTGACAAAAAAAGTTTTCCCTCTTAACATGTCATGATGATTGACAGCGAAAAGAGTAAGTGCTTGAGAAAACAAATCTGTCATGACTACACCCCAGGTAGTCATAATTATAAAAACACTAACAGAATTATCAACTTTAACAGAAGCCAGCATACATGTATCATATTTTACCCATCAATATTTAGCCAGACACTTTTTAATGTGATTCTTGCCTTAACCCTTTTGAGTCCGCTGGGACATAAGTGCCCCACAGATGTTTTCAACTTGTCCTCTGGGACATAACTGTCGCAAAAACACATTGATATGGGATATAGCGGACTTAGTGTCCCATTGCTATATTTATAATAATACATTCAGAAATATTCTTTTTCTAAGTCAAAGTCATTTAGATTATGTCTACTGAAATGAACAATAATGTTTTTTTTTTACTGTATACATCAATTACACAAATGTGGACTTGAAAGGGTTAAGAAACCTTTGTAAATGAAGCCAATTCAATGATTGCTGAGATATTCAGAGACAAACTATGGTTTCTGACTTTGACAGATAATATTAATATATAAATGGTTGTTCTAAAGAGTGGTTTTGAAGTTTTCTTTTTTGCTATGGCTTTTACTTGTTTATGAAGAACTAGTTCCAGATATGATGAGTCACATTGGAATCTTAGTATTTTAGGATGGTATTCAATCAATTTTTAGCACATCTTGTTCTCATTATTAACTAATCTTTTTATCAGTTTTTATAGCTTATATTGAAGGAATCAATATCAGATAATACTTACTTCAAGAAAAATATTCAGATTAAATAAAGGCTTCTTAGTGAAAGAATAAATCTATTTACAAGGCATTATACAAAATTTTATTTATTACCATGGCATCTATCTTTATTTTAAATCAAAATATTTTGTTAATAAATTAATCTGTAGTGAGTAAAGTTTAATATTATCTTCATTTCTAGTCAGCTATTGAATGAAATATGAATAAAATATGTTTTTTATAAGAAATAAACTTACAGACTAAAATGTACTGGTTTGTGTGTATTTCTAATAAAAAGAATAAAAAACACTAAACATGTCAAATTGTTAGGATTTTTAGTCTAAAAGAAATAAGAGTTCATCAATCTAACATCAAAGTCTAATGCTCACTGTTAAGTTTCGACTAACCTTTCCTTTCCGTAATTGTTGATTATCAATAAATTCAACTAATTATAATAAGTTTTTAGCAAGGAGTTCAATTTCAATACTAGTGATGCTAAAAAACAGACCTTTACTTTTTAAGCATCAGCTTAGTTAAATTGAATGTTTTAACTTTTTGTTTAGTTATATAAAGTAGGCATTTAGCTGAAAATTTCCTAGACAAAAATCAATATAAATTTTTTTTTTCTTGTTTACCAGAAAATCAAAATTTGAAAACATTGTGTATGCATTTGCAAATATATTTAATTTAAAGTTATTTAAATGTGATCCAAGAATTCATGATGACAATGATTTTTAAATAAGACTAATTCAAGAAATACATTGAGTTCAAATCCTGTCTCTTATTGGATCTGAAGTTCTCATTTGAATCTTATACAGGAACTAGCTTAAAATTTGATCATAAGGTAGGTTTCCATCTTGTCTAAGAAATTTAGAAAACTTGCTGACCCTGTTACTATTACTATACTATTAAGAGGGTTGACTACCATTTACCAGCTTACAGCTATATCACATTAAAACATTGGTTCTCGTCTGATCATTGAAGTTAAGCAACATCAAGTCTGGTCAGTACCTAGATGGGTGACCACTTGTGAATAACAGGTGCTGCAAGCTTGGATGTGCAGGTACCTGAAACAATACAGCTAGGATGTTTAGCAAGGGTCTCAATACAGAACCATTTCAAAACTCATCAGGAGTATGACAAGGAGAAAATGAGAAGTCCTATTTATTTAATCTTTTCCTAGATTATAACCTCTATATATACAAGCAGAGATGTGAAAAGATGGGCATTGATCATTTAAAAGCCTTCCATACTGCATCCCAGACAAAAATCTACTAATAGAAAACAGCATGCTTGCTTTCCCTCCAATGTACTGCCTATGTACCCATGGTAAGTAAGGTGGGCTATACTGATGGCATAGGTATTCATAATTGGGATAAGAATGATCTTGAACAGAAAATCATCATCATCCTCTACCAAGTGTTCCAAGAAATAAGACTCAAGATAAACATGTCCAAAACAAAAAGTATAATCTGAAATTAAAATGAATGCAGTGATGGCACCTTTCTTAGATCGATGGTCAAAAGTGGCTTCCAGCAAATGAAGTCTAAAGGTCTTAGTAACAATCATTCTTTATCAAACCTTGTGGACTCTCATGACAGAATCACAAAGAACTGTATCAAATAACACAAATCACATAACTTGAGAACTTTCAGCAACGGCAACAACTAAAATGGATAGCACATTTAACTTGGAAAGAAAATAATGGCATGATCGAAATGTAAAGAATCTTACAAATGCTGAAAAAACAATAATAACAAAGGTGCTGGAATTATCACAAATATTCTACTGAAGAAATGGTCTAGAAGGCATCACCAATAAAATAATTATGTAAATTACTTATACTTACATGAATCAATCAATTTAAAATGATATTTTCTACTGTACAAATAATTTTGTCTTTTCCTATTTTGCATAATTTGCCTGTCAAAGTTGTTAGAGATGTGTGATTTAACTGAAAAACTGACTTTTTTCTGTTTCATCTTCATACCGTGAAACTGCATCAAATTTTTTTATGAAACCGAACGATTTCAGTTTCATTTTTATATCACTATTAAATAACCATATCCAAAGAAACACTATTGAAAAAGTCTTTCAGATGTTAAAATAAATTAAGTTTTATTAACATTTGTACCATTGTAAGAGAAAAAGATTGAACAAAAATATGTTAAAAACATTTAATTGATTAGTGAAATCTATTCCTTTACAAATGAAATGAAGAAGAAAAAAAAAGAAATTCAACATGTCTGAAAGTGAAATTTATTTGTTTCAGTTTTCAAAAAAAAAACTTTTTGCTGTAAAATTAAGTTAACAAAATAGTGAGTAAAAATAAAAATAAAATTTTAAAAATGCCAGTTTTGTGTTAAATGTTAAATTTTATGAAGTCAGGCATAACAGAAAAGAATTGTGTTTTTTTTTGTTTTTTGTTTTTTTGCTTACTTTATAATTTTTGAAGGAATTCACTTCCTCGGGTCAGAAAATAAATGAACATCTTCCTGGTTGTAGCTTAAGTTGTCTTCTAATTGAGTGTACAATTTCAAGAATATTGATAAAGATTGGTCACTCTGATTTTGCGAAACAAATTAACGTGTAAAATTTAGTCTCGAAAAAAATCATTTCGCATTTTCAGCTGCTCGAAGCAATACTGTTTTAACTCACTGTAAAAAAATAATTCAATGAATAAAAGCACATACAAATTACATACTTACAAAGATTATTTTTCTTTCCAGCCATGAATGTTTTTAAGATTGGACCATAAATACACGAGATATTGCGAGTTGAATGGACTAAGTTGCAAATTTATCAATCTCAAACGAAATCAGATATTGACTGGAAATGCTATCATTAAACAAGAAAATTAATGGCTTCCTTAGAAAGCAAAAATACTAAATTAAAGACTGAAAAACCGAATCAAAAACCACTGTATCAAGGAAAACAAAACCAGAAACCAATACCGAAACATAAATTGTCAAACTGACCAACTCTAGTTGTTGTATTTAACCTATTGTTGTGAAAATTGAGTTTTGTATTCCAGTTTAAGTGCTTATTAACATATAAAAAACCTGGAATCATGCAGGCATTAGATTCTAAGAAATGGATAAAAATATTCAAAATTGATAGTAGTACAAATAATTTCATTGCTGACTGTAAATATAGTTTTCAGGCCAGGCTTAGGCCTACTACTGGTAACATGTAACCCAGTACAACCTGCTGCATGGGTGGTTGGCATCTAAACCAGCTAACATCAACATATATGGCTAGGATGTGGTCTCAAGCCTTGAATGGCAACCTTTTTAGACATGATGTCTTGATAAAACCACTCAGTGTACTTGAACTACCATGAGTATCTGAGTTGGGTGTTAGAAAGATCATCCAACTTTGTAAGACCTTACCTCAAATCCTTATGAAAAATTCTCTCTCAGGCAGAACCTGCAGTTCTACCTCAACAAAAAAACACAGCTATATATATATATATATATATATATATATATATATATATATATATACACACACATGCTGATGTGCTTTTACCGACTGAGCCACAGAGGAGCGTTTCAGTTAGCAAGGTCACACATTATGAAATGGACAAAGTCCGACAATTATTTTAAGACATTTTTTATGTTTATACATACTTCTTATAGATACAAATATTTAAGTAAATGTACTGTTTATTTAGGCTATATGATGGTTCTGTATGGGATAGAGGTTCGATTCCTGTCGGAGGACGAATATTTTCTATGAATATTTCTCAGATATTCAGGCTGGTAAATGTTGTTAATACTGTTTATTATGAACAGAGCATTTACTTAAATATTTTACTTATAACCCTGGATGCTCACTCATTGATTGCCGAATGTTTCATTGTAAGGAAACAGCTAGTATTCCCATTATTATAAGTAGATAGAGTACAAGTCTACTATTATACTACCACCTATAGTCATTCTAAATGTTCATGACAAATTTTAGTGATTTTTTTATTATAAAGATGAAAAAAAAGGTGTGTTGAAACTGAGGGAATTTCATTTCCAAATTCAAGTAATTTCGAGGAAAAAACAAAAGAGAATTCTTTTAAAGTTTTGCTGTTTATTTGTTCTACTGTTTGGGTCATATTGTTGATCTTCTCCACCCTTTTAAACTTTGATCCTCATCTATAAAACATTGTACAGTTTTCTTCTGCATACGGTAAGCATCTATTTATGACATAAAGCCATTTCAGAAAAGGAGACAAAAATAGAAAGAAATCTGAATTGAATCTGGTTTTAATTATATTCTAAATACAATTTATTTTTATCCAAATTACATGTTCAATAAGACAACCCAGTTTTTCTTTTTACATATATATAGATAGATAGAAAGAATAAGTTTTTGTTTGTAGAGTTCACCAATCCTTATCAAGAGAAAAATGTGACAAAGTTCTTCATCACATATGCAGAGCTTTTAATGAGTAGGTAGTTTAAAAACCAACAGTTTTCTTCATAATAGTGGAGATTGTTTAAACCTTTTCTTTCATATCTACAACTTCAAAAACTAGGAATTCATTTGAAACATGACTTGTTAAGTGAAACCAGGGACAGGAGATTTTGACATTTTTAGAACAATGGTAAACATAAAAACACTAATGTTTTGTTCTTGCGTTTATTGTTTCCATATGCACCAAACATTTTTTCATTATAGACGCTAATATTTTAATATTTCACCATAGAGCAATTATTAGCAATCTAGTTTCCAAGATCATTACTACAGTGAGTTCAATCCTCAATAAGTACTGGTTTTGTACTAGCCTAAACATGGTCTAGATACTACCTAATGGGAACTCGGAAGGGTTGGCTGAAAAGTTCATAGGCTGACAAAGATACTCTCATGGAATGTGACCAAATGAGATTTATTTTTTAACATAGTCTCCCTTGGCATTCATACACCTTTTCATTGGTGTTGCAGTGCTTGGATCCTATTAGTGAAGAAGCTTTCATTCTGTTGGTCAAAAAAGTCATCAATAGCAGATATGTCATCATCACTGCAATACTGGTTCAAGCCAAGTGTTTTGTTTTTTTTTCATGTTGAGGAACAGTTGATAGTCAGATGCGGTCAAATCAGGAGAATAGGGAGGGTGATCAACCAGTTCAAAGGTACATTCATGCATAGTAACCCTTGAAACCAAGGACTTGTGTGCTGGAGCATTGCCCTGACAAAAGAAGACTCATCAGTTTTCCTTGGTGTTTGGTCTTCATAGCTTTTTGTAACTGCCTCAGCAAGTTGGCATAGTACTTACTCATCATTGATTGTGTGGCCTTTTTTAAGATAGTCAATAAGCACAATGCTTTTTGCATTCCATCATCTTCTCTGCAGATGAAACAACCTTTGCCTTCTTTGGACCAGGTGAGAAGTGATGTCTCTACTGCATGGGTTGTCTTCTCTTGTTTCTGGCTCAAAATGATGAACCTAAGATTCATCCAGAGTTAGGAAACATTTAAAGAAACCAGTTGGATCTGCTTCAAACAATCTCATATACCCCATGATGTGATCAGCCTGTGCTCTTTTGTTCAGGTGTCAGAAAATGTAGAACCTACCAAGCAGAAACCTTCATCATGCCAATTTCATTGTGTAGAATAGTGTAAACTCTCTCATGGGATATGTTAATAGCATTGGCTGTTTGATTTATGGTCAATCACCTGTCATCCATCACCATGTATTGGAGATGATCAATGGTTTCCTTGATGGTGGCAGTTGCAGGACATCCAGAACTTGAGTCATCTTCAAGACTCTCCCTTTTCATCTTCATTGTTTGATGTCAATTTTCTAACTGAAAAGGGCCTACTTGTTATGAAAATCAATATTATAAATTCTGGCTTTTATGTAGACTTGAACAGTAACCTTTGCCACCAGTGGAAAACATAAAGCTATGCCAACCAGGACAAGGATATTTATTAAGCTTAGTCTGGTTCAAGATTACAACTGTGGAACACTCAATAAGAAAATGGGTAGATGCAGTTGAAGTATTCACAATAATTGTTTATATTTAATTCAGATGGCAAAATACCTAAAGCAAGATGAGGTACTTTAAAAGCATTAGAATGTTGCATCCAAATTCCAATCAAGACTTTTAATTGGTTAAGAATGTAAAGTAGCTAAACTAATTGTGTGTACAAAATAAGTGTGCATTTGTTATTGCAAAAAATTAAACACTGAACTATCATTGCTTAGAATGCACAGTTGTACAAAGCAAAACCAATGCAGATGCACAAGGTTTGTTCAAAAAGTTCTAAGCCTCACCCAGAAGAAGTTGGAAAAACAAGACAGTTTTTCACTATTTTTCAATATAGTCTCCCTTGACATCAATGCACTTGGTCCAATGATGCTTAAGCATTGCAATCTCATAGAAGAAGGTGGCATCCTGAATCTATAAAATCAAATATCCCCCCCTACCTGCGTGCACACTTCAGGACATTTAAACAACAAGCCCAACATTTTTTCTCGGAGCTTTTGGAAAGCCACACAACTAATATTCCAGCAATAGATAATTTGACAATTTTTTTTTTTTTAAATTTGGACAAAATTATAAGACGATCCTTAAGTTTGAAAGATTTTTAAATTTTTCCATTTAATCATTCCTATAACTTCAAAAAGAGATCCAAGTGTTCTGTTAGGCATAAATGCTCAATTGACTTGACCCAAAAGAAGAACGGACTGTGATGTCTAATTTGTTAGACATGGGTAACAATTGATCATCAAGTGTTAATGATGATTCATTCATTCATTTTCTAAGGTTTATCAACCCTTTGCAGGTTATTTAAAGCCAGTAAATACTTTTAGATTGTAAGAATTTCTTTTTTTAATAATAATGATTTAGTAATACAAGTCTAATTGACGCTAACTGTGAGGATAAGAGGTGGATTCATACCTTTATCAAGGGCATTTAAGTGTAAATGAATATAACAAACCTAATTGGAACTTAACCCTCTGATTAACAATTCCAAGCCATTATTAATTACACCACCCCCACATCCAAGTTTACAGCATCTGACATGACATTAACTTCAGTGATTATATGGGAACCAGTGTTTCAATGTGATGCAGCCATAAGCCTTTGTTAATTATAAGAAAACAGAAGAAAATATACGTATTTTATAGATTTAGTAATTTTGAATGCTGATTTTTCAGGAAGATCTTCTCTATTAGAACTTAATAACTTAATTAGAACTTAAGTAGAACTTAATTTTCATTTCCTACCCCAAATTGGCCTTGTGCCAGGCTAATCTAATCAACTGAATGAATGTAAATACAGAGTTGATTAAAATGTTTGATAAATATACTCTGAAAAATTAATGTTTAGATTAGAAAGGATAGGTCTCTAAATTGTATATTGTGTAGAGGAAAAGGCTTGAAATTGATAAATATCAGTAACTTGTGTGACCAGATAGGTCTGTGAATAGGTTGGAATAACTTCTAAGAGTTAACAATAAAGCAATATAAGAAAGTGTTCTGGTAGATAAATATACTCAGATATAGATATAAATGACTGAAGAGTTCATTAGGATGGGTACATGATTGGTAACTAGCAAAAGTAGCTGATGACTGGGATAAGTAGATAAATATAAACATACAGAAAATGTAGGAGGATTGATAGATGTAGAATGAGGTAAATTGATATAGAAAAGCCTAAAGTGCAAATATAGGTATAAATAGAGTGGTATAGATAAGCTATTTAAGTTGTTATGAGTGATATTAAGCACATCCTGATGCCAAGGGTTAAGAGCATTTATATATAGAATTTGCTATCTCATGAAACTGTTTTTGCCAGCTGTGTCTCGTTCTTAGAGCAAAGAGAAGCCCCACCTCTCAGACTGTTCCACTTTATTACAAGTCAACCAAGAATGACATTTATACAAATTTCTTTTCTGCAGTAAGTTTTACTATATAACATTTTACATACTTTCTGTAAATGGCATTTTTTTGTTCCTCTGTTTGTGTCCATCTGTTTTCATATAGACAAATTTTAATAATTAAATTTTGACTATTGTAATTCCCCATTTATAATACACATTTTTTTCTAAAAAATAATAAGCAAAATTAGGGGCGCATATTATTAACAGCTACAAACAAAATTGCATAGTTCGATTTCAGTTGCAAAATGACTACTCAACACAAACATACTACAATTTGACACTAGCATTCGGTGATTGCGACCACATAAGGATGTCAAATACAATATGTACCTAACAATATTTACAAATGTGAAATAAAATAAGAATTATCATAAAAGTAAATTAGAATAATATTATTCTATGTTTAAAATTATTTTTTTTTTAATAAGAGTAGGAAATGCTGGCCATAATGAAATTGGAGAGGTACAATTTATAGGGTTTGATTACCAAACAAGGTATGCATATTATGCATGAGTAGAAGCATTTTCCCACACTTTCAGCACAATATTAGGTGTGCGTATTATGGATGAAGGCATATTATACATGGGGAATTGCAATATTTTTCCAGAAATTAGAGTTATATTTTCATTTAAAATAAAATAGATCAGATCTTTTTTAAAACAGTGTTATAACTTTAAATATTATGCATACAATAATACTATATTATAAATAAGGCTTGCCTTAATTTCTGATCACAACAATGCCTTTTTCATATTTACCATGCATTTTTATAGAAATAACTATTAGAAAATCATAAGTGTACAAATCATTATCTTATTCCGTCAGGATTGCTTGCTTTAATTTGACAATTAACAAATTTTTTCATTACTATCAAACATATTTAGTGTGATTGTGCAAAAGATGACTATCACAAAGTGGTGAAATAGATATGTAGTCAATGGAAAATTACTAAGAAATGTTAAAAACTTGACAAAATATTTATACATTACTTTAAATGCAATCAGTACCAAAATAAAACTGACATGTTTTTCATAGTAACATGAGACATTATTCCAAGACTTATTTTTAAGAATTAAGGTAAAAAAAAAATGAAACAATAAATAAAAAAGTAGAAATTTAGTATTTCAAACAACTCTTAGAATGAGTACATTTTTTAATCCCCATAGTACCTGAATTTGGTGTAATATGTAATCATTAGAGTGAATGAGAATAATGAAAGTTTTGAAGTATTTTATTCAGTAATTCCTCTGTGTAATATTGTTGTTGTGTGTCCCCTAAACCATTAAAGTTGTAGAGATGTTATATTTACTGCAGCCATAAGCAATAGTGGGACTTGTGCAATATAGGCTGACTGAGCCCAGATCTCTTCAGGCTGTTCAGAGTTTTCTTTCTCCTAGACTGATTACCACCTCTAGGCAAGAGAACTCAGTTTACTCTGTAATTTAACTCATAGTTGGAGGAAGATGGATTCATGCCTTTAACTGTTACAATGTTTTGGTTCCAAAGTAACTAGGAATCACTGCAAAAACTTTCTCCTTCCCAATTTATAGGTAGAAGCACCCAAATGTGTGCTGGGATTTCTTCCTAGTCAATAAAATAGGCCAGTTCTTGGTTTCATCTGACTCAGTCCCAGTCTGTCTTGTCATAAAATCAGAACACTATGTTTGCTTATCCAAAATTGCTCTTGTGTCTCAACTTCAATTCTTAGTTTGTTAACTGTTATGATAGGTATTCTTGCTGAGAGATGTAGTCTCATCAAGAGATGATAACTCTCCCATAAGTATAACAATACTGACTTTTATACAGACCGAATTTACATATGGCTACACCTCCCTGAATCTAAGAGGCTTTATACCTTTAGTTGATCTTTAACTTCTATGAACAACCCTGGGAGACATAATCCATCTCTCAGAGTGAGTCTCTTTATTTCTTTATATAGGAGATGTAAGTCTTAACTGATTTTCCTCATTTGAATCATTATGATATCTCCGGTCACTCTCATCCCAAAATTGTTCCTCACTACTACTGGATACACCCATTCTCTCCCCACTTTCCTGTTCTTCACTTTCATATCTCTGGTGGTCTTCCTGGTCACTCTAAAAACTGTATTGATTAATCCTTTCTTGTGTCATCTGTTCTTCGGCTTCCTTTTTCATAACTCCATGCTCTCTTATGGTTCTAAATTGGTCTTTGTTGGTCAGTATGTTCTGTCCATTCTTTGTTAACACAGCTGTGTTAAATCCATTTTGCACCACAAAATTTGCTTTGTCAACACTTGAATACTTGTCCTTTCTGTACCACACACTTTCATTCATTACAAATGACTTGATAATTGGAGCTCTTATTTGTTTTCCCATCAATGTGGATGGGCTTTGTCTTCTGCCTGCATGTGGAATAGCTCTATAACTTAAAAGTAGTTTGGGTAAATAATTCTCTCTATCACAATCCACTGGAGAGAATGCTTTTAATCTCATTTTTACTCAGCTGCATTGTCGGAGACCAAGGTTTTCAGAACTCCATTTCTCAAAAACACTATCCTCAACACCCACTTTATGGTAGTGGTTTTTCTATCTGTGACTTTATTAACTTCAGTTGAATACAAGTTGACTAATATCAGAAATAATTGAATTGAATAATTCAATAGCCTGGCCACCATGCTTGCAACTTTAACCTCATTTGCTTAGCCAATATACCTCCATGTATATCATTATGCATGGCTTTAATTACTTCTTTTCTTAGAGACTGGAGGTACTATGATATCTCCATTACATATAATTCCTTTTTCTATTGTTAATTTGTGTCTTGAGTCTTTATAAGGCCTCTCAGCCACAGAGCAATTACTCCATGTATTTCTCTTTATTCTATCCACAATTCACCCAACCTAAGCCGATTTAAGGATAATACATCTGTTTCTATCCAGTACAAAATCCTATCCTCATAATTTTCACTTGCTTCAACACTCTTACTCTCAAACTTTAAAAGAGATAATGCATCCACATAGTATTTCCTTTACCATATACAATGTCAAAGTCGAATGCCATAAGCTTAATTGTCCATCTTAATATCATGACAAATGTGAACTTTGGCAACTCTTCTGGGGTTGAATATGAATTACAAAGGCTTATGATCAGATTTTAATAGAAATTTCCTTCCCAGCAAAAAATTTCTTACTCTTTCTGTGCTCCTGTAGCAGAAACCTACCTTGGCAACCCAAAAGGGCCAGAGTGACATGTATGTTTTGCAATGGAGTGTGGAGACAGCGAATTGGCGATCTTCAGACTGAAGGTGAATTGGGCAGCACTTTGTGTGGACGGAATTAATGGTGTTGCTTGTAGCCATTTTTATTGGCTGAGCAATGGCTGGATCAGGTACATAAAATCACAGCATGCTCATTAAAAGGGGATACATTTTTGGCGAGAGGAGATGCTTACCTGAGATTGAGGAATGGTGATAGTCAGCATTTGTGGAATTGATTTGCCTATTGGACTGTGTACCACTGTTTAGTCCATTGGACTTGAATATAGTTTGTTTTGTGTGTGTATGTGTGCTTCCAACCAATTCTCACACAGCTCCATACAATAACCAATGCCTCCTCCTTCTCAATATTCAAATAATTCACCTCTGCTGATGTTAGTTTTCTAGATAAGTGTGTTACAGGTTGAGCCTCCTGTGATAATATTGTGGCTATAGCACAGTCACTGACATCAGTAGTTAATGTCATTTCTTTTGCTGGGTTGAAGATTTTAACAAATGGTTTGTTTATGAGTGCCTTTTTTAATTTCTCAAAAGCAACCTCCTGTCTCGATATTCTTCTTCCTAATTTCTTTAAATGATTCACAAGGTCACTATATTGTGGTAGATATCTGTTATAGAAATTGGTTAATCCTAAAAAAAAAGATTCTAACTCTTTTTTTATTTCTGGGTGCAGCAATCTCTGATATCTTATTAATGAGTTTATCATCTGGCGATATACCATCTTTGGATATTTGATATCCTTAATAATCTGCTATCCGGTTCTACAGACTTCATTGAATTTATCAGCTTAGATGTATCCATTCTTCCTATAAGATGGTGGCTTTTGATGTTTTCCACCACTATGATGGGTATTATCTCGAATCTATTTTTTCTCTCGAACATCCCTTCAAAGCATCGTAAAATTTTGATGATTGATCCATTGAATGGTTTCAACTGACTAACTTTGGTCAACCCATTCCTTTCTGTGAGGAACAAGAAGACTTACCTCCTGCAAAGCGAATTTGCATGGTGTGTCAGATCTTGTTGAAAGATCACAACCAACATTAAAAGCGAAAATGAATTATTCCAAAACTCTTATAATGCGGGCAGGCATACAACAAAAGAGAAAAATAAAAAAGACTAAAAATTCAAGCCAGCATAAATTTATAAGATCAGAAGTCTCAGGCAAACGAGAAGTAAGTCTCATATGCAAATATTAGTTGCCCCCGACATGGGCATAAATAGAGAGTCTATGAGGAACATGGGACAGAACAGAATGCATTGTTGGCATGACGGCGTATGTACTAACGAGAATGAGAGAATGGGAGGTCACTAGTAACAGCTCAGTTGGTAGACTGGAGGACTGGACGAAAGCAAGCACTTTAATCTATTTCAGTTATTGAAAACAACGGTTGAACTGAATTACCCACACCTTTCCCTACAATTCCTTGGTACCACCGTAACATTCACTCCCTCTATCCACCTGCATGAGTAAAGTTACTCTGTTCAACTTCACTATTTCCCTACTTTTATCCTGTGCTTTTATCTTAAATACTTCTGTACTTTCAATCATAGGATCTATATTTTCCACTCACTTTTCATATGTGCATATCATCTGAAAATGATTCCTCTTTATACACTTAAAACACAATTTCCCACAGGCCGGACACTTATTTTTCCTTTTCTCATGTTCTTTACTGCAAAAACTGAGGCATTAAATTTTTAAATCAATTCCAATTATCATAGAAACTTTACACATGATTCCAAATTCATTTTATGAGCTTGAAGCCACTCTAGAATTTTATGCTTGTATGAGATGTCAAACATTCCTTCAATCAGCAAAATTAGCTTGTCTTCAATAGACATTTGTCGTGTAACTGTTCTTTCAAACTAACAATATCTTGACACTTCTTTCAATCAGTGTACATATTGCATAATAGTTTTGTTTGGCCTCTGTCTGCTTTTGAGAAATTTAGTTTTTTCCTCTATAACCAATCTTTTTTTTTGGGGGAGGGCGTACATGTGCTTTTATGATGGCTCCGATTTCTTCATATGCTAAATCTTCCAACATTTAGCCCATGGCAGAGATATTTTTTATGGCCTCGCACTCAGCTGAAGCCAAAAACAATTCCATAAGTTTCCATTTTCTCTTCCACTAATTTTGGTGTCTTTTAACTTAACTCTCATTAATGCTGCAAAATACCTAAGCCAAGTTTCTACATGCTCAGGATCCTCCATCATGGTTAAGTAACTGATTGACAACACCATATTGTTATGATAGTTATTCTCTCTGACAGATGTAGTCTTGTCAAGAGAAGATAACTCTCTCATAGTTATAGCGATACTGCCTTTTATACAGAACCTAATTTACATATCACTACATTAACTTTTTGCCATATTACTGTTAATTTGTCTTGCATATATTGTTTGCTTGCTTTATATTGTTTTTTGCCTTATTATTTTCTTTTCTTTTTAAAATAATACCAAATACTTGCATACCAAATTTAACTGTAGTTTCTACTAAGTTAAAAGTGAAAACTAGGTAAAATTCAGTATAAGAAGTTGGTAGAAAGTAAAGTGGAAAAATGAAACAACAACAAAAGATAGTGATATTTTTACCTTTACTTTATGGCGATCTGTTATACAGACAAGTCAAATATAGGTGACTCTTGTCATGTGTATACAAATTGCCATTGACATAATCAGAACAACACCTCTAGCTAGATACAAATGACTGTAGCAGTAACTGTTATTTCCCTTTTATTATACAAAATGAAACACTAAGTATATTACATGAATAATGTAGGGCTGAAAAATAATCAAATCACAGCTATATTTTCTTCCTCTAGACATATGTTTATATGAAGAGCTGCTGAATAGTTTACAGTCCAATCAAGAAACCCTTTCAAAAAAGTTTTGTTATTTGATAATTTATTCAGATTTTGGGAAGTGGGCCAGGCTGAGAAATTTTGTATGTTTGTGTGTAGGAGTTGCATAATTCAATATCTTTGCGTTTAATACTTTCACAAAAACAGCTAACAATTGTTTGAAGATGGTTAACAAACTGATTGATCTGAAGAATAACTTTTTTGACAGCTTCAAACTGGTAAGCCTAATTGAAATACTTTATAATAAGAAGTTCAAAAATCTTGAGAAGTTGACCTTTCATACTCAAAAGCTTGCAAAGGTCACTATAGTTCCAATAATTTTCAACTTAAGAAATGTTATCAAGAGTTGACAGCTTTATTGGCCTAACACAAAAGCAAGTGAGCAGCTTTAAGCACAAGTACAATGGTTGAGAGTTCAGTCAATGTTTATAGAGAGAACTTGAGAATGGAAGGCAGCACTTTGAAAACAAACAAAAGAACATTGAAAGAATAATTACAGGTTGACATATAAATTAAGGGAATCATAGATGTTAAAAAAAAAAAAGAAACTAACGATAGGCTGAAAGAAATTGAATATATGAATAGTCAGTTTAGAGTTTCCAAGCAATGGATTGCAGAGTTAAAATGAAGCATAGTAACAGTCTGGGTTTTCAACCAATCAAACTGCTTCAAGTCATTAAACTCTCTACGCATCATATCTGCTACTATTTAATAGCATGTGAAATTGAATATCAGTAAAGAGGTTTGGGAATGTGTAGACAAGTGCAAACCAGTAAAAAGAATTTCTCTGTTGGAATAAGTGGATTATACAACACTTAGAAAGTTTTAACTGTCTTTCAAATCCTTTTTTTGCAAGGAAGTTCATTTATTCATTCACTAGCTTAAAAGCTATCCTATTAGGTGGCATTTAAACTAGCTTCCACAGAATGCTCTTGATTGGGCCTTCATCACAACAGGTAGGGAGGAGTAGATGTGATAGGCAACAATAAACTACAGAAGAACTCAAAATTGATTGCTGCATTTAAGTATTGGATCGATATTTATGTTTACCTTTTAAAAGTTTGACAATAATTATTCTGTCATCACTTAATTTAAAGACAGTTTGATATACATAAGTTCTTACTTTCTGTACAAACAACTGTTTTTATTTCAGGAGTGACTTTCGCTGGATTTTGCAGTTAATTTCAATTATTCCCAAATGTATTTCCTAGTTATAAAAATTGTTATCATGTAAAAAATTTGTCAAAAAAAAAATCACATAAAATATTGCCGAAAACAATCGCAATAATGAAAACTTGGACATCCAAAATTTCAGGATTGTGGGGTCTGGATCCAACCTGGAATGGTTTTAATTTTTTCACAGAGTCAGCCTGATTCTAAAATGTTATTATATGTTGGGCTATAACCTTTAGGAGTAAAGTTGAAAACATGGACAATTTTATTTTGAGACACTGTTTCATTTGAAATGAGCTATTGAGAGTTAGACAGTTTTGTTCCTTTAAATTGAAAAAGTGTGACACACAGACATTTGTCTGTCCTGGGTATGACGATAAACTATGTCCGCATCCTGGGTAAGATGAGAAACTACATCCAAAACAAGGCCTCTGATCAGGAGGTTTTGAGAAGCATGGAACCACCTCTTAATTGCTGGTGTTCCCAATTCCACCCTGACCCGGGGTGGTAGCACCTGTTAGGGTCCCAGCTATGGACAAATAGTTAACCCCAAACTGTGGTCAAAACACTATGAAAGTGTAAAAATAGGTTTTAATACCAGGAATACTTTGTAACAAAAAAAAAAAAATTATTACCAGCAATACATTTTTTGAAAAAAAATATTATCAGCAAAGGAAAAATCTTACCAGAAATAGATTTTTGGAAAAAAATATTACCAACAATGAAAATTTTTGTCAGCATTAAATAACCCATTGAGGTTGATATACCATAAAACAAACCAATTATTTACATTATTCAGACTATTGTTCTCATCTTTGTCATCATATTTATTACAACGTTTCGGCCGTTGTATGCTCCTACCTTCTTCAGAAAGGTAGAATTGGAATGTAAAACTGAACCCTTTATTTCGCTCACTGGGGTAGACTGTTCTAGTTCCACGTGCCATGTTTAATGGATGCCAGTTATCAGTTATCTCCTATTAATTCCCTTCTGAAAGTTCTCCACTGCCTTAACCGGGTGAACTCTTTGGATCCTGTCACTGGATCTAACTAACGCCTTTATCCACTGTGCTATGTGTCCTTGAGGATTGACATTCACATTTATTATATAGATTATCTACACAAATTTTATTTTCTCTATGTCTACTACTACTTCTCCTCAGTTGTTAGAATTTAAATTATTTTCTTATACTGACATCTTTTGATTTATTTCTCTTGGCTAAAGATAAATATTTGAATTTGGTGGAAGCAATTGATTGCAGTTGTTTTATGAGACCAAAGTTCAGTCCTCTTGAAACATCAACTTATTAAGACCACATAAATATTCAGCCATAAGTGCTTTTATTTTTAATCACTTCATCCCAAGCAAAGTGATAATGCTAAGAAGATTTTAGTGAGGAAAAAAGACAATAAAGGAACAGGATTCAAAAAGACAGAAGATAGCAATTGATGATGCATTCAGTTTTTTGAAGATCATAGGTGACAAGGAAGCAAGAAAAACAGAAGATAGTTCCACCAGTAAGAAGTGTGAGAAAGGAAATAGTAAAATAATGAGACCTAGTTGCCAATCTTGTAGTACGTTTGAATTCATATCGGTTGAGGTACCAACAAGGAAAACTCACTAGAACAAATATCATGAAAATATTTATGGAAAAGACACAGGGAAGCCAAATCACAGTGAATATGTTCAAGGCATTAATTTTCATGCAATGTCTAAAAGTGGAAAAAGATGCTGAAGTACAAACAAAAAATTTAGCAAAGATTGAGCATAATAACATAACACTACATGAAATAGTCGATGATTACCAAACAATGCTAAGTCTGAAACATGATTTTGAAAAACTTCAAAATAAAGAATGTATATTGGTAAAAGGAAAAATGTACAAAAAGGAATATAAAACCTTAATTTAGATGTGGAAAATTACATCTTAAAACTTCCTTGTTGCTGACATGTTTTGTCCATGGTAGTGTCAGCATCCTTCTATAGAATTGCATTTCTATTGCCTACTTCTCATCTGTGAGCAAATTTTCCCAGAATTCACCACCATTAGTAAATTCAAATTCAAATTGTTAGGGAGAGACTTAGAGACTGTTTCAAAGACAATGTAAGATCATCAGGTACAGTTAGCAAATTTAGGTTTGAGCTTTTCAGAATTAATTAATATTTCTGAAATGTTTGCCATTTAAATTCTTATTAGGCAGGATAGGTATAGTTTAAATGACCGACAAAATTAACCTTTGGGATATGATTAACACATCTGCGAAGTACAGAGGAAGTAAGTGTCATAATAAAGATTACTGCTGATGTATTTTTGTTCTTGTGTCAACCGATGGCAATTTTGTTATATTTTTGTCTCTTAGAGACAACCAGTCAACTTGGACAACAAAATTACTTGTGTTGTAACACAGTTTAATGACTCACTTGTGTCAAATTTAATTATCCTATGACCTACTAAAATCATTACGGTACCATGCACTTAGTTGTGCATATATATATATATATAAAACATATTTTTCTATAAATTATGAATACTTTTAATTATTTTTATGCAACATTTGGAAGAATATCAGTTGCTGAATACAATGTATGTGGCTGGCCCAGGCATCCGTCCTTGTGCTGGTGGTTTCATGCCTATGACTAGCTTAGACCAGCTCTGACCATCTTGGAAAAGCTATGACCAGCTAAGACCAGCTTCGACCAAGAGCCTGAGTGAAAACACTCAGGTCCCCACATTAAAATCTGACCTTGTGTCACAACCTGACTCAGTGGGGGTTAAATATATCTCTACAATGTATGTGGCTGTATGGTAAAAAAAAAAAATGTTGCTTGAAAATAAATAAATGAAACTGTTATATCTAGCTCATTAAATAAAATGAAAAGACACTAAAACCTTCTTGATACAGACAAGTTATAGATATTTGCTAAACTTAGTCTAACACATAGTAAGGCATTCAGCAAAAATGAAACCCACTGCTTGATTGGTTTGTTATTGGCAACATTCTTGTCATAATGACACCTACCTCATGATGAATATATTGTCTTGGTAATATCTATTCCAGGGTAATTCTGTTATCGGCTCCCATGGTAAACATAATTGGCTTATGATGAGCTGGAGATTCAGTCCTAGAACAGCACTGATTTAACTTGTATATACCAATAAAACCTTTCTATAACTTTCTGCCCTGCTACTTTACACAAAGCTTACTTTGATCTGCTCTGAGTAAATTCACTTCTTTTTTTATTACTATGATGATGAAACTCTGTTGAGAGTGTATTTTTTGCCATTATCAGCAATATCAGATTTTGTCATTTTTGGTCATCCATACTTCACCTGTCATATAAGAGAATTGCAATTTAATCAAGTTAACACATATATGTAAAGAAAACATATTCTGTAATATGATATCTTTATTTTACCAGAGATACAAGAACTTCAGTTTACTTTAATAATGTCATGCTTTCTTTTTGTGAAGTCATCTTATATTAAATAGCAAATAGGTGTTGTTGTAGAAACATGAGATAGTTATGGATCAATACTTTTTATCTATATTGTATTACTGATAAGGTCATGCAGAAATTTGCATGATGTCATCAGAAAAAACTTGGCTAATATATTTTATTGCTGTGATTTAGTTTATATTACACTCGAGTAAATATCCTCTAAAGAAAAAATGTGTTTCTTTTTAACCTGGTTAGTAAGGATTTTGGTTTCTAGGTTTTATCTTAGAGTAAAAAAAAAAAAAACAGGTATTTTGATTTCTGTCAAAATCAAACAATATATGTTTAAATATCTGGGAAACTTTTTAACAGAAGGTAGAAAATGTGATACCAAAAATACATATTGGAATAACCAAAGTGCCTTCCAAAACCTAAGCAAATTATTAAGAAACAGTAAAATTTCATAAGAAACAAAGAAAAGAGTGCTGAACTGCTATGTTATATCAGTCCTTCTATATGGTGGTGAATGCAGTACAATTTCCTCACAGATGAAGAGAAGATTGGAAGTAACAGATGGTCTTTTTTACAGAAGAATGTTGAGAATACCACGGATGGAGCATGTAAGTAACCGGGTCTTAAAGAAAATGGAAACAAAAAAAGATTCAAAATCAGAAAGAGACATCTGAAATTTTTTGGACATATAATGAGGAAAGTGGGTTTGGAGAATTTGATATTTTCATGCAGTAAAAAAGACAGTGGAAGTCAATGGGCTACCTACTTGATAAGTTTGTGTGAATGGATGGTGGAATGGGAGGTGGGAGGGATAGTAAAAAACATGTTACTAAGTGCTATAAAAGATAGGAAGTTGTAGAAAGCCTTGATTGCCTATGTCCTGAAGAGGTATGGCATAGAGAAGAGCTGATATTAATATAGAGCAGAAAGAAGTCTGTGTGAGGTTTTAAGCAGAGAAAATAGAATTGGCTAGATTGCTCAGATAAGTTATAAATTCACATCTCTCTCCCATATTTTGACTTGACAGCAAGAGAACATAAGCAGCTTACCACCGAGGCATTAATAACAGTCTAAAGTTTGGACACATATAGTCAAATTGACAGGGGCTAATTTAAGTAGAAGAAAGTTGTTTCACTGGGTCATGTGTGATAATGTTTCTCTCCAGAATCTATCTTACATATCTATTAGGTTGGTGCAAAAATAATGACGTAATAATGTCGTTTTTTAACATATTTTTTAACGTCAAAAAACAACATTATTACGTCATTATTTTTGCACCAACCTAATATAAGTCTACCATTTGTCCATGCTTAGAATATTGCTGCCTCATATGGTCAAGTGCCCCTACTATTTTCCTAGATAATATCCAAAGAAGATTCAGCGATATCATTGGTCCTTACCTGGCGGCTCAGCTTCAGTCACTTTCCCACCACCATAAGGTTGCCTCTGTGTGTCTTTTCATGGCATTTGTTTGGTTGAGCTCTTCACTATGGTACCTAAACTTTTTGCATTTAAGTGCAGTACTAGACTAGCATGGATATCTCATCAATTTACAGTCAAGCTGGTTAGATGTATCTGTAAATTGTTTGGTAACAGTTTCTTTTCTAGCACTTCTTGCTTGTGGAACTTCCTTCCGGCTCCATGCTTTCAAGCCAACAGTAATCCACAAAAATTTAAATGCATTGTCAATCACTATCTGCTTTCCTCCTAATTACTTTTCCTGCTAATTATTAATGTTTTTGTTCCTAATTCTTCCACACCCAGTAAACCCTTGTGTCTTAGTGGCTTTTCTGACTCACACAGATTAAAATAAGAAACAAGAAAAAAGTGGGGAAAATTATTGTTGCTGTACAAAGGTATTTTTAAAAAAATCTAAATTTGATTCACTTCCATCTTTGGCAACCTCTGTCCAGTGTCAAAGAAATCAGGATGGCCAAGAATATGATTCTGCAAGTGATAGTTAAGGAATTTAGAATGCCAAGAAATGGCATTCAAGAATAGCTAATTAACTTGGAATTTCAGGAAACAGTATTTCAGAAATTCTTCTAAAGATTCACAGCAATGGAAATGTTTCAGACCAACCAGATAGTATGAAAACTGATCTACTGAGGAAAGAATATGTTCCAATATGTATCTGTAGAAAAAGATCAACATTCTTTAAACATTGTCCATAGCAAAAAGAACACGCATAAAAAAAGAAAAACCTACTCTGTATAAACATTGTCAGTAGAATAATCAGTTTCTTCTGAATCAAGGCGGAAGTAATATTTCTTGAGACATTAATAATATATAACTTGATATTCTGATTTTAAATGTTGGTCCATACAGCCAATGTCAGATATTAATGCAAGTTATCTAAACATTAGAGTAATATTATCCTCAAAATTATCATATGACAATAAAAAACAAGTAAGTTCCATGGTTGTAAAATGGTTTAGAAAAGAAATCCTTAAAATGTCTGATATCAATCTTTGGAGCTTGATGTGACTATCCAGTGGGTTAATAAATTCCTGGGGTCAAAAGGAGGTTGATAAATAAATTGTAGTGACTTATGACTAAAACTCACCAATGTCCAACCTACTCCTCATTAAACACATCCTTTCTATTAATGATGTCAACCAGTTCAATAAAAAGTTATATTAATTTATTTTTAATGTGCTTATTATTACTTATAGTATTCATGAAATTTTTCTCATTATTACTGTTATTCAAACAAACCGATCTAAGATAGAAATTCAAAAGTAATAACAAAATGTAAAGCTGAAAAGGATTTATTGTGAAACATAAATGACTAAAAAGTGGAAATCTAAACCCTTAAACAGAAATAATTTTTTTTGCTGTTTTTTGTACATGCCTAAAAATTGATGGGAGATCAAGGATTCTATGAAGGGGGTTAATTGACTAAAAGGTCTGGAGCCCACTGGTTTAGAATCTGTGGTTATCTGTATTCTTAAATCCCCTACTAGTGTTTATCTATTCTTATACTTTTTTTTATAATAATTTAACATCACAATAGTGAACTGTCATGACTAGTGAATTGAGAAAGGCATGAATCCATCTCTATTTACACTTTATTCTATGCCTTATTCTTAGCAAGACACCATGAAAAAGCATCTAAAATAGAATCAGCAATCTTAATAAATTCTCTTTTTGTTACCTCTCCTAAACTTTGTTCCACCATCCATTTACTTTTTTGCTATGTAGGTTATGACTCTTGTCTTCAATCTGTCATGAGAGTGTCAAATTTTTCAAGCCTTTTTTCCTTATTATTATGCGAAAAATTTCAACTATCTCTTTCTCATGTTAAGTAGAAGGATACTTTTTGTTTCCATTTTCTCTAAAGATTTCTTGTTACTCACATGTTCAGTACATAGTATTCTCAGCATCTTTTTGTAGAAACACATTTCTGTTGCTTCAAGTCTCTTTTTCATCTGTGAGGTGATGGTCCAGTATTCACTGCCATATAGGAGGACTGATATTTTGTAACAGTTCAGTACTCTTTGCTTTGTTTCTAACAAAATTTCTCTTGTTCTGCTGTCTTTAATGAACATGCACTACTGTTCTTGTCCTATTTCCGGTCTAATTCTGTTGAATGCTTTAGTCATAAGAATTCAGATAAGTTTTGTTATATGACTCATTATTCTGATTGTCCAATGCAGTTCACATTTGTTTGCACCTGGCTTCTTAGGCAGTGCTATAAATTACAAATCATTTTCACCGCTGGGCTGGATGTATTTATTTAGTGATTATTGGGAGCTTTCTTATCAAATATTTTAGGAGCTTTTGATTTTTTCAAAAAAATATCTGTAAAAGAAAAAATGAT
Source organism: Acanthosepion lycidas (assembly GCA_963932145.1). Classification (NCBI taxonomy): domain Eukaryota; kingdom Metazoa; phylum Mollusca; class Cephalopoda; order Sepiida; family Sepiidae; genus Acanthosepion; species Acanthosepion lycidas. Next base: position 104,713,157 of record OZ010594.1, on the reverse strand, counting down.
TTCCTGTATTTGGCAATAAAGAGGTTTTATAAATATTTATAATAGTATACTGACACTTTGAAATGTTAGACCTCTATTATTACAATCCTTTCTTTTACCACTTGTCCTAAACCTGCTAATGTATTATTTATTTTGTAGGTTAATGTAATTGACTCTCATTGTACAAGGAGGAGATTACTTATTATAGGAAGAGGATGAATAAATAAAAGGTTTAAGCAGTTCTTTTATGATGTAGGTATATTTTGTTTGCTAAACTACAGAAAGGAGAGAATATTGGCAAAGAGATAAAAGAATATAAATCTTGTTTAATATTTGTGTTTTATTTGCTTTTTGGAAACATGTAGACATGACCTGGATATTAACTGCTGTAAGGAAGGATTTTATTTCATGCTTCTTTTACCCATAATTTTGAAGTTCTTTTTCAAGGCAAATGAGTTTATCTGACTGGGATCATTTGCTAAAAAGACAAAAAAATACTGAAATTGATTTAAATTAGGTATTTGAATTAATTATGACTTTCTTTTCAGATAAGAGTGAATAATGAAATAAAAAAAATTCAAGTTGATATTTTTGTGAATAGGTTCAAGTACTCAGGTATCCTGTAGAAGAATGAGAAAATATCATAGATTATGGCTACATTCTAGAAAGTTAATGAACTATTTTTCTACATGATACACTCTTATATTAAATCATATTTTATTACACAGTATAAGTTACTGTGGTCATGCTATTAGAATTTAAAAACCAAACAATTATTTTATCCAATTACTGAATTTGTCTATCTAGCTTTAGATAAGAACAACAAGGCTATGGCTTTAGATATCTGAAAGGTGTTTACATGCTGGCCTTCTTCTCAGGCTCAAAGGCTATGATGTTTCTAGCCTTCTGCATTAATGTGGGGGCTTCTCCAGCATTCTATCCTTGGACCTTATGTTTTTTCTTATCCTAATCAATGACCTTCACAATGCTATCAATTTCCAACTCAGTATTTATGGTGGTCACACAACTATTTACTCCTGTCTTAATAGTAAGTCCGATAGGTCTGACAAAGTAAAACTAGTAGCTACTCTCAAAAATGGCTTTCAATTAGTAGTTAACTGAGATTTGTAAATTTTAACACCTCCAAAATGAAATGGCTATCTTTTAATCATCACAGAGAATTATTATGGCTTCCATTAGTATGGCTGATACTAGCCTCCATGAAAGCAACTCATTGCACGTTCTTAGTCTCGTGTTTTCCACTGACAGGAAATGGAATGATTATATTGATTCAATTGGTCTGATGCTAGAAAAGTTAGTTCATTGTGTTGTGCCAGTCAATTCTTATTGGAATCCATCTTGCACATTTATAAAATCTACCATTTGTTCATGTATTGAATGGTCTGTTGCTCCTCTAATATATCTAGACATTCTCGAAAAAAAATTCAAAGAAGATTCTGTAATGTTATGTGTCAAAAGAGAAAGACACTTACTGAGAAAAAGAGCACGTTTTTTCTGTATAATATGCCGGAGACAAACTAACTAAAATAGAAACAAATCAATCACAGGTGTTACCATAAATGCATCTCAGATATGCTAATATTGCTTTTCCTCTCCAACCATTGACCAATGAAAAAAATGTTCCATCAATGAAAGCAATTATGGTCCAGATCGGGAGATCTGTCCCTTTGTGATGAACCCTGCAGTAGCTGGGTGTAGGTCCTGGAGGATGAGATCCTGAAGGTAGCCATAGAGGAGGACAACAGCCAAACTAGCAGTGTTTCTAGGTTTCTGATGAAACAGTCAAACTTCACCTGCACTGCATTGGGAAGGTGTACAAGTTGAACAAGTGTCTGTCCCACTCACGGTGTTGGGAGCCAACAAGTAATGTGTTACAACCTATATTTAATTCAGTGCTTACCAGTGATTAAAAGTCAGCCTTGTATGACACTCCCAAGTGTGCCAGACATTGGCTGCCACCATGGGTCCCTGTGCCTCACACCACCTCTACATTCATGTTATATTTTGCTCTGTATCTGATGGACTAGTTAACAAGTGGTGCACTATGAGCAATGGACCAAACCATCACTTGCACCTATACTTGCAGCAGTAGGAATGTCTTTTTTATTTATTTTTTTTTTTTTGTTTGATACAAATGGACAAGTTGTGCACCATAATGTAGGATGGTGCCAATTTGTTCAAATTTCAGCAATTTGTAATAAAATCCCATCAAACATAGAATTTTCTTTTTACTTGATTCCATTTAGGCGGAGACTTTGAAGGCTGTATTGTGGATCTATCTACCCACAATTTTCTCACCTTCCTTGTTTTTTTGCTCATGATAAATCCTTTTTTTTAGCACTAGTGATTATCTTGTCCCCAAAATTACTAAAAAACACAGATGTTTAAGCACAAACCAATGTTCATTTCTGTAAGTTGTGAAACCCATTTACTTTGTTTCTTAAATGTCAACCAAAATTTATAAATGTCTTGGAGTTGATTGATTGTAAAAACAACAAATATCTGAGTAAATTTCAAAAACAATTCTATAATTTCATCAACATTAGGATTAGAAAATTGCACCAAATTAATATGAATATTGAAAAAAAATGTCATCCTTTTTCTAAAATAAGTCAAGTTATTCTATTGTTGGACTATCACTTGTGTTTTATAGTTATTTGTATTTTTATTTATTCTCTGATATAACAAGAATCTAAATGTTGGTTAAAACTGGAAATGCGTTTTGAGGGGGTGGGAAAAGAAAGAAGAAACAAATTACTTGTTCCAAGTGTTACTAGTGCACACTGCATGAACAGGAATTTCCAGGTGTGCCAGTGATGCTCACCTGTCCAACAACTTTGAGGTTTTTGTTATGTGAGCTGATTAGCACTGATCTTGCAACAGAATTGGCAAGGTAGGCAGATTAACTAGCTAGTTTTATGGGATGTTGTTTTTTATTGTTGCTTCATTTCTATTATGTAATGTTATTTGGGTGTAACAAAAATATTCTCAGTTTTTATATAATTTTACACCAAATCTTTGTTCATGGTTCCATTTAAAGACTGATGATTACTACCACAACAACAACAATGGATAATAATAATAATAATAATAATAATAATAATAATAATAATAATAATAATAATAATAATAATAATAATAATGATGTATTAGTGTCATCATCATCATCATCATCATATATCAAAAGTTTTTTCATATTTTACAGACCTTTACTCCAAAGATTATTTCATATCCACATCTAAAGACTATAACACCACAATTTTCTTATATTTTTATTTTCTTAATTATTTCACCCCAAGCAAGGCAACAAAGTCACTAAGCCACAGGAAGTTACTGAGTCTAAAAGAATATAGGAAAAAGAAAAACATTAAGGAGCAAGAATAATAAAAGAACAGAAATTAAGAAGATAACGATTGACATTGCAATCAAATTTTTGAAGATTATGTTATAATTATGTATTAGGGTATATCAGAAGTATGCATTTTTTTTTACAAACTTTTACCCCAAAGCCTATTTCATGTCCACATTTAAAAACTACCTGTTTAATGGTCCTAGCTCTTCTGAAATTTTCTGACTGCTGCTGACCTGTTGCATTTTGGAGTGTCATAATCAGCAACTAATGACTGTCTCTACTTCTAAGGTTTACTTCAAAGGACAAGTCACCAAACTTAAAATATTTAATCCAGTTTGGGACAGTATGATTAGATAATGTTTTATTTCCTCCAACTTCTCAAATTCTGTGAATAGCTTTAGTAACTTTGAGGCTCAGTTTAAAATAATGTTTCAAAATTGCCCGAAACTTTTATCCACCAGTATAACATCTTAAACAAAATGTACAACTGAATAATCTTGATAATGATATATTAGTAATAATAATAATATAACAGAATCATCAAGAGTCTTTAGATGTGTGATGAAATAAACTTTGAAGTAAATGTTTATAAAAAATTTAAAAAGTGGTGATACTTTCAAAACATCTTCATAAGGTGAGTTTTTCATTCTAGAGTATAAGACAGGTGAGGGTTTCAGTCGTAAAATCATACTTTGAAGATATAGATGGCAGGGATATCTTCATTGACATGTGACAAAGATAATGCATAACATTTTGAGGTATGACATCCTAAGATAAAATTTAACATTTTAATGCTCACTGTAAAATCTGGTATTTTGTAATTAAAATAAAAATTTTGTATCAATTTTCTAAAAAGTTTCTAAAAAAAAAAAAAAAAAGAAAAAAAATTAAAAAAAAAAAACTTTATTAATTGCTTAAACCTCCTAATGAGGGCGAATGATTATGAAAAGGTTCATCTATGAATCTCCAGATTCGAGGTGCTGAATCAGATAAGTAACAAATTTTATATGTATTAATTATGTTTCCAGAAAAGTCATTTATAAGTTTATAATAATCCAATATTCATAAAAGGTTTCTGCATATAACCCATTAATATCCACTGTCACATCTTTGGGATGGGGAATGTTAAGAATTTGAGTTTTGATTTAAAGTATTGTTACACTTGATAGTCTTTTAATTGCTTATATGCTGGTTTTCAAAATTAACAGAAGCCATATAAAGTAAATGGTGCATTATTTTTAATTTAAAAATAAAACACTAAATAATTGGCAAAAATGAACAATGCAAAAAATAAATATCAGTGACATTTTTAAACAAAGGCTTATATGTATTTGTCATCTAGAACTGAGATTATATAAAATTAACTCATTAATTTTTTACTAATTTTCATCAGCTTCTTGTTCTAACTCTATTCACTTTTTGACTGTTAAAGTAATCAAAATAAAATTGATGAAGAAGTATTTTCTAACACTATTTGATTAGATAGGAATTTAAAGTTCATAAGAAACTACTTTCTTATTCTGATGCTATTTGCTTTAACAGTTGAAGAATTGGTTAGCCAACAATGTTGAAATAAAAAGATATGAAAAAGTAATTACTTTATTTGCAAATTGATAATATTGATTTAAAAAAAGAAAACCCCATTGACCATAAAACTGTTGGAGTTTCAAAACTTAAAATGTAGAACATAAGTAATTAAGAAAGTGTGTTTGCTGGTTATGAACCACTTGGAATGAATGTAAGTAATATCTTTGTCTTGTTGTCGCTGATAAGACATCATGTGTGAAATTTCTATGTCTTGAGATGACTAATAAGATATGTGAAGAAAGTTCTTTCTCCTGAAGTAGCTGATGAAATATGTCAGAAATTCCTTTTCCTTGAAGAAGTTGATGCAGTATCTCATGAGAAGTCTCTTCATTCTGGTGGATTTGACACAATATCATACAAGATTTGGTGTCTGCCTTGAAAATCATAGTGATTCAAGACAATTCATAAATGTGTGGGGGAAGACATTGAAATCAGTGATAGCCCTACTGCAGTTGACAAGATATCTTACTAGATATTTCTTTGTTTTGGGATCTTTTTATTCTGTCAGCAAATCAGATGGTGATTCAAGGAAGTTTGTAAATAGTGGGGAAGGCAGTAAAAGTAATGATTGCCTTGGTTCAAACAGACAATCATTGCAAAACATTGCTATTTTATAGGAGGCTCAAAGAAAAAAAGGGACATTTTTGTTGTAAAATATTCCCTCCAAATCTTATTTAGTGTCAAAAAGAATTAAAAAAATAATATCACAATTCTAAGTGGTTAATGAACAAGCTACAATTATACAAGTATTCGCAAATTGTTAAACAGGTTTAAAAACAACTGTATTTTTCAGTGAAGTTATTGCTTTGTGATAAAAAAGGGGTTTTCTTTGGCTATTCTTGATGTTTGATGAAACTGAATTGCTTTCCTAACATCTAATTATGTTAAAAGATGTGACAAATTCATTTCTTTTCAGATTTTCTGTTAATCAAATATGAATATGTACTAAAAGATTAAAATATTCTAAAGATGATGAGAATAAACATTGAAATTATTTACATTATTCGGACTATTGTCCTCATCTTTGTCACCATATTTATTACAATGTTTCAGCCATTGTACGCTCCGGCCTTCTTCAGGTGGTTGGAATGTCAAACTGAACCCTTTATTTCGCTCACTGGAGTAGACTGTTCTAGTTCCACATGCCATGTCTAATGGATGTCAGTTATCAGTTATCTCCTGTTAAAATTCATACACAGATGTCCCCAAGGACACATGGCACAGTGGATAAAGGCATTAGTTAGATCCAGAGACAAGATCCAAAGAGTGTGAGTTCAATACCTGGTTAAGGCAGTGGAGAACTTTCAGAGGGAAATTAACAGGCAATAACTGATAACTGACATCCATTAAACATGGCACGTGGAACTAGAACAGTCTACCCCAGTGTGCGAAACAAAGGGTTAAGTTCAACATTCTAACTACCTGAAGAAGGCCAGAGTGTACAACGGCCGAAACATTGTAATAAATATGGTGACAAAGATGAGGACAATAGTCCGAATAATGTACATAATACCTCATCTCAGAAATATAGACAGAACCATTGAAATATTAGCAGCATCAATGATATTTTTTAGCTTGTTAGTCCAACTTTAATTACCTTTCAGTATATTTATCAAAGTTACTTTGATGAATTTGCTTATTTTCTCTGCTCTTTTCTCTACTTGAGGTAAAAAAAATTAAAATTATCATGTGTGCTAGCTAACCCTCATGAGAAATGCATATATGCTTGTTACCTACTTACACTGACCATATATCCTCTCTACTCACCATGTGTTGAGACATATTAGGTCAGTCTCACTTTTGTTGACCATACATGGCCAGTACATCTACCAAACAGACTGACTTGTTGGCTGGCTTCCTTATCTGTTTCTTTTTTTTTTTTTTTTTTTCTAACAAAGGGAGGATAAGCAGCAGCCATTCCTTTGAAACTGACCAGAGTCTGGTGAGACTGGATTGGCCACTTTTCAAATTATTTATAAAGAATTTGCTGATTTGAATGATGTGTGACTTCAAAAGATCATGTCTATCATTTTTTTTTATATATGGGTTATCTATATCATGTATTTTATATTTGAAGTTTGGCCAGTGTGTGTTCATTAATTCATTATATGTAGATATATCAATAAATCTGCAGCCTAATGATGAAAAAAAAATTATTTTACATAACAAATATTTATTTTTTTTTGTCATAATCTCCTTCCATGTTGGTGCACTTAATTCCACAGATTGAACATTACACAGTGAAAATATCATATCAAAACTCAACTAAAAACTATGTATCAGAATAAAGATTTATTGATCCCCCCCTCCATGGATATTTATTAAGCTTAGCTTAGTTTGGCTCAAGGATATATTGGGAGCAAAAAGAAAGTTTGTATTATGCTAATCAATTGGGGGAAAATATTGTACCTGCCTTATCTTAAAAATAAGCATTTATATATTTAGGTTTTTGTGCATTAGAAGTGAAATGCAGATTATGTTGCACCAATCTTCTAGGAGGAAGTTTGTACCCATCTACCTTGAAAATCAGCTTTCAAAATTTTGTCATTTTATTTATGCTCAAATGCTAATCACAGGTGGGAAATATGCAACTATCCTACCCACCCACCAAACAATGTTAGGAATGAGAGGAGTAGGAAGGTTATATTGGGCTTGTCTTTCAAGTGGGGAGGGTCTACCTACTTTCAACATTTGACGTCCTAACATTGACTGCTGGTTCTTGTAAGAAATGTACAACTACCTCCGCTTCTTGTTAACCTATTATATAAGATTGTATATAAAAATTTGGGGAACTTAAGATATAAAAATGGCTTCTTCTAAGAGAGAAAAATTTAGTAGAAAATGAATTTCTTTGCTTCATCAGGGGAGTGATTTCTAGAGATGTGTGGAACATTCTTGTGAGACACAAGAAATGTGTCTCACAAATGAGTGGATTAATCTTTAAAATTTTAAAGATTAATCCACTCATCAATTTGTACAAATTCCTTGAACTTCTGAACAGCATTTCAAGAATATGCAGTATCAAAAATAAAAAGAGTAATTTTAGCCCTTGACCATATTGTGCCACACCCAAAACAATTTAAGTCAATTGGAATAAATTTTTCTTCAACCAAACTATTATTTCTAAATTATCTCACTTGATTTTATCTCTTTGGTATATGACTGTTAAGTTTTATTTTGAAGTTTTATAATGGAGACAATATGTTGCCTGCAGATACTCAAGTTCTGTATGTATTTTTTGAAAGTTTGTATGTAGGTACATAAAGGGCACACATCCAGTTCTTATCTAAATAAGATTATGTGGGTATGTATTTCCTGTTTCACATATAACTTTTGTTATAACCAAATAAACATAGTTTCTGATTGTGTACAAACAAGTATATGGGGATGAAAAATGTGCATTTGTATTTTTCAGTCTTTCCCTATATATATATATATATAAATAAATATAGTTTTAGGGTGTGCTATATTTATGGGATAAAGTGCTCAATATCAGAGATAGAGTGTATGTAAATATAAAAGTGAACATTGAAGTCAACACTCAGAGGTGACAGGGTGTTTCATGCTGGATGCAATCATTAGGCCTGAGCACTTCAATGTTCAATATATATATATATATATATATATATACTGGGTAGTTAGTTATATTTCCATAATATAACTTTGTTAACACAGTTATATTTCAACTAAATAAATATATAAATGAATAAAACATTAATAAAAAAGGTATTAAGTAATGAAATTAAAAATAAATTCAAATATAATTGCATTAATAAAATATGGTAACCTTTGGCCCAGTGTGTGTGTGAGAGAGAGGGAGATACTGAATAGTTTTTTGCTTAGTCCACTCCCTTCAAACCTGACTTAATGACCAAACATTAGATTTCACTTTTATAATTTTTATTTTATTTATTCATTTCTTAGGATTACTTGTTTGAGTTGAGAATGCTTCAACTTACAACACAGATGATGCAATTGCAGTTCTATGGCTCAAGTTGATTCATTGTTGTGCCATAGAAACTTGGGTTAAAATTTAGCAAGCTTAACTTAGTTTGGCCTCCCAAAAATAGAGGGGAAGAACTGTTAAAAAAAAAAAAACTGTTTTGTGTAGGTTTTCTAATCAGGCAGGGTCAATCTGCCTTAAAGATCCATCCTTAAAATCTTAGCTTTTTACCAGAGCCTGAACAAAAATCACTGTCAATGGTGGGAAATTTGATATATAACACAGAACATTTCACATGTGTTTATACACACATGCATATAGCAGTCCACTTGTATGTGTATATAATGAGTTGCTGAAAGTTTCTTGGCCCAGACCACTTGCCAAAATATAAAATAGCTAAACATCAGATTCTTCAGCTGTGAATTTTTCAATATCTCCTTATATCTATATCTATCTATATAAAACTGAAAGTTTGTGCATCAGTTCAAAATCATGAAAATGAATTAAATAGTTGGTAGTCCACCCATGTGTGTGGAAATATGTAAAACTAAGATCAAATAAATTATATTTTTTTCATTTATATGTCCCAGCATATGTCTTGTATTTGGCCCAACTTAGCTTAATGGAGTTATTTAACTCCATTAATCTGCATATTTTAAAAAATAATTTTGTTTTTCATTTGTTTTGAATCTGATCTTGTGTGATCTTTATAAATAAATAATTGTTTTGTTGATGGTTTTATAACTGCTCACTTAAAAAAAATGTATATATATTAATGTTAATAATACAATTATTCTTGTCTTGACTCTGAAGAGCGTTAACATTGTGAAACCTTTGACCGGTTTAGATAATTATTGTGAATTTTTTTTTTTTATCTAATGATGATGATGATTGCTCATTTATTCAAATAAAGTCATTTTCTCACTCCAGCAAGCTTAACATTTAGATCACAGTTTGGGAATATGTTAAAGTAAGCAGAGTTGATATTTTTAAGTAGTATCTTTTGAGAAATCTGGCATATACTATAAGTTATAATATTCTAACATGCCATATATGAAATAAACAACTTCCAAAATGTTTAAACCAATCAAACTGCTTTAGTTGTAACAATTATGTTAATACCATTTTATGGTCTATGCAGTTATTTTTTTGTTGTTTGAGAACAGTAAAAAAAAACAAATGCAGATCAATGCAAAGAGACTAGGACACCATAATACTGGATAGCATTACTTGTGTGTGTCTATGTAATGGGAGTTAAGTATGAAAAATTTATCTTAAATAAATTACAGATATTCTTTTTGCAGTTTTTTCTTTGAGGACAGCAAAAAACATTTGCATGGAGGAGCTGTTAAAAGGAAAGGGACATTGGCAGTACAATACTGGGTATCATTTCTTGTTTATGTAATGGGATTTTATTAAATTCAGTATGAAAGTTGATCTTAAATAAATTCACATTTTCTTTTTTCATATTTTACAAATTGTATTTTTCTTGACTTGTTTTATATTTAAGTATAAAGTTGCCTGACAGCATTTTTAATTGATATAAACTTATATTTTTTTGTTTTAAATTTAAAAGATACTTGTTATAAATTATATCCTTCATTTGACAAAGTTGTATCCAATGTGAATTAAAATTGCTATCAGTAGTTTGTGAGATTAGCTCTTTGATCAGAGCTTATTGATTTAATAATCTCTTAATAACAATTGAATAGTCACTTACCTGAGTGTAAAGTCATTGTTGTATCTATATATATGTTTTATCACTTGAAATAAGTGTATAGGATTATCTTGCCTAGCAAATTCATAGGCAGTTCAATAGAATTATTGTGAAAGAATAGCCTGTCAATGTGTATTTCACTCTGTGTATGTCTGTGCTTTTGTGAAGGTAGAATTGGCCTGAACAAGTGAGAATCGAGACAAAGGTTCAAATGATAATCTCTGGTTGACTATTCCAAGTCTTATTCTGTAGAATTGATTCTGAAACATGAATTTAAGTTTGTACGAGTTATAACGAGACTTCCTTATCCCTTGACTCACTACAAGTTTTGACAGCATAAAACTTTAGATATTGTTATTCTACAAAGTAGAGGATGCTGTACAATTCTGTCATCAAATTCCATTAGTAAGATTTCTTAGTTAATGGGTTTATGTGTGTATGTGTTATTTACTGGTAGGAGCTGAAAGGTTTTCACTTTGACTCTTCCTAACAAAAATATCCAAAAACAGATTTAGATTGTAAATAAGTATCCAGTCTTTGCATACATCCACATATGCTTTTTTTATTTTACATATGACTAATTATTTGTTCAACACATGATAACAAGGGTAGGATTATTTAAAATATATAGGATTTTATTAAAATATGTTAAAAACTTTTATTTATTCTATCGATAATATATGAGGAGCATTCCAGAAGTTTGGAGACTTTCTTAGATTATTGTCATTTTAGTATATCATTACTTCTATAATACTTCTAATAAGCTGACCAGCCAACTTTTGTTATTCCAGATTGAAGGGGATGACAGTGTCAGCTCATTTGAACACAACCTATTAAAAACTGTCACAGCTGACAAGATTACAGGATGCAGTCAGATGTGAAGACAATTTCAAAGCTTGCTATGCAATAAAGATTTCCATTGACAGAGATAGGCATCAGAACTGCCTGTCACTCTCCCTAGAGTTCAGACATTGCTCCCTATGACTTTTGGTTGTTCCCCAAACTGAAGGAGAACATTTTGAAGACATTGAGAAGTTGAAGGGGTGTTGTGATAAGGGTCTTGGACACCTTCACTTTCGATGACTTCTATAGGGTCTTCATGGTGTAGCTGGAGTGCTACAACAAGAACATTGATGTCAGAGGAGATTAGTGTTTTTGTACTACTTTGAAATTAATAAGTGCCACTCCTAAAAATGTCAAAACTTTTGGAATGCAAATCATATTTCATGACCCAGTAAATACTTTATTTGATGATATGGAAGATCCACTTTCTTCTACTACATATTAGGATTTCATTTTTTTTTAATACATAAAAAGAAACTTGTTTTGAATTAGGCTAGAGAATATGGATTTCCAGGAACATTCAATCTACCATCCAGTAATGTTCTTTTTAATATTCCTTAGTAATATGATCGGAGGGTTTTGTATGTTATTATTAGGTTGGTGCAAAAATAATGATGTAATTATGTCGTTTTTTGACGTTAAAAAATATATCAAAAAACGACATTATTACGTCATTATTTTTGCACCAACCTAATAAATAGAGTAATCACTGCATATTTAAGAAGTTAGTAAATGCCAACAAAATAGAACATGTAAACAGATATAGAGAATATGATACTAATAAGTAAAAAATGTCAATTATTTAATGTTTAATGTAATGTTGAAAGCTTTTATACAATATTAACTTCAAAGTCATGTCAATATAGTAAAAAGTATGTACATCTTAGCCTTCCTCACAGAAGAATTTGTATTTGTTAAGTGTTAGTCCTGGCATAAAAACGGTGAAGGTTGTTCACAGAGCTATGAATTAATAAAATTCATCGTAGTAATATTAGCATTTATTCATATGTTATGCATCAAATTTTGAAAATTTTTATGAAAAATTGTTTTAAGTTTTGACATTCAATCTATGATATACATCTACTGGCCTGAATGTTCTATAAATATATGTGCTCTGGCAGGATGTAAATCTGCATTCCCTATGAGAAACCATCATTGGATCCGTTGTGCCTAACCGCTTAACTGTGTAGGATTTATGGTCAAACAAAGCCCAAATAGTTCTTTTGAATACATGCTCTCTGTTGATTCTCAAAACTCAAAAGTTGATGATTTAAATTCTCCAAGATATTCTTTTAACTAATATTGTCATTAAAAATGATCTCATTTTTCATAGAATTAAGCAAGTGGGGTGTAACACATGTAAAAAAAAATATTTTTACCAAGCATTTTTAAAAAAAATATTTCCAAATTAATTTAATTCATTTGTGAATAAGTTCTGCAAGTTTTATTAAAATATGACAATTATTTGATTACTACCAGAATTTTCAAATCAATGTGTCTTTCACTACAAAAAAAGATGCTGAAATTTGCTGCTATGCTAATTAATAGTCTATTTGCTGATTCAAGAAAGATTTTTAACTAACATAAAAATTTTAATGATAAAACTTAAAATTTTATCAAGTTTGGGGCATATTTTGACCATGTTATGGTCTTTTTCAGTGAATTAGTGGTGGTACTTCTCTCTCTCTCTCTCTCTCTCTCTCCATATATATATATATATATATATATATATATATATATATATATATATATATTATTTGCTTTACTGAGAGTTTGCCTTAGAAATTTCTTGAAAGATCCCAATTTGCAAAGAATTCTACACCTTTTGTTATTAACCTTCCTCAATTCCAAACCTGTTCAAAGATCTTTGCTCTGGTAAAAGTAGTTGTTTTGCTATAATTCACTTTAGTTTTTACGTTCCCCTTGAGAAGACAAGTTCTTAAAGCCTTTTCTTTTCATTCTAGTTTTCAAATTATCTATATTTTCAAAAACCTTTTTTTATCATGGCTTTTGGCTACATCATATTGAAACACTGGTTTTCATATGATCTCCAGTTAAGCAACACTAAGTTTGGTCACTAAGTTTAGGTGGAATACCAGGTGCCATAAGCTTGGATGTGTGGGTGATGTAATAGACAATGGCTTGGAATTGTTAATCAGAGTCTTTTTTATTATTTGATGATCTTCACAAAGTTCCTTTGATATTCTCCAATGTGGACATTCCCACTCACAATAACTGTTATTTTCTGTTTTTCAGCATTTGTTAAGTCCTTTCCATTACTGATGTTTCAACATATGCTTAAAAAGAAAAATGTTTTTTACTAGATTTCTGAGGTTTTAAATTAATATTAATCTCTATAATAAGTTAAAACTGCAGTTATTTTTATAATAAATCCAATAACTTTATTAAAACATATTGAAGCTAACCTAAAAATTTTACTCAAGCTTTGGTTTGATGTCTAGATTAATTTTTTAAAATTTGATAAAAAATTTTCAAAGTAAATTTGAATTATTGAGTTGTTTTTTTTTATCATTTCACCCCAAGCAAGGCAGGAATGCCACAAGTATGCAGGAGGTTACTGAAAGTGAGACAAAAGATTGGGTATAGGGGGGAGTTGAGGAAAGGATAAAAGGTGATTGGGATTCAAGAAGATAGAAAATGGAAGATTAACATTGCATTTAAATTTTTGAAGATTGTAGTTATCAGGAAGGCAAGTAAATGGAAGGAAGTGTGAGAAAAGAAACTATTTGAGTAGAAGTGGCAGTTCCATTTAACTATTTTAACAGTAAAAGGGTGTGACCTAGATGCCAATCGAGTAGCACACTTAAATACATGTAGTCAGAGGGAAGCGGTTTATGGGATTTGCATAATAACTTCAGGCAGACTGTATTTATTCTGTAAAATAAATGCTTTTTGCATCATCAGGCTATTTATATGCCAATATGTAAAATTAGTGGATATGTTTAAAGCTTCTGACATGAGAAAACAGACATGTGTAGATATCTATAATGTATGTATATTGTATTTTCTTCCTGAAGAGCAACTAGGGAAAATTGCCCTTAAGTAAAGCACATCATTAAAAATGACATAATTGTTATACTGTTTTTCCTAAATAATTCTTAATTGTTTATTCTTCTCTACTTTTTCAGGAAATGTCGCTCTACACATCTTTTTACCACAAATCCGTGAGAAATATGACTTAGAAACATTATGGACAGTTGGTGATATATATGATGATGATAACCTGGAATTGGATGACCCTTACGCTATGAAGGATCGTCCATTACAAGAAACAAATGAAGAAGTAATACAGGATAAAGATGAAAAAAATGTATCACCTGTAATTAAAGTGGACAGTAACCAGATCCAGAATTTATCAAATAAGCATTAATAAAGTGGAATTTCATTTGGGGATATCTAGTTATTCCTTTTTCATGTGCTTTCATTGAATGTAGAAAATCAATCTTTTTCTAATGTCTTATTTTTAGCTGAAAACATTTCTTGTTTATTTAATTTAATATTGGGCAGGGGAATGATCTTTGCCATTCTAAATTAAAAATCAAATGGTTGCAATTCATTGAAAAACATTTAATTCACTTTCTATCATTTAAGGGAGATAACTAATAATATTTACATTAATAAATTTACCTCACAACTATTTTGATCAAAGAGTTTTTCTTTTTTTTTCTATTTTTTGACTGTGGTGGAAAAGAGATGGTGAATAGTCTTCTTGTAATTTTCATATCTCAGGTTGTTCCTTCTTTAGCCTTCTTTAGGTCAATGAACTAGTAAGATGCACCATGCTAATAGTCAGCAATACCAAAATTATAAACATGAACAAACCAGCAAGAATGACCTAATGAGTATAAAGAAGGCTGAAGAATGAAACAAAAAAATCAACAGTAAAGGAAAAAAAAAGTAAACATTGATTACTAAAAACTATTGTAAGAATATTTTGATAAACTTTGAATTCAGTGGTGTCCTAACATTTGTAGCCTGTTTCTACATTTTATAAAGATGGCGATTTCTTTTCAGAATAGTGAGTACTGCCAAACAATATTTTTCTAGAGGCCAGAAGTTCTAGATTTTAGATCTTTAGCCTCAACTGTAAGAAAAGGGTGCCTTTTCAAGTCAGCCTTGATTGCTGGCCATGCAAAATCATTTCTGCAGCTTATCCCTATCTGCATTTGTTTATCTTGCAGGAGAATAATAGTAGCACTCTGGTCAAAGTTCAGTCGTTTGTTGATGAAACTTGGAGTACCCTCTCCAGGTTGCAGGTGTGAGTGATGGTATATGGAGGTCATGTGCTACCCAGAGCAGATAGTTCCCTTCTCAGCTGTACTGACAAGATTTTTAAAAATACAGGGCATTACATTGGAACTGGCTTGACTGCAGGTTTGTCAAAAGGTTGTCGGTGTTGACAGCCATCTACCTTCAAGGTTCTATCCAGATTTTCTGTCTGGATTTACTTCCACAGACCTTTCTCTGTTTGGGCATGGCTGCAAGGCAGTGGAGATTTAAAATCAGAGTTTTCTTTATTCTAGATGAACTCTGATCCTTTTGTAGGCTGACAACCTCCATCTACCCAAAACAGCTGTTTATGTGCTGCCAGTGGTTTGCCTTTGACCCTACTCTGGCTATTTTTTTTTTTACTAATATTTCACCCAAGAGCCACTCAAGGCAGAGGGTTACTGAGTGAGAGTGTAAAGGAGGAGGAAGTGAGTGAATATTAGGAAGATGAGTAGGATAGATAACAGTTGATGTTAGACATAAAGAATAAGATTGTAGTTGTCAGGGAAGTATTCTCTTGGGAGTTTGTTCCACAAAGTAACAGTTTTGTCTGAGTGAAACTTGCTTTTTATGTAAAGGAACACAAAGGGAATGAGGGATGGTTTTCCACTGTGGTATGACAGGTTGTAGCTCTGAAGGTCCAAGCTAGTAGCACTAAGGAATATAACTTCTCCAAACATTTACCATAGTAATGGTGATATAGTAGTGAAAGGCTGCCAACATTTCATCTGTGGGATAACGGTTGCAGGGCAGAGAATAATTCATCACCCGCAAGGAAGTGTTTTGAACTCTGTCAAAGCTGAACAGTAACGATTGGGCAGCACCATCCCAGATATAGTAGCAATACTGTATTCTTGTTCTGAGCTAATTCTTGTAAAGACAGAGCATGGCAACAGGATTTCCATATTTTCTGGAGCGATACAAGGAACCAACTGTTCTTCCATTATCTTTTGCAATGACATGAATATATGCTTCCCATTTGATATTGGAACGTCCTGGGTATGACGATAAACTACATCCGTGTCCTGGGTATGGCGATAAACTACATCCAACAGCAAGGCCTCAGATAATGTTTCCGGAAAAATAATGTTGCCAGCTATCCGTTTTTGAAACAATGTTGCCAGCTATCCGTTTTTGGAACCATAATGTTGCCAGCTATGCGTTTTTTTGAAACAATAATGTTGCCAGGTGTACGTTTTTGAAACAATAATGTTGCCAACTATACGTTTTTGAAACCATAATGTTGCCAACTATCCGTTTTTGAAACAATAATGTTGCCAGCTATACATTTTTTGTAAAAAATAATGTTGCCACCTATGCATTTTTGAAACAATAATGTTGCCAGCTATACGTTTTTTATTCCATACAAAATAGGCATTTAAAATTCATATAAACTGGATTTGGCATTAAATAACCCACAGTGGTTGATATGCTATAAAACCCAAACAAACAAACAAAATTAATATTGGGAGTGAGCTTTAGACCCAGTAGGTGTTCAAGTTTGGTGCTGATTTAGTCTGCTCGGTGGTGATAAAATGTTACGAGTTTAGTTTTGAATATATTGAATGATATCAGTCAGTCTTTTCCCTATTGAGCTGTGAGAATTAAGTCAAAGATGAGATCAGCAGACATGCATTGGTCATCAACATATTTGGAGGTTCACCCATACACTGTGTTATCATCTGCATATGTATTTACTAAGGATTGGAGTGTGTTCTTGGGTAGATTGTTGATATAAAACAGAGAGAGTAGGACTGGGTGGGGATAACAGCATTTATCTCATGCATATGAGGACTGGCCTTTAACAATGACCTTCATAGGCCAACCTCACAAGAAAAACTTGATAACTGAGAGCACTCTCCCAATGATTCCATAGCTGGTCAGTTTGTGTAGCAATCCCTTATGCCACACCTTATCAAAGGCCTTCAAGATATCTAGGGTGATCACTCTTGAAGGATTTTTATTATCAAGAGCCTCATTGATTCTATGTATGATAATAGCTAAGGCATCAACAGTGGACCTAGAAAAACAAAAACCATATTGTTTGTCACTCAGGAATTTGTTTTTGTTGAGTTGTTCAATGACTTTTCTGTTTATGTTAGCTTCAAAAAGTTTAATAATGACACTAAGGAGGCTGATGGGGCAATAGTGTGAGAGGGCTGATGACTCACCTGCAGTTTTGAACACAGGGCACATACTAGACACCTTCCATGGGTTTGGGAAATATTTCTTCTTAAGGCAGCAGTTGAAGAATTTCACCAAGATTGAAGGCAGTTCTTGAGAACAATTATAGGATTTTTATCTGGATCAGTAGTAAAGTCAAGGCTTTTTTGATAAGTCTGGAAACCTTCTGAGCCAATAGATATCATGAAGCTTGTGCTGAACTTAGTTGTCAGAGGTTCTTTGAGATGCATGCAATGGGGGCATTTTTTAGGTATTATTTGCATTAAAATTAATCTCAATATACAACTTATTTTGAAAATTTACTTAAAATCTTAGTACAGTAGTATATAATATTCTTCAAAAGCTGTCTTAAATATCAATGACTCAATTTTGCCATATTAACAATTATTACATCTTTATTTCAAGAAATCAAAGCTATGATTTTTTATAGATTAAAAAATATTTAATCTATAAAAAACAATCACAGCTTTGATTTTTTGAAATAAAGATGCAATAATTGTTAATGTGGCAAAATATTTATTGAGTCATTGATATTTAAAAGACATTTTGAAAAAATATTTAATATTTTCAAGTTTTTAAAATTAAATTTTAAGAGATTTAATTAGTTACATTGAAAGTAAATTTACAGTTAAGTTTAAAGAGAAGATTACACATTATCTTCTCAGGGATAGGATCCAGGTAATTGATAGAGAGCGTCATTAGAGAATGAGAAAAGCTGAATGAGGCAGAATATAACAGCCTGTTGACCAGGTGTGTGAGTCAAGCTAGCATGGATTTCAATGTTATGGTTTTCTTGTAAAAAAAAAAGTTGGTGAAGTAATTTGCAATTACCTGATTATTTGGTGTACCTTAATTTGTAGAAGAATTTACTTCTGTAGATCATAAATAAATATAATATATTTGGCTCCAGGGGGTCATCTACGAAAAAAAAATAGCACTTCTCCCATTATGCATAAAGACAAAGAGTCCAGATTAATCCCTGATGCCTGTGGTATGTGGAAAAAAAAAAATTGCCAAAGAAGATATAAGGGGTAGTTTGGACAGTTTTTTTTTTTTTTTTTGTTTTTTTGTTTTAAGTGTGTTCCTTATACAGTAGGAAATACAGTATCTTGCTTCATGAAAACTCCAGGAAAGGGTTAAGAAACAAAAAAAATTCATTAGAAACAAAGAAAAGAGTACTGAACTGTTACGTAATATCAATCCTATATGGTGATTTTTATAAGTGCAGCTTAGATATGGCACAAGGCTGAAAGTATGGGGCACCCTTGAGGATTGAACTCACTACTCAATTGTTTTAGTGAGAAAAACTTGCTAAACATGTTGATGTGCCCTAAATGATTTTCTAAGCAGAGCTTATATGGAGTACAAGGCCAAAAATATGGGGCACCTAGTGAGGATCAAACTCGCTATTTAGTCATAATTGATCTAGTAAAACAAACTTGCTAAACATTACACCATGTTGATGCACCCCAGTCCTCCTATATGGCAGTGAATGCTGAACAATTTCCTCACTGATGAAGAAGAAGAGCAACAGAAATTTGCTTTTACAAAAGGATGCTGAGAATCCCATGGACCGACCATGTGAGCAACAACCACGTTTTAGAGAAAATAGAAACAAAAAGGACACTTATGCTTAACGTCAGGGAGAGGCAAGTGAAATTTCTAGGGCACATAATGAGGAAAGAGGTTTGGAAAATTTGATACAGGACAGATTGAAGGCAAGAGGAACAGAGGAAAACACATAACCTACCTAGTAAGCTTGAGTAAATAGATGGTGGAACATGGTTTAGGTGAGTTCATGAAAAATTTATTTAGAGCTACATAGGGCAAAAAATTAAGTAGAACCATGATTTCCAACTTCCTGAATGGACACAGTATATAGAAGAAGGTTTATAAAAAGCTAAATTATGAATTTAGGCTAATCACTGGGTACAACTGAAGGTTGCAAGTATAGGATGCCTAGGGAGGATTGAACTTACTATACTGATAATGTTCTGGGAGAATATCTTTCTAATCATTGGAGCTTATATTTATGTATAAGACATCACACACCTTGTAATTTGATGCTATCAGTAAGAGTAAGTGACATTGTTAATACAAAAACAATTTTATCATTTTTCTATATTTTTCCATTACAATATGGAAGACACTGAGCAAGATCTGAATGTGGCGATGCAGCCTTTTCAAAATATCTTACCATGTTTTTCTTTTTCTTTTTTTTATTTGTATTTTTTATTGTCATTAATCTTGACTGACCAGTCAATTCCAGTTACCAATCCTGTTTCTCTTTTAATATCAACAATAACCCAGGATGCCTGAGTCAGTCTGGTACACGATACCATCTTGATTTGCTAACTTTTTCTGTAATTGGTGTTCTTCCTACGCACATTCCTCCTCAAATTATTTACTTTTTGAAAGATATTTGGTCATTTGAATGTATATATTTACTTGTAGATTCTAGTCAGGAAGTTTATCTTGCTTTTCGTTGTCCTTTAGTTAAAATTTTGTTCCAGGAAAGTAACTCCAACTTTTTTCTTTTAAACTCTTTATCTCTATCTTTCTAGCATCTTGAATACAGTTTTTCCTTTCACTTTCTCCCCATCTGCAGCACATTTTTAAATAGTAAAATCACTTACACAGAATATATACTATTGATAGGGGGTGGGTGAATTAAGAATGTTGCCAGATATTAAATAATTCCATGTTAAAGAATGTGAAAAACTGTAGCTGAAATTGTATTATATTACTATAGCTAATGGCATATATGATCTGACCCCATTTCCCCAGGAGATGTTAAGAGAAAATGTTACTGTATTTACAGGTAATCTATTGAATTTATTGAAATGTTTAGTTATAGTATAGCAGAAGAAAAAGAACTTGGAGGAAATATACAATTAGGACAGCAGGAAAATCATTTTAAGAATAATATTTTTTCCATCTGAATTTATTTACACTATTTACATTCGAACTATTGGACAACAACAAAGGAGAGGGCACTAGTCCAAATATAAATAAAGTAAATAATAAAAGAAAATAAAAGCAGCTTAACTAAAGCAGAAAACTTTTAAAATTTGCATATAAAAGTCAGGAGAAATTTTTTGGCACCATTTTTTGGTAAGAAATGAAATGCATATCTATGCTAACAGTTTCTTTTCTCACACTTCTCACTTGTGGAACTCCCTTTCAGCTCCAAGCTTTCCAGACAACTTTAATCTGCAAAAATTTAAATGCAAGGTCAATCACTATTTAATATCGTCCTTATTACTCTTTTCTGTTTCCATTCATTATTAATGTTTCTGTTCCTAATTCTTCCACACTGAGTAACACCTTGTGTCTTAGTGGCTTTACTGCCTTGCATGGAGTGAAAACGATTAAAAAATATATATTTAATCATTTCATCCCAAACAAGGCAACATAGCCACTGAGACGCAAGGTGTTACTGAGTGTGAAGAAATATAAGAAAAACATTATTAAGAAATGAGAACAATAAAACAACAAAAATTAACGATTGACATTGCATTTAAATTTTTGAAGATCAAACTTGACTGGAAAGCACAGAGACAGATGAGAGTTTCATAAGTGAGAAAAGAAATTGTTAGCATATTTCAACTGTTAACTATTTCAACTATAAAACGATGAGATCTTGTTGCCAATCTAGTACGGGGCTTAAACTCATATAGTTTAGGTACCATAGATGAGAGTTCATCAAAACAATTACCATGGAAGTATTTATAGTAAAGGCACAGGGAAGTTAGATTATGGCATTGGGGCAGTGACTGAAGCTGAGATGCTAGGTCAGGACCAATGACATTGCAGGTTCTTATTTGGATTTTATTAAGTTTCTTGTGTTTTCATTAGAAAACTTTTCTCTATCCAAGGATATTTATTCTAATTTCACACTATGGCTATTTTTAAACACCCATTGCTAACTTTTGAATTTTACTTTTTGGAGTACTTTTAAAAATATAGCCTTATTTTTCCCTTAAAATGAATTACTTTATATTTTACTGTATAAGATGCAATAGAAAAACAGAGAAAATGTGTATATTAATGCATGTGTTTCTACCTACTTGTCGTTATACTAATGATAATTAAGTAATAGTCGCACTGATAACACTCACTTAAAACCCACTGATTTTTTTTTTCAGAAGTTACCTTCACAGATCCATTATGGTGTGCATATACCTATATGCCAATGGGTTCCATAATATTCTTTACATTCTCACTGGAGAATGTTCTGCATAGAAAATATTAAAATATACAGATCTTACAACCTGAGAGAAAATAAAATGGCTATACTTTCACAAAAAGTTGAGTACATGAGTAATTTACTTTTTATGAGATATGAATTTCACCTATAAAAACATTGGTAAGATTTGATTGCTGTAAAGATGACTTAAATGCAAAGATGACTATCATATGTGATTAGATTAAATACTTAGCAAACCCATTCTGGCACAAGACCACAGAAATATGCATTGCATGATTAACTTACTAACCATTATTCTATAGCATCTGCTTAGTCTGACATATGGCGACAATAATTGAGCAACCAAAGAATATGGAACTCTCAGTTGTTCTGTAAAATTGTTTTTCAAAGCACACAAACATTTTTCTTTTCTAGACATTAATAATAAAAGAGAAATTATAATCTTATAATGAATAATGTTAATTGTTACTAGAAAAATGTTTCTGTATAAGAGAAAAGGAATAAAGACTGTGTGTTCATGTGTGTATACCTGAAGACACTTGAACTTAGTGTCAAATACTAGTAAAAAGAGGAAGAGAATAGACCTAGTTGAAAAAAATTAGTTTTTGATGGTTGCAATTATTTTGAGGTCAAAAGGTCTGAGCATTTGAAGTTGAAAAGAGTAAAGGTGATCTAGACTTGATCTCAGGATAAATTGTGACCACATGAATGTCTTTCCTGACAGACCTGCAAGATACTTATTTCAGTTTTGTGACAAAATTTGCAGGTCTGATGCTGGGCTGAAGAAGTTCATTAGAATGAACAAGGAGAAAGTCACTTTCAAGACACTTCAAAAGCCTTTTATAGGTCACATGTAAACTGTGTCTAGAGATTTTATGCAAAAGAGATATTGTCAAATATTTTATGTAAAATTCATAGATATGTGTTATCCAATGAAATAATTTGTACTATTATGTATAGCAAGTAAGCATGAAAGCAATTAAGTCCCAATTTTCAATTTCAGATTGATATTTAGTATTTTTTCAGTAATTATAGCAATTTGCAGTGTCAAGAGATTATTTACAAGAACTAGAATTTTGTATTATGACTCGTAAAAAAGAACTAACAATGTATGAAAAGAACTATATAATCAAAGAAATTAGCAAAGGAAAGTCTTCGCTTCAAATTTCTAAGGATTTGAAAAGGGATTATCGAACAATCAAGAAAATATGTCAAATGGGAATTCAACCAAGGAAAAAAAAGTCTCAGGCTGAATTCAGGAATTTAACAAAGCGAGATCTATCACATATCCGAAGAGAATAAGAAACCCAAAGGCGTCAAGTGTGTTCATATTTGAGGCCGCTGGAGCTCCTATGGTGTCAAGGGAAACAAGGTGTAAAGCATTAAGGAAGTTTGCCGATGTAAAAAATCAAATAAAGAAACCCATTTTAACAAAAAAACATAGGGAAAGAAGATTGCAGTGGGCCAAAAAATACATGAAAACTGATTTCAGTAAAGTGCTTTTTACAGACGAATCAAGGATCACTCTCGATGGGCCCGATGGATGGGGTCAAGGATGGGTTTGCAAGCAACATGACTCAAGAAAAGTTTTAAACGCCAACAAGGCAGCAGTGGGATCATGATATGGGCTGGGATTATTGGTAATGAGCTTGTGGGTCCATTTAAACTGAAAGACGGGGTTAAAATGAATTCCAAAAGTTACTGTGATTTTCTAAAGCAATATTTCTTTGAATGGCTTGATAACCAGTCTTTAGCCAAGCATAGATCTATGATCTTTATGCAAGACAGTGCACCAAGTCATGCATCAAAGTTTACTAAATCCTGGTTGAAAGAAAAAGGATTTGTTGAAGATTCTCTTATGGACTGGCCTTCAAATAGCTGTGACTTGAATCCCATTGAGAACCTGTGGAGCATCCTCAAGAGAGATATTTATTCTAATGGAAGGCAATTCAGCAGCAAGTGTGACCTCTGGGAGGCAGTTAAAGTTGCTGCAAACAAATTACCAGCCACTAAAATTGCAAATCTAACATCAGATGTTGTCAGTATTCTGCTAAGAGTTATTAAAAAGAAAGGAGCATTTGTGCAGTAAATTTTAGGAGGTTCTTATTATTTTTTGTTAATATATCTTTTATTTTCAAAATAAAATGTTTTTTTATGTTTTTCCTTTAAGAAATTGATGAATTTGTTCTAAAACCTTTTCATATTATTTTTTTACATTAGTTTTACAAGGTATGATAATGTAAAGGTATCAAAATAATTAGTTGCAAATAAACTACTGACAGTCAAATTAGTCTGTTTTATTAACTTAGTAAAATTTTTTCCAACCAAAAACAATAGTTTTCTCTATCACTATATATCTAAGTTAATAATATTGAGTAGAATCTAAACAACATCATAGGACTTTTAGCATTAAAGACACAACTCTTTATACCAATTCACAACTTGCATATAATCTCTAGACACAGTTTAAATAGATATGCAGAAGTGAGGCTGTTTTGCAAAGACATCTGTGTGCACATGACTGCTCAGTTCAATAAGGAAGAGGTAGCCTTATGTAAAAAGTGACTTTTATCATATGTGTGTGTGTATATATATATATGTATATATATATGAAGAAATATAGTTTTAAGCTGTGCTATATTTATGGGATAAAGTTCTCAATATCAGAGATAGTGCGTATGTAAATATAAAAGTGAACATTTAATTCAACACTCAGAGGCAAAAGACTATTTCATGCTAGACACAATCATCAGGACCACGATTGTTGGATTTTTTTCTCAACTATATATATGGGTCAGTGGTGCATTTAATAATGTATATAGTCGAGAAAAAATCCAACACTTGTGGCCTGATGATTGTGTCTAGCATGAAACGGCCTGTAGCTATATATATAATAAAAGGCTCAAACACATATTCCAAGAACTTTTTGAATTTGTAGGTCTGATGAATTGGATCGTGATTACGATTCCAATTTAATAAATTCTAACGATGGAAAATTAGTGTTTAAGCGGCGTTTATATTATATTCTTGCTCTGTTCTGGACATTGAGCCCTAACTGGATTCTATCCTCTTGGAAATTTTATATATATATATATATATATATATATATATATATATATATATATATATATATATATATATATATATATATATATATATGGCCAAGTGGTTAGAATGTTTGCTTTCTGACCATGAGATCTGGGTTCGATTCTCACCACAGTTGATTTGTTAGGAAGGAGACTTCCTAACATTATCTGTCTGGAGGGAGATGATCCTAGAATGTGGCACTTTTGGAAAGTGCCTGAAAACCATGCCACAGGTTGGACCAAACCTTGTGAGTGAAAATGGCTAGACGGAACTCTTGAGGTCACAAATCATCATGACTAAGGTTTGAACATGATGACATTGTTCAGATTGTTGATCATGCTAGATAACACGCTCTCTCCCAGAAACTGAAACTAATGTCTGCTCAACATAGTTGCCGTATAAACCACAGGTGAGCTCTGTGGGTGTTGAATAAACACAAATGTGCCTGAGTGAGCGTCTGAAATAGGGATTGGCTAGCCACCCTAGTAAACAGGTATCCTCGAATACAAGTGTCCAACTATATGACTTAAATATCAGATATGTTACATGTCTAATAGTTACATGTTTAAGGTCATTGTAATGATTTTCTATTGAAGATTGAATTTCATGCAGACACAAGGACATTGTAATAGATCTCCAGTGAAGATTAAACCAAATCACTGAAAGATTGAGTTGTGTCAATATTTCAAAACAAGTCTGTCTTATTAAATGAACTGTTTGCTTTTTTATTCAAAAGTTCTGATCATGTGCTCAAAACATTGGTTTAAATAATATTTGAAATCATTTTAAACACTATGCAGACATCAAAGATTTCTGCCACTCCTCAATTAAGAACTTCTCCATTTAACAATCCCACCAGAGAACTTAAAACAAGTTATAAAAACTCCTAAAAAATTTTTTAAAATCTAAATAGTCGTTATTGTATGTTGTATGAAAACGTTATTGTTTTCTATGTCTTTAAAATAAATCAAAATACATAAAATGAGTGAATAAATTTAAAAATAAATAAAAACCTTTACTTGTACTTTATTTACAATATGAAAATGGAAGTAATGTACAGAATATAGAATTGATTTTATTACAGCAATAAAAGCACTAATAACAGGAAAGAGTTAACAAAAAACCAACATATACTAATGTAAATTGATAATACCAAAATATATCGATTAAAACAGTTAAACCAGTTTATGTCCTCTCTGATCAGAGTGAAAATCAAGGACTAAAAATGTACACCGCAACTAAAAAATGTTCAACCCCAGACTAATGTTTATACAAATGAAAAATATAACATTAAAGGCTTTAATCTCACTAACCATTCCTTGTTTACAAAGAGATTGTTGGTAGGACTTAATGTGTATTGATTCCAATTGAATATAGTGATGAGGTATTTCTCACTTAGCATTTAGCTCATTTAGGGATCACATCATTGTAAAAGAAACCCAGTTGTTAAGTAAAGAGTGTATATAGAAGATTTAAATATTGATGTCATATGTCTGTTATTTTCTTGAAGAAAAATAAAACTATTATTTTAGGACCTGATTAAAAATAGGTTTCTGCCATTGATGTATTTTATAACCTTGTTTTTCCTGGGAATTATTCTACATGTTGGGGACAATGGTAGTTTTGAATACAAAGTTTTTTTTCTTTTGTCCTATTGAGAACTGCACTATTGGACTTGAAGTAATCAGTTCACTGCTCTTAGGGAATAGCATCTCATTTCAAGTTGCTTTCTATTTTATGTTTTTCTTATTTATTTGTTTATTTTTTATCAGTCAATAATCCTAAGAATGTTTTCATTGGAACCTTATCTCCTCCCACAGAAATTAGTATTTTCTACTTTGATAAAACATAGAGAATTTTTTCTTCTTGTGACTTTAGAATGAGAAATAAAAAATGTCTGACTTATTTTAGTTTAATTGAAATTAGATTTTTATTTTTAGAAAAAGTACTTTTTTTTTGTATGTCTCTTTCATTTTTTCTCCACTTAAATCAAGGAAAAATGATCATATAATTGAAGTCTTTGACCAATAAAATACTCAGATTTTGAATTCAATATAAATGTATTTGTTGGACATATATATAGTTGCGGGCCACTTGTATCCGAGAATGCCTGTCCACTGGGGCGGCTAGCTAATCCCTGTTGCAGACACCTGCTTTGGCACATTTTGTGTTTGTTCAACACCAACAAAGAGTCTATCTGTGGTTTATGCAGCAACTATGCTGAGCGAATCTTAGTTACAGTTTCTGGGGGAGAGTGCATTATCTAGTGTGATCAAAAGTCTGAACAAGACCAGCACACTCAAACTCTCAGTTACGATGACTTGTGACTTCGTGCTAGCACAACCACCAACAGCTCCTAAGGGTTCCATCTACCCAATTTCACTCACAAAGCTTGGGTCAACCAGAGGTATGGTTTTCAGGTGGTGCATGCTGGAATCGCTTCCTCCAGATAAATAGCATCAAAAAGTCACGAGACCCAGGTTCGACTCTCATCAGGCTCAATTTGTCAGCAAACAGGTATCCATGGAGAACAAAAATATATATACATCCACTAGCAAAAACAGATAGATTACTCACAGGCACACACGTGAGCCCTACGCAACACAGGAAGTATGTGTGTGTGCATGTATGCTGATTCATGTGCAAGCTAACAGGGAAACGCATACACACACGATACACAAAAATGGAAATAGATTTGACAGTCTCACGGGTGATGTGGGGATAGAGGGGCATCTATCACCAACACATCTGTCATCATTACCACTATGACCAAATCTAATGATTTTATTACCACTTAGGCTCAAATTCATTTTTGCCAACGGGTCCAAAAATGAGATCAAGGCTCACTACAAATGCAGAAAATGAACAATGAAACATTAAAAGAACATAAGGAAAAATTTATTACTTTAAAAATTGATTCCTTAAATAACCTGAAGAACGTCACGAGACCGGAAACGCGTGTAGCAAAAATATGAAGAATACAATATAATATATATGCTAAAAGTTATCCACATTATAACCAAAAATGTTTGCAGTTTCTCACTTTTTTAAATATATATATATATATATAGATATAAACAAAAAGAAAACTTATCTTAGCCAAATTGTTTTGTCTTCTGAGGGCCTTTATCAAGCTAAGATAAATTTTCCTTTTTTATTCATTCATATTGTCCTTTTACAGATATAGTCTATCTGAAATTTTTACTCACATATGTGCGCGAGCACACACACACACATATAAAGAAAATTAATGTTATAGTGGATACTGGTATTTGAAATAGATGTCCCCTTTGTAAGTTATTTAAAGCTGAAACACATTTTGGATTGTAAGAACAATTCCTTTTCTTGTGATTGGATATTGCATCAACAATTTTTTGAGAATAATGATTTTTATAAATACAAGTCTTACTATTTAACTCATAGCTGGGGAGAGATGAATTCATACCTTTCCTAAGCATATTTTTACATAAATGGATATAATCGACCTGATTAGAATTCAGCTTGGCTTTCTGATTTCACATTCCAAGCTGTTATTCATTACACCCTCCATACACCCTCAAAATTTGACACAGTGTTGATAGCAGATATAGAAAGAAAACTACAAAGTCTCCTACAAAAGGTAGTGCAGGAAAGCAAGAAGAAAAGACTACACATAAACTTCAAGATTACAGAATGCATGTTTGTTAGCAAAAGGATGAACCCAAAATGCAAATTAAAAATCGGAGATATGAAAATCAAACAAGTACAAAAGCTTAAATATCTGGGAAGTGTGTTCTAATAGAGGACGGAAATTGCAACACTGAAAACTGAAGACGCATTGGGATGGTCAAAGATGTATTCCAAAAGCTAAGCAGAGTATTAAGAGACAGAAACACTTTGTTAGAAACAAAGAAAATATTATTGAACTGTTATGTGATATCTATCCACCTTTTTGGCAGTGAATGATGGACAATCCTCAAAGATGAAGAACAAACTTGAAGCAACAGAAATGTGGTTTTACAGAATGATGCTGAGGATACCATGGACGAAACATGCGAGCAACGACAAGGTTTTAGAGAAAATAGAAAAGGAAACTGATACTTAATCAGGAAGAGGCAATTGAAATTTCTGGGGCACATAATGACAAAGGAATGATAGGAAAATCTGATACCCACAGGACAGATTGAAGGCAAGCAGGACAGAGGAAAACAATGCATAACATAGTGAGCTTGAGTAAATGGATGGCAGAACAGGGTTTAAGAGAAATAACAAAAATACAAACTATATTAAAAGCTACAAAGGACAGGAAATTGTGAAGGGCCATGTTCGCCTACATCCTCTGGAGAAATAAAGGATATTCCACCAACTTATATGACCACTGGAAAAGAAAATAAATGGTGTAAGGAGGAGTGGAAAGGAAAAAGCGGGAGGAGAAAAATTTATTCATTACACTCATCCGGGTTCATACATACCCAAAAGATATTTACTTAAATGACTGCATTTTGACAAAATCTCAGTTCTCTCATTCAGTAGCACATCTCTATTAGGATATGTAGCGATAGCCAACTTCTCCTCTTGACACAATCGACAGCAGTTGCCACAGACTAGTTTTTGTAAATATACCATCTATTTATATAGAATTATACCTGATATCTAAAGTACATATTACATTATACAAGGTGACTGAGAAGTAACTCTATTTTATGTATGAGTGGCCAGCCAGCAGTCCTGACTTAACACCCTGTGATTTTTTTCTTTGGGATTGATTAAAGGAGAAAGTCTACTATACAAAACCAAGACTTTGGGAGAACTTGAATGACGAATACAAGAATTTATGTCTTCCATACAACAAGAGTTCCTTGTGGAATCAGTTGACGCGATTCCTGGGCGGCTTGAGAAGCTGGTAGCGAAATCTGGTGTCCATATCGAATTTTAAATAAAACTTCATGCAAAACGCTTTCCTCTCATATCCATTTCTTATAAAAATTATTGTTAATAAATAAATTGTAAATATTTGAAAATTTCAGAAATTGTTAAGGAATAAAATAGAAAAGAATGTTTGGATCTTAACACTAAAATCTAACATCTTTATATGTTTGCTTCTTCCTACATGGGCAGCTCTATACGAGAAACATATATCTTTACAAATCTATCAATTACTGTTTCCCTAGTAACAAAAATAACCTTCCTGCCATTATCTTTTCTTATCATTTGATGCAGTCCAGCCTTGCCCAGTTGAGTTTTCCTTTCTATCTCAGATTTTCTTTCCTTTTTTTTCCTTTATCTTTAGCATTTGTTTCCTCTTTCTTTTTCTTTCTAACAATTGTTTCTTCTTTTTCTTTATTCTATTTCTCCTTACTCTCTTCACCACTTCTTACTTCTGTTTTATTTCCTTCTTTTCTTTTCAGCCTCCATTTTTCTCCTCCTTTTCTTCCTATCTTTCTCTTTTATTGTTTTCTTTCTTCAGCCTTTCTGATATTTACCTTGCCACTCATGACAGCAAGATGTGACACATGATCAGCTTAATGTGGGATTCCCACACATACATGCAAAGACAAAAATTGCCTAATCTTCACAATCAGTGTTATGCAGATGTTAGAACATTCCGTGCATTGGGGAAGGTGTTGCTTTAAGGTCGGGACCCCTGGTACCAGTTTCACCTCATGTTCTGCCATATCCTGAACAAAGTCAAGAACATTGTGCTACGTCCCACCCAGAGATGAGAACATGGTTGAGAAGAGGAAAACATTTTGTATTAGTCCCAGTCCGAAGGCCAGAGAGCATAGCTCTGATCTCTCTCTCTCTCTCTTTTTCATCCCCCCCCTCTCTCTCTCTCTCTCTCTCTTTTACTATCATGACTTCCTTTCTATTCTTACATTTTTCTCTTCTTGTTTCCTCTTTTTTACCCTTGTCCTCTTTTATTTCTTTCTCTCCCAATCCGCATCAGCCCAACTTTTTTCATTTCCTTTTTTCTTTAT
Source organism: Acanthosepion lycidas (assembly GCA_963932145.1). Taxonomy (NCBI): domain Eukaryota; kingdom Metazoa; phylum Mollusca; class Cephalopoda; order Sepiida; family Sepiidae; genus Acanthosepion; species Acanthosepion lycidas. Next base: position 104,681,987 of record OZ010594.1, on the reverse strand, counting down.
TTTCAGACTCTTTTTCAATCTCTGCATAATTTTCCCTTTTTCTATCTAATTTTCTTTTTCCTCTTTTTATCATCTTTCTTTATTCTCCTCTCTTTCTTTCTCAACACTTCTTTCTTTTTTCTCTCCACCACTCTTTTTCTATATTACTTTTTTCTGCCGCAATCCCATTTTTATTTTTCGTTCTCTTCCCTCATTTTCTTGTTTCTTTTTCTCATCTATTTCCTCTCCACCCCCGTATGTTTTTGCCTTTTTTGCTTTCAACTTTCCACGTCTTCAGCTTTTTCATTCTTTTCCTTCTGTCTCTCTCTAAGTGTGGTGGGATGTCTTAATAATTAGAACAGCAGAATTCTTCTGAATATGTAATAAACGGGGAACTCTTCATAAAAGGGAGTTTGAAGAATCTTTTAAAGGGCCAAAAAGTGCAAAATTAATAAAGGAATGCCCTTGAAAAACTCAAGCGAGGCGAGGGTCTCCTAAAAAAATAAATAAATGTCTTATTAGGCACCTAATAGTATCTACATATTTTTATTTCCTTCCTTTTTCTCTCTGTCGATCAATCAATCATTCTTTTTTTCTTTCTTTTGCTCTGATTATTTTTCTTCTTATTCACGCTTTTAATAATCACGTTTTCTTCCACTTTATACTTTTCATACTCTTCACCATCTTTTTCTTTGTAATTCTCTCACACTCTCTCTCACACACCTTCTCTCTATTCCTTTCTCTTTCTGTCTCTCTCTTTCTCTCTATTCCTTTCTCTTTCCCCTCTCTCATACATGTGCAGGCATATGCCATTTTCTCTATTTAACTCCCCAAAATTGAGCCACCACATTTTTCAAATGCCTAACAAATGACTATCTCTTCTCATCCTTCTGCAAGTTTGGTTTCAAGTCCCAAAATAAACAAAAGCAATGAACAGCTATAAACAAAACCAGGCATATTTATTTGGTTTGTTATTTCTTCATTTATTTTTAATTGAAATAACTTAATGGACATCATGACACTGAGGCCAAATTGTATATAAAATACAACCATACAGTATACCAATATATATAACTTCTTTTGTGTACTAGACTTGAGTGATCATAACCCTCTATAACTTTCTGGGATGATGAATTATCATTATTTACACACGGACTGTTTTCGTCATGTGTGTTGTTGTTATCACAACGTTTCGGCCGTCCGGTCTTCATCAGATGTTTGCCGATCTGGATAATCCTAGACTTGAAGAGGCCAAGATTTTAGTGGTTGGAAAATTATTTTGCCGGGAGTCTGTTACACAAAGCAACAGTTCTTGGAAAGAAGCTGTCAAAATGGAACTTACTTCTTAGTATAGGAATACGAAGGGAATGGGAAGGATTCATCGTTATGAACGTGGCTTTGTGGGTCTCAGTTAAAGTCAGGGGTTCTGGGACAAAGGAAGGTAGCTCATCAAAACACATCTTACTTCATAGACTCCATTTTTATACTGATAATCTTAGCATTACTTAGGGTACAGAGAAAATACAGAAGTTCCATATTTTATTTGACTTTTGATGTTCAAATGAATAAAGTGAAAGCTCTCAACAACGGAATTTTAGTGCTCTTAAACAGAACCACCGGCCATTCTACACAGTGGGTTTATTTATTTAACAGTGAAATTGGCATCTGGCTAACTGGACAGGTTCGATATTTCCAAGAGGCACATTTTATTGCCCAGGCCAGTAGATATCAAATTCACTGTTAAAAAAAGAATGATATATAGTCAAACACGTGTATATATTACCTGAGTGTAAACTCAAAGAGAAAATAGAAGACCAGTGACCGTGACGTTTGCTTTAAATTTAAAATTCATAGTTTTATATATTAAAAAAAAAAGTTGAAAAGCAACTTTAGCGGATGAGAAATTAATTTCATTCTTTCGTCCATAAAGTTAGGAGAGAAATTAAATAACATTGACATTTTGCTTAATGTACATTTCTTTCTTTTCATCTTTCCGCTCAATATCTGGAGTGTTAAAAGAAAATCAGTACCTTTTTACACTGGCATGTACCATTTCAGGTTTTCCACTTCAAAGTCACAAATTTCATCTCATAAACGTAGATATTTCTCCCACATCCACATTAGATTATACATTTTCTTCAATCAGTAATCCGGCATTAATTTCCACGAGAGCCATTTCAGATTTTTCATGACGTCACATGGACACGCCACAGCAGTTTGTTGGTGATAGATGTTGGGTCAGTCGGTTTTGAGCACTTTCAAACACTGGGAAAATATTGTTACTTGTCTTTTGTGCATCTTTATTATAACCTGCTGACGTTTTACCCAAATTATGGCTCCAATAAATACAGAAAGTGATTCTAATGGTACGACGCACAAACACTATACAATTGTCCATAAGAGTTAAGGTAGATTTTCTGAAAAAACTTGACAGGGCATGTGATTTATGTAAGTCAGCAGAATTACCTGTAACCTATATTTTACGTGCTTGATTTAAATTTCATTTAATGTTTCCCTTTGGAAGGGGAAGTAATGAATTTTTTTTATTTGTAACTTTTATATTATCTGTGTTTCATTTTAAATTTCATTTGATTTTTCTTTTTTTCCTTTATTAACCATAAACATATTCTGATTTTCAAAATATTTAAAAAATAGGATGAAATGATGAGTTATTGGGTTAAATGTCTTCTAATGTAACCATCATTAATTCGAATAGCTAGTTTTGGTTCACGCCAGAATATGCTGCAGCCATAGTTCAACGTAACCATTGCTACCATCTCTATCACAGAGAATGGTATAGTAGAACGATTGCTACGATCTGCAATCATTGCAAATGAATTCTAGAAAATGCAAAGAGCAGCTATGCACAGTTAGTCCAAGAAAAAGTTCAAAACATTAGACTTGGTTCCCGTGAGTTCTGGAAAATCTTAATTCTTAATAGAGGCAAAACGCCAGTGTCTTCTTTTCTTTTTATGTGCCATGTCCTTTCAAGACGTAGGCGATCATGGCTCTCCACCTTCCTCTATCCCTTGCAACTCTCAAGTGCCTTCCTCCTGCTTCCTCCCCCAGACCATGTTCTGTCATCGACTTGCTTAAGTCCGCCAGGTATGTCACGCGCTGCTTTCCCTTGTCTCTCTTTCCCTCTATTTGACCCGTGAGTATCAGATTCTCCAGGCCATCCTTCCTCATTATGTGTTCCAGGAACTTCAGTTGCCCCTTCTTGGTATTAAGTATAAGCCTCCTCCTTGCTCGCAAGCTCCCTATGATTTCATCGTTGCTCACACGCTCGGTCCATGATATCCTTAGCATCCTTCTGTAGAGCCACATCTCTGTCGCCTCGAGTTTCTTCTTCCTCTTTCAGCAAATCGTATTTTCTTAAATGACCCTGAGATTATTTCATTCTTGTCAGATAAGGCAAGGATCTAAGAAAGCTACAGGTCCGAATAAAATCCCAGTGGGTGTTCTTGAAAACCTTATTGGGATTCACGTTCCCGCTAGACCTTAAGTGGACCTTGTATTGAAATATCAAAACAGAAATATCTAACACGACTGATGTCAGATCTGTGCTGCCTGTGCATTTTAAGGTTTGATGTCATTTGTGCAGCAGTACATTTACCTTTTCCATCGTAACTACATAATCCAGGGACAAGACTGATGGGAGATTTCTCGTGTAGCTATAATCATAGGCGTTCGATCAGGGTGTCGTTCTCCTAGAGCCATAGCTATGCAGAGCTTAATGGGTGTATTGTACCCAGATCTTTTTACTGATCTTATTTTTCATCTTGCCGGATGTCAAGCCATCCCCGTCACGTGCTGGTGGGCTTCAGAAATGGTTATCATAGCAACCATTTCAACGACCTCCACACACACACACAAACATATATATATATGCATTAATGTCTAGATCATCTACAGTAAATTTGCTGTCCAGGTTCTTTCAACATTTCACCTTTCTTAACAAAATTTGCGCACAGTTTTTTTTTCAACATATCACCATTCTTTGCGCCATTTTCGCATTTTCATCACGATTCTTCTGTTAAACTTGGAGAGTAATTATATATTCTTATTGCTCAAAGCACAGTCCAATAGTATTAGAAAAACCTCGGAAAATTCCATTAAGATATCTTTAATCATTTCCAAGATACAATGTTTCAAATCTTGATCTAACAAACGGACAATTTTGCTTTTACACGATTTGGGCAATTTTGCTGTTACACCCGGCATCCGGGAAATCCGTTTGAGCTCTCTTGAGAAAAAGGTAATTTTAAAAACAGTGACTCCTACTGCTATTAACACATTGTTCTTCAACTGGATGGAGCTCTCCGGATTTCGTATAGAAAACGTTAAAAATTCCCTTTCTCTCTGCCGTGCGATGATAACCTAGGGGTAGGATCTCTGACTGATGCCAAATCGGTTGGGTTTCGCGTTTTGATCCCGGCCTGAAGCGAAACAGTCTGTGGATGACAATATATATGTATATATATATATATATATATATATATATATATATATACGTAATGAAAAACAAACCACTTTAAGGTACCATTACGATAATTTATTTCACCCAAAATCCTTTTTTAAGGATTCAGGATCATCAGGTAAAACTTCCAACAACGAATTGAGAGGAAAAATGGGATTAGAAATTGGTGGGTAGTGTAATTTTTGTAATTTAATAGAGGGGGTTGAGAGTGGCAGTTAAACAGACAATATAAAGTATAGGGAGGGGTTAATTTTATATCTCTCTTAAGTATGTTTTATATTGAAGTAGGAGGAGTGACAGAACCTTGACCTATTTAGATGGTTAACAAAACGGAAGTGAAATGTAGAAAATGTATACAAGTGAGTCTTATGGTAAAGAGAGAGATAGGGGGGAAGGAGAGATGGAGTTATAATTTTGTTTTAACAAAATTATGTAAAAGATAGTTTACAATGTTTGATAGAAAATTCGATGTCTGAAAAAATTTTGTTATTAACTTAAATCTTTAATTTTTTAAGTAAATAGTTTCGGGACTAAATATAACTATTATTATTGTAATAAACATATTTATCTAGGACATAAAGAAATATTTAAAATTTTAATAGTTTATTCACCCGACTAATTGTATTTCCACAATATATAAATAAAAAAACAGTAACAATAACATCTATTTTAATATTTAAAATTAATTTATGAATGTAATTTTTATTTATTATATTGGTAAACTAAATTAAAGATTAGGTTTCATTATTTAATAGTATTTGAGGGTAATATTAATTTTCATTTATTCATATATGTCTCACAAATGTATTCATGTGAATCCCTACATACATACGATCATTAACAAGTCCAAAAAACACATAGAAACACATGAGATAATTTACACAAAAATTCATTTATCCTCGTAAATAAACTATATATACATTTTACAATCTTTATCTATATTTTAATATTTGAAATATATATAGATTTTAGTTTGATTCCATAGTTAAAATTTAATTTTAGGTGATTTCGGAAGTGTCTCATTTTAAAGGAATTTAGCTAATATTATTACTATTATTAATAGTTAAAGAATGGTATATTTAAATTTAAATTATCAATTTTGAAATGAAACTCCCTTCAGAAGATAACAAAATTTAAATTATAGAATATTACAAGAGAAGGATATTACAAATTAAGAATAGTAAATTTAAAATGTCATTAGAAAGACCCAATATTTCAGTTAAAATCAATTCATGCACGTATGCACATATATATACACACACACACACACACACATACATATATATATACATACACATACACACACATATACACCTATATATATATATACATATATATACACATATACATACATACACAATTCATATATCTATAAAAAAATTTATCTAACCATTTAATCATCTATATATATATGTACATATATATAGACATACTCATATACACATACACACCCTTAAAACCATATACATTCATATATAAGCACAAAACACCTACATACAAAAAAGATATAAAAAGAAATATATATATATATATATATATATATACACATACCACCATATATACACAATTATATATATAAAAAGAATATTTTGTACAATTATTCACACATGCATGTATATGTATTTATATTACATTGTTATACACCCATTTACATACATATACATATATATATTTTCCAAATATTAATTCTAAGGTAATTACGTCTATATACATATATAGATTACAAGTAGTTAAATCTATAAGAATACACATATTTAAGTACATGTACACACACATATATCCGTACATATACATATAATATACATATATATACAAAACAAACATAAAAACATTTATACAAAACATCCACACCCATGCAGAATACACGTTAAAAAAAAAAAAAAAAATTTGTCAGTATTCAAACATGCCTCATACTAGTATATTTATACTCACACATGTGTATATCTATTCATACATATATATCCATACTACAATACAAATGTGTCCACAATATAAATACATAGTTACCCTCATCTATAATGTTCATATATATATATATCTAAATAAGTTCACATATAAAAAAAATTTAAGTTCAACAACACATATATCAAAGAGCACAGTGTCAGTATTTTCATATATTCATTTAAAACAATTTATATTTTCTATTTATGTATCTACACATACTTTGGTAAAATGAGGTGATTTTTATGCCTACATTTACAAATCAACTCGTTATGACATACTATTGAACAGACATAACGTTATGACATTGAACAGACATTTAAAATTAAAATTATAACAACTCCATCTCTCCTTCCCCCCCTATCTCTCTCTTTACCATAAGACTCACTTGTATACATTTTCTACATTTCACTTCCGTTTTGTTAACCATCTAAATCGGTCAAGGTTCTGTCACTCCTCCTACTCCAATATAAAACATACTTAAGAGAGATATAAAATTAACCCCTCCCTATACTTTATATTGTCTGTTTAACTGCCACTCTCAACCCCCTCTATTAAATTACAAAAATTACACTACCCACCAATTTCTAATCCCATTTTTCCTCTCAATTCGTTGTTGGAAGTTTTACCTGATGATCCTGAATCCTTAAGAAAGGATTTTGGGTGAAATAAATTATCGTAATGGTACCTTAAAGTGGTTTGTTTTTCATTACATATTAGCTCTGTCCTCACATTGAGCTCTCAGGATTTCATCCTCTTTGGATTTACCAATTCGGTTTACCAAGTTCCTTATAACTTTTATATATATATATATATATATATATATATATATATATATATATATATATATATATACAATACTTTACATTGATTGGACAACTCGAAGTTTCATGCTTTCTGCATTCATCAGGTGCAAGTTTTTGGTTAACGCCCCTTTTTCAATATTTATGGTTATCGCGAGACATATTATTGTTGGGGTAGATTATTATTGTTGTTAAAATATTTAAATGAATTGTAGTTTCATTTTGGATTTGAATTTAGGTCCAGATTAACATTTTAAGATTGAAAATAAGGTTGAATTAAGAATTATAAATTCTAATTTGAAGAGACGCGGTTATTATCAAAATGAACAAATAAGAAAAAAACGTTCGAAATGAATTGGGACCAAATATGGATTAGAATCTGACAAAATTATAGGATAAGAAACAAAGAAACGTTAATAAATTTGACATGTTTCGATTTTATTTGAGATTCATCGGAATTTTATTTTGGAAATGAATTATAAAAAAGAAAGTCCCAATAATTTTAGTTCTATGTTGTTTGTTCATCATTGATCAGGTACAACTCACGTGGCTTTGTTTTGTGGTGTTAATGTCCTCCCCACACCCATGGACATACAGACACTACTAGACAGAAATAAAAATGCCCATTCGACACACATTGTCACCTAAATCTCGCTAGACCAACTAGAAATATGATATACAAAAACATAAACATTTCACTACCATCTTCAGGAATTATGGACATGGACCCTACCAGACCGACACAAAAATGCTCACTAGAATCCAAACGTAGACACGGGCGCAAACACACACACATTAACATCACAAGACACAAAAAAAAAACGTGAAGCCTACCTGACCAATAAAAAAACAAACAACACAAAATTAAAAATATCGGAACTTTCTCATAATTAATTTCACAAAAATTTCTGTTAGAGCTTAAATAAAAGGGAAACATGTTAAATTTATAAACGTTTCCTACATGCTCCTTATCCTAAGACAGACACACACACACACATATGTATATATGTATATACATGCATATACATACATACACATATATGCATATATATACATATTTATACATATACATACATATATATATATATATATATATATATATATATATATATATATACATACATATATATATATATACATAACATATATATATACATGTATATTCATACAAACATATATATATATATACATACATATATATATATATATATATATATATATATATATATATTTATACATATATAATAATGGACTCTCCCGTCGGTTTCGACGTATGAGGATCTGACAGCTTATTGATTCAGTTATGAAAGTTTGTGCGACAATC
>OZ010594.1:104535960-104668460 GCA_963932145.1 Acanthosepion lycidas | reverse complement strand
TCCAAATATATTTCAGTTTTCTATATCTGAGGCTATATTAATTCTACTTTAAATATTCAATAGTAATCATACTAGAACTGTCTCTCTAATGTTACTATCTTTTTCATGTTATTGAGATTAGATAAAAACAATACAAATCATCAATTGAGAAGATATTTATAAAATTTATCCGGTACAATACAGCAGTTTCTGACAAGCTAACCAGAAATTCCTCAAATGGCTAGTCTACCGGACTTGATGCTAAGTCATCGATCTAACATCAAGTTTGGACAAACGAGTAGGTTAAATCTCAAACAATTTATTTAATATTTGTTAAAGCGGTGAAACCAACACAAACATACATTCACATACATGCGCATAGAAGAGCGCTTATATATTCACGAGCACACGTATAGTTATTAGCTAATTCTAGTAAAAAACTATTTGTGCGACATAGTCTTCTATTGTGTAAATACACGACACAAAAATAAAAAAATGGAAACGAGAAGATGAAACGAAATCGAATTCAGCGAAAAATTACGTAAAAATATAACTTCTTAAAATGTCAATGACAATCGTCATTGCAATGCCATTTTAAAAACTTTTCGAACGATATTTAATTTGCTTTTGCAAGATGATTATTATCAGGACTAAAGATAAGTATAATTATCATTGCGTTTTCTTTCTGTAAAATTTTCACCTGTACATCATTCAGTTTTCATTACCTGTTTACTAGGTTGAGTCAAAAGTTTTTTCAGATTTTCACTAATGATTTTTATATCTCCATGTTATATCATTAATTTGATACTTGTTCAATCGTTGCTGATTTGGTTAGTTTCATTTTCATATATAACATATAAATATTAATAGTTTATTCTTTATTTTACAGCTTTGATAATGAATGGTGAAAAAGGTCAATAAGAGCCAATTTACGCCACCTGTAGAAAAAAAGATCTAGATGCAAGGGCAGTGGCAAAAGAAATTAATGATGGAGAAGGAACGGGAACTTTCAACGAACATGTGACACAAAACTGGATCCTTAATCCACCATGTAACCAGTATGTACACCCCACTAAAGGAGTAGTGACTCTTGGCCTGAAGATCGATTTGGAGCGTGAAGATAATAGTCACCATGCAGTGTTGATCCCTGTATTCACTCTCCTCCTTTCGTTCTCTCTCTCTCTCTCTCTCTATATATATATATATATATATATATATATATATATATATATATTTATATATAGATATATTAGGTTGGTGCAAAAATAATGACGTAATAATGTCGTTTTTTGACGTTAAAAGATACGTCAAAAAACGACATTATTACGTCATTATTTTTGCACCAACCTAATATATGTGTGTGTGTGCGTGTGCGCGCGCGTATGTGTGAGAGAGTGAGAGTTTGTATGTATAAAAAGGTGGTAAGGAAAGCAATTGGACTCCTGGAAAACTCCTCGCTCATGCGAATCATGCGAGAGAGCTCATGGATTTTTCGGCAACGGCCTTGTTTTTACACATTTTCTGGTATTTTTCCGTTGATTAGTCACTTTGAAAGACTCATCATCTTGAAGCGACACTTGATCTGCTTTAAAAAGCTCCTTCCATTCAAAAACCTGCGTTTGAACGAAAGAATATTCTCCAAAAGCCTGACAAATCATTTCAAAGGTCACGGTAGTAGATTTTTCAGAGCTTCATGCAAAATTTGATGTAGCTACGTTGCCTGAACTTGTTAAACATAGTAAAGATTGCAGAGCCGTTCCGACGCCACGTTACAAAACTTCACGTAATAATTCAACACAAAATAGAATGCACAAGGCCTTTATTAATACCCAGCCTACTGAGTCATCATAGCTTGGGTATTAATAAGCGTTAGATGCAGCAATTTCCGTTGAAGCGTATAAGCACTTTCCGATACCATCTCATGTGTGTGTGTGTGTGTGCAGAATCAAATTTATAAAAAAAAAATTTTGAGCTGGAATTTTGTATCTGTCTCATAATAAATTCTAAATAAGATCTATCTTTAGAAAACACTTTCTGCTTTAATTAAATTCAAGAAAATTTCACGAACGGCAAAAAAACAACAAAAAAACATTCTGTTACGATTCTTTAGTAATCGAAAACTTCATTGGTTGGTGTGACTGGTATGACTCATTTGTCGAAAATGCAAGTTCTGTAACTAACATTGCTGTTTTATTCTCTTTGCTTGCAAACCAAGGTGGGGTCATCCAGACTTTCGACTGTTTATTCTTCTCTTTTTTTTATCGGTATTCTTGCTGAAGTAAACGTGTTCATTTACAAAATTCCTAAATATTCAAAATTCGGCAAGAAATAACAGGTGAAGCGGCTCAGAGAGTAAAGATGTTTTAACCAAGCTAAATTGTGGTTTGTCATCACATCATCAGTTATAGAAGTTAAGGTTAAAGATTTGATAATGTCATTCTGTTCACTCGATAATAATGCGCTGTAAAAACAAGTTGCTACCTTTTTTATTTTAAGGGTTTTGTATTTAGTCAGTTTAATACTGTTTTATGGAAAAGCTCCTACATTTAAAAAAATTAAATGAATTGTTTTATATCTGTCTATATTTCTGAGATGAGGTATTATGTACATTATTTACATTATTCGGACTATTGTCCTCATCTTTGTCGCCATATTTATTACAACGTTTCGGCCGTTGTACGCTCCGGCCTTCTTCAGGTGGTTGGAATGTCGAACTGAACCCTTTATTTCACTCACTGGGGTAGTTCCACGTCCCATGTATAATATTAGGTAGATGCAAAAATAATGACGTAATAATGTCGTTTTTCGACGTATTTTTCTAACGTCAAAAAACGACATTATTACGTCATTATTTTTGAACCAACCTAATAAATGTCAGTTATCAGTTATCTCCTGTTAATTTCCCTCTGAAAGTTCTCCACTGCCTTAGCCGGATATTGAACTCACACTCTTTGGATCCTGTCACTGGATCTAACTAGCGCCTTTATCCACTGTGCCATGTGTCTTGAAGAAGACCGGAGCGTACAACGGCCGAAACGTTGTAATAAATATGGCGACAAAGATGAGAACAATAGTCCGAATAATGTAAATAATGAATTGTTTTGTACTTAGTATTGACAAAACAGCAGAAAACAGAAATAACAAAGTTTGCAATAAACAATAACAAAAGAAAGAAAAGAATAGGCAAAAATAATACTAAACAAACAATATATGCTGAGAAAAGTGGGTAAGGCAAAAGTAATGAAGCAAAAAAGGTTCACAAACTAAGAATGGTGTCAACCCACAAAGGGATAGACATGTACAGAAATACGGCGGTTGAAACTTAAAAGTCGCCTATCTTGTATGCAAGGAAGAAATCCCATAGATACTCTGTTTTAAATTAGGGGAGGGGCTGTTTTTGAAGTCATTGCTAAAGGATTGGAAGCAACATAGTGCCATTAATTTGTCTGATAAAAATAAGTTCACAACACAGTCTTTATTTATACATTACGCATTGGCATGCCCTATTTGGGATTCTTCCTGTTATTCAGAGTTGATAATCTGTTCTTGTCGGATGAGGGAGTAGTGTAACTGTTATTGGCGCAGAAAGCGGAATCAGCGAGCCGTGTTCAAGTTTCGCTATAATCTGTTGCGTTCACTAATATTCTTCGGAAAGGCAAGAACTTGTCTCTTCTAGGGTTAAATAGCAGAACAGCCAGTCTGGGAGAAGGACTACATTGAATTTCAAATTGTGTGGCAGCCAATCTAGGCGGACAACCAAACCTTCGAGAAGACAACGAGGTCAAAACTCATAACAGTGAAGAAAGAATAATATATCAAAATCGTTGCATGGCCGAAACGAACTGAACTGAAAGTAAAAGAAACCAAAGAGAAATATAAAACAAAAGAGAGAGAAAAGGAAAAAAAAAGAAAACTCTACTTTATTTTAGGCGAATGACTAAAGATATGTGCGTTTTGACTATTCATATCAGATATATAACGAATACATCTTTCCACGAAGCAAGTTATAACAAACATCTTTCCACGCAACATCAAGTATTAAAGTTTTCATACATCGTCTTGTTATAATAATAATAATTATTATTATTATTAAATTATATATTGGTGTTCGTTAGTTTTGGTTGTTTCTCCTCATTTGTATATTTATTCCTGTAAGAGAATCGGTCCATTACGGAATGGTAAACCTTGATCATATCCTTTGACAACAAGTTTTTTTTTTTTAATCTTCTTTTAAAATTTTGTGTTGCGGCAATTGGTGCTTAACAGTGAGTATAGTTAGTAGTTTACATACATAACTATCCTCATAAGGGTCGCAAGGTCGAAATTACAGTCGACTTTCTTGTAAGATATTTACGCTATTTACATTCTTCGGACAGTCGTTCTCATCTTATACACGACGTTTCAACTCTCCGGTCTTCTCCAGGTGATATACATTGTAATTTTGAACCCAAATCTTTATTTAGTCCCCTAGGGTAGATTGTTCTAGTTACCATGTTTTTTCTGGATATCTTAGTTTCAGTGATTTCCCTTAAGTAACTCAATTCTCCAAGTTTTTGTTTACTTCTGCTGTGGCCAGGTATTGAACTCAACTATTCGGGTTAAGTCACTAGATTATTTCAATCAACGCTTTTATTCATTGGACCATGTATCATGAATATGACAATATTCACGACACAGGTGAAGACAACAGTCCGAACAATGTAAATAATGTAAATAGTTGCAATACCTCATCTCAGAAATATAGACAATTCTTGTAAGCTATAAACCTCTTTTAAAACTCAAGGAAGTTTCGAACTAAAACAAACAAAAAAAAAAGCGTTATCTTCTGCTCTACTATATTTGCATTGAGGATGTTTTATCTAATCATGTTTTATTAGGTTGGTGCAAAAATAATGACGTAATAATGTCGTTTTTCGACGTATTTTTCTAACGTCAAAAAACGACATTATTACGTCATTATTTTTGCACCAACCTAATACTTTGCAGTCACGAAAAAATAATATCCTATCCTGATTCGATTATTTTTGTTCAGTTTTCCCACATTGTTTTGCTACACAACCATTGATTAGAATATCATTTGATTACAAAGGCTGCAAATATTTGGATCGAATATCCTGTGAAGGCAATAAAACTATACAAATATTTCGCTTGAATACATGTAATGATTATAAATTCAGCAAATATTTCTCTCGATTATCAAGTATTTAGAAGCACAAAACAGGATTAAATGCATGCCTTTAATGAAATCACGTGAGTTGTAATTTTGAACTATAAACTTGAACCGTCTTTATATTTTTGTGCCTTTGCCAGGATCCTCTTTTTACACAAACAATTTAAAACACAGACTAAGTATATTCTTAACTTCTAGAGTATAGACCGCAACGCCCCATTGATAATTGAATAAGCTTAGATGTGCGGGTGGTGTAATGGACAATGGTTCAAAATTATTAATCAGAGAGCCGAGTTCCAATTCTCGTTAGGTCCATTATATTCACTTACGAGCAAACACCGTTGGTAAAGTTATGTATCCACCCCTTCTCCCCCAGCTAGGGTTTAATTAGTAAAACTTGTATCACTAAACCATAATTATTTTAAAATATCTTACAATCTAAAAATATTTTCTGGCTTTAAATAACCGGCAAAAGGTTGATAAGCTGTAGAAAACGAATCAATATTATTATTATTGGTACCTCCACTCATTCTATAAAAAACTAGTATGCCATGATGAAAAAGTGTCCCAAGCTTGATGTTCAGAAATTGATATGGCAGCTCAATAATAAAATGAAATAAACAAATCGTAAGTTCAAACTGGAAAATCCAGGTGTACAAAAAAAAATGCCAAAAACACTTGTTGATGTGTTTGTATCGACAAAGGGTGAATAGATCCCTCGCATGGCGCGGCATCCCATCAACAAAAATCACGCCTGGGCTTCTAATACCTGTGACACGCCCCACTTGAGATTGAGCTGTACATCGCTTTTGAGGGGGGGGGTGACCACACACGGTCCTCAAACCCATATGTCAATCATCCAAGTTCTTTTTTTTTTTTTTTATCAGTATCTCGTGCCCAAACTCTATAACGGTAAATTCCATTGGCGAGCGCGGTGAAAGGTGACATGTCATCTTTGGGTGTAATGTTGTGCCAATATACGGCTTCCATCACTCAGCATTGTTTCCTCGCGGCAATTAGCTTTATGCTTCGCTGGCAACGTTCAAGTATCCCTTTACCGTGATGGGGGCGTGAGCAGAGAGGAAACGGATATGGATTCCCCACCAGTCTAAAAACTACTTGAATGGTTTACTACGGAAAGCAGTGTCATTGTCGGTGAGAAGTTCAGCAGAAGTACAGAAGTTTCAGCAAAAGAAGGGCATTTAAATGTTTGATGATACTGGCTGAATCTTGTCGCCAGATTGTGAATCGAGTGGGTCTACAGTCAATCAGCGCCAGGTAATGTTTACCATCGTGATGAGTGATGTCCATCACAACCCGGGTTCACACATCGCTAACGTCTAACTTTCCTCTTGGCCATCGGACTGGCAATGGACTAACACAATCTACGTTCTCTGACTCAGCCCTAACTGCTACCTTGGACACTGCGAAATACAGGGTCCTTTTAATGCCAGGATGGCCATTTTGACAGTGTACAAACATTATCATGTCCGAGCTGCATTTGCTCACTGATGCTGCACAGAGAAGTTTCACGGGTTCTGTCTCTTTCCTCACTGCGTCGAACCATTTCTGCGGTACCCTTGTAAATTTGTCCGCTCGGTTCTGGTTGGATTTCACCAGCTCTAAGTCATATTCACTGACCAGTTTTTCCAGGGTGCTGAGTCTCCTCCGAATGATTATCTCACTTATGGCCTTTGAGTGTATTCTGGCCTTTCCGGTGAGAGTATCAGATATCAACCCATGAACATATGCAGAGTCCGTGAATAAGTGCAGATTTTTTGCCTTCTATTGAAGTGCTACGTTAACACCTCTGAGTACAGCGTCCAACGTGTATATGCTGAATGTCCTTTTCGAGATGCAACCAGAATGCATCCTCCACTAAGTCTCCATTTAACTCGAGGGACACTCCAGTTGCAACGGAGCTCGCATCGAACCATAACTCATGCCCGTTGACAAACCACTTGCCCTGCACAGTGCCGTCCTGTTGTAACCCGGGTAATGATGTCCATAATCATGAGTAGGACGTCTGTTACTTCAACATCCCCAGCTGAACCTAAACCTTCACTTGTTCTGTGTTTAATGAAGGTGGCCACAATACGGAGCCAGCAATAAACAGGAAAGTGTCTTACTCAGGTACTATCCTCCAATCGGTCTGGGTCAATCCAAAATCAGCGAAATGTTGTCTTACACGTGTTGCAGATGTCGCGTCTTCATTTACATAGATATCATCAACATAGCCTGAAGTGGCCTGGAGAATCGACTAATCTATTGCCAGGACGGTATGTACAATGACTTTTCATACCCAGTGTCACACTGAACCCAAATCTCATTCTTGTCAGGCAGTACCTCTGCCCTTTATAAATGACTGTTTGAAATGACCACTGTAATCAATGCACACGTATCTGTAGGTATGCCTTGAGAAGATCAAGTATGTAAACAATGGGTCCTTTTCTCCGCCATTCTCTCATTTTTTTTCGGCACAAACATCAGAATGGCCGTGTATGCGTCAATATGCTCGTTTAGCTCACGGTAATCTAACACCGGGTGGATCTTTCCTTTATTCTTTTGAACCATTGCCATTAATGGGATCAGGCCCCTTAGAGGACCAAGTTTCTTTACGGGGTAATGTATCAGCCAACCGTCATCTATCCTGAAGAGCAGGTCGAATCCTAACTATTTGCCATCCACGACCAATAGGCGTCGTGGTATTCCTCCAAGCAGTATCACCAGGATCTGGATTTGTTCGGATGAACACGCACTCCATATCAATTTCCGAACAAGCTACTTCGGCATATCGTACAGAACACACATGCGCTTTTTCTCGGTTAGTGACTTTCTCTTTGATACACTTAATAGAAACAAAGTTTTGTCGTCAAAATCTTTATGTTATTATTAAGAGGAAAGATTGTTTGATCATTAAATTACATATTTTTATCCCCTTTAGATCGTTCAAAATTTTGGTTAAATATCTTGTTTTTTTGCGTCAGCCGGACAGGTTGGGTAAAAATTATAGGAAATTTTAGCATCTTTTTTGCGTTGAAAACCACTTTGATTTGGAAATTCTTGCAAAAAGTAAAATAATTGTCGAATGAAACTATCAGGAATTATTCCTAAATAAATTATCTTAAAAATGTTAATATTTAAAAAAAAATTCTGATAAAAATATTTTTTTAAATTTGTTAGCCCCACCCCTTGTTTTATTTGAAATTTCGAGAAATTAAATTTTGTCCCGCTGAATGTTTATATTAGTTAAAAACAAAACTTCTTGGTGAATTTAAATTATCAATTTCTTTTTGCAAAACAGCCCTCCCACTTACCGAAGATCTGCTCTGAATCGTAAAATAAGACTTTAATTAGAAAAGCTTTTAATAGCTTTTATGAATAAGATTTATAATGGACACTACTGTCTTAAGAAAAAGAATTTGATGAATATTGGATTTTTACAAGAATTGTTTTCATTTTTTTAAAAACTGTTTACTAATCATAAATGAAAAAGTTTATTACAATATAGCGATCCCTAATATTTTAAAAAGAATTTTGAATGTGTTTAAACGTGTCGATTTTTGTAAATACGGTCGTCAATACACGAGATTATCCGAAAATAAGAGCGATAACTATGGTAAATTTAAAGCCAAAGTAGCTAAAATCCAGCAAAACATCAGATTACTTAGAATGTTTTTTGAAAATTCCCGTGTACTGAAAAAATATAAATGCGCTCACGTTATATTCATCAAGTAATTTTTACAGATATATCCACTGTAGAAAAAAACTTCCACTTGTCACTGAAGATGTCAACACTTTAAATAAACAGCTACCACGGTGTTAAAAAATACATTTCCGCGATATTTTAAACTTAAAGTAATATTTGTTTCAAATCAGATTAAACTTTAAATCAGCTAATATTCCTTAAATAAAGTTTCGGAAAATTACATTTTATTTTTTAAAGATTTTTTAATTAAGAGATTTATATCGTGATGACAGATGGCTAAAATGGCGCTAAAATCAGAAAATTTACCATTTTCAAAAAGAAAACTCCGTCCAGTCAATTCAAATTAGTTTTGAAAAACGGCAAAGTATTTTGGTTATTGGAAATATTAAATTAAAATCTATTAGCTTGAAATTAAAACTAAAACAAAAGCTTCAAGAAAGATTTTTCATTTTTAAAAATTCACTTTAAGCTTTAGGTATCGCGTTTCTATAGAGATACCTATTATTATTATTATTATTATTATTATTATTATTTTTATTTTCTTTGCTTTCTGGCGTTTACACATTTCTTTCCGGGTCCCACCCAGGGACCTAAGGTTAGAAATGGCATCATGACACTTTTCACTGACAAAAAAAAAAAAAAAAAAAAAATTACATAGATAGAGCCCTTCGTAAAGTGTGGGCTGTACTTGTCAGAACAATTTTTTGTATCTCCTTGAGGCATGGGCTTCCAGGGATCCCTGCAATTAGTCTACTGCTTATTATTATTATTATTTTTATTTTCTTTGCTTTCTGGCGTTTACACATTTCTTTCCGGGTCCCACCCAGGGACTTAAGGTTAGAAATGGCATCATGACACTTTTCACTGACAAAAAAAAAAAAAAAAAAAAAAATTACATAGATAGAGCCCTTCGTAAAGTGTGGGCTGTACTTGTCAGAACAATTTTTTGTATCTCCTTGAGGCATGGGCTTCCAGGAATCCCTGCAATTAGTCTACTGCAATCTTTTCCAACCAGTCCTAGGGCTCCAACTACAACAGGGATTGTTGATGTTCCCATATGCCACATTTTCGAGACCTCTATTTCAAGGTCCTTGTATTTTGACAGCTTTTTGAATATCTTCAAAGATACATTGCAGTCAGCAGGGACTGCTATATCAATAAGGAGGCACCGTTTTTGTTTGTGGTCTTTAATAACAATATCTGGTCGGTTGGCCTTGATTGTTCTGTCAGTGTGAATTGTGTAGTCCCATAGAATTGTAACAGGTCCTATCTCCGTAACTGGGTCTGGGTGGTGTTGGTACCAGTTTCTTTCAGTTTCCTTCCCGTAGAAGTTGCAGATTTTCCAGTGCAGATATTGGCCCACTCTCTCATGTCGGGTTTTATATTCAGTGGGTGCCAACATCGTGCAACCTGATACAAGATGATCAATCGTTTCTGGATATTTATCACAGAATCTGCATTTTGGGCTGACACAATATTTTAGTATATGTGCTTGATAATTCCTAGTTAGCAAGCATTGGTCCTGCGCAGCAAGGATAAAACCTTCAGTTTCCGCTTTCAACCCTGCACTGCGTAGCCACTGATGGGTACGGGTTTTGTCTACATCAGCTTGGTTGATACGGGCAGAGTATTGGCCATGAAGCGGTTTATCTTGCCATCGCTTCTGTATCTGGTCGGTTGCATTCGTCTTTGCTGTCTTTTTCAAGTATTTTGCAGTTTCAGCCGGTGTATTGTGCTGTAGTTGCATCTCTACGCCCATTTGAAGCTCCAGTTTGAATTTGTTGGCTTCTTTCATTACGGAGTAAAGACGCTTACTACTTTCATGTTCCTTGACGCATACCATCATCCAGTCTTCTGTAGTTTCCAAGTATTTTTGGAGGCCAATTGTTGTAGTTTTGTAGGACAGTTCTAGTTGAACTAATCCTCTGCCTCCTTCGGATCTGGGCACATACAGACGATCAACATCAGCTTTGGGATGATGCATGCGATAGCAAGTGAGAAGCATTCTCGTTTTGGCGTCCATTCGCTTAATTTCTGCTATGGTCCAGTTAAGGACATTAAAGCTGTAATGCACCACTGGGACAGCCAATGTGTTTATAGCTGATATTCTATTTTTTGAGTTTAGTTCAGTATTTAGTATCAGACGTACACGCCTGTAGTATTCTTTTCTTATTTTTTCTTTCATTTGGGGGTGTTGTATGCCATCTCCTTCGCTAATTCCTAGGTACTTATAAGCTTCTTCATGCTCCAATTCCCTAATCTTTGTGACAAAATCTAAATCTATTGAGGGTGTTTCTGTAATTCTACCTTTCTTGAATGTTGAATGTTCCTTGAATGTTACTTTTGCAATTCTACCTTTCTTGAATGTTACTTTTGCATTATTATTATTATTGTTATTATTATCATTATTATTATTATTATTATTATTATTATTATGTGGGGCTGCTGAAAAGTTTTCTATCCTACCCACTTTTCAAAAACATTATTTCATTGATTAAACAGCAAGGAAATGTTTTCACGAAGTGGGTCCGTTTTGGAACTTTGCAGTATCCCTTCGTATAACCGCTAGAATTTATAAATTGCTCTGAATATTTATTTTGGATATTGCTTTAAAAACCAAAGAACAAAAGTAAATTGTTGACACCGATGAAAACATTAACGAGAGTCTGAAATATCCAATAATTTAAATGGTTCTCATGTTTATTCTATCGTCGCTGTATGGTCGCACGGGATGACGCTTCTGGTCATATAATCTAGGTCAACCCGGAAAATCGGTTCTGCTCACGGGTCGATATTGCGGCAAATAAACGAAACAAAAAGAGAATTGATCGAAGGGTCATCATGAAATCGCAAGTTAAAGAAGGAAATTAATTAGCTGCAAATAATTCTTCTGTCCTCTTTTCAGTTATGTCTGCGGGAAATCAATATTTTTGTCCAGTCTCTGTCGAAATCAGTCTATTTTATTTTATATTTTCTCTAAGAAAATATTAAAAAAAAAAATTTCCTCGCTGTATATCTAGGCGAAGAATGTCTGTTGGCCACAGGCTGCTAACGAGCAGCGAAAAATACGAGGACTTCAAGTCACTTATGACTTTGTAAGATGAACATTACAAATGAAGGGTAAACTGTAAAGCAGACATACAAAAAATAAGTACATTAGATCATCGTTGAGAATAAATAATGAAACAAAAATATGGTTTCCTTTTTATTTAGCATTTTGTTTTTATAAAATTGTAAGAAGACAGAATGTATGATTATCAGTAAAAGAAACAGCTCAATATGTGAGTTAATTGATTGATTGATTGAATAGTTTTTTTTACGGTTTATCAACTCTTTACAGGTTATTTAAAGCCAGACACTATCTTTTCTACATTGTAATAATTTTTGGCGATAATAGTGGTTTAGGGATACAAGTTTTACCAATTAACCCATAGCTGGAGGAGAAGAAATGTATTCATACATTTTCTAGGAATATTTGCTCGTAAGTGAACATAACTAACCCAACGGGGATTGGAACTCGGCTCAACGATTAACAATTCCGAGACATTATCCATTACACCACACGCATATCGAAGCTTACTGCACCTAGGAAACAAAATGAGATGAAAACCTTTACATTGGATTTTTTTTTTTTTTGACTATTCAGAATTTGCAGCCAGAAAATATTTTTAGATTGTAAGACTTTTCTTGAGATAATAAATGTTTAGTGATACAACTCTTATTAATTAACTCTTAGCTGGAGGGAAAAGGTGCATTCATAGCATTCCTAAGGGTATTTGCTCGTAAGTGAATATAACGAACCCAACGGGAATTGCAACTTGGCTCTCTGATTAACAATTGTGAGCCATTAACTATCACATCCAAGCTTACGACATCCAGTATACACAAGCAGTCACCCATTTACCGACTAGGCTCGACGTTGCTTAATTTCAGTGATAGTACAGGAACCGGTGTTTCAACATGATATGACCGTAAACTAGAAACGAGTTAAGAATTGTAGATATCAAAATCAAACGAGTACGAAAGTTTAAATATCTTGAAGGTGTTTTAACTGATGACGGAAAAATGTGACACCAAAATAAAAAAAAACAAACCACCCTGAAATAGCAAATTATGCCTTCCAAAATATAAGCAAAGTATTAAGAAACACGATAATTTCATTAGAAAAAAAAAAAAAAAAAAAAGGACGCTGAAATGCTATGGATTATCAATCCTTCTATATAGTAGCAAATGCTAAACAATTTCCTCACAGCTGAAGAGGAGAATTGAAGCAACAGATACGTGATTCTACACAAGGATGCTGAGAACGCTATAGACAGAGCATTTAAACAACGAGGAAATTTAAAGGAAATGGAAGCAAAAAAGACATTTATAGTAAGAAAGAACACTTGAAATTTCTAATACAAAGAAAGAACAGTTGAAATTTCTAAGACACATAATAAGTAACGAAGGTTTGGAAAATTTGACACTCGCAGAAAATAATGAAGGCAAGAGGGACAGAGGAAAACAACAAGCAACCTATCCAACGAACTTGTGTAAATTTTTGTTTAATTGAATTCACTCCACGCAAGGCAATAAAGCCACTAAGACACAGCAGTTGCTGGGTGTGGAGGAATTAGAGAACAGAAACATTACTAATGAGCAAAAACAATAGAAGGGTAATCAGGAAGACAGAAGATAGCAATTGACATTGGCTTTAAATTTTTGAAGATTAAAGTTGCCTGAAAAGCATAGAGCCGGAAGAGAGTTCCACACTCGAGAATTGTGAGAAAAGAAACAGTATAGAACTTACGGTTACATCTAGCCAATTCGACTGTAAACTGATGAGACCTTCCCACCAATCCAGTACTGCGCTTAAATTCCTAAAGACTAGGTAAAGGTGAAGAGCTTATTCATGAAAATATTTACAGAAAAGGCACAGAAAGTTAACTTTACAGCGGTGGAAAAAGTATCTAAAGCCGAGATGCCAGGTCAGGACCAATAATATTGCTGATTCTTCATTGAATTTTATCAAGAATCTCTAAATATATAGCAGAAGCACCTGTACTAAATGTAAACATATATATATATATATATATATATATATATATATATATATATATATATATATATAAGATATATTCCGGAGAGAAAAATCGTCTAGCATGACACCGTGAACCAACTTTCTTACGAGCAGACATAGTAATAGATTCGATATAGTCTTTCTACTTCAGAGAATTTTAGCTCAAGAAGGCACAACGAGTCACTGGAGGTTAGCATCAGCCATGCTGATGGAAGGCAGGAAGGGGTCTTTCAGATGATTAATAGAGAAAAGCTTTGTTTTGGAGGCGCTAAAATTAACAAGTCGTGCTTTGCTCCAGTTAACAACAGACTGAAGGTCGTTTTTGACCTCAACCGCCAATTTGACCATATCGAAATGACCAGACCTACTATCGAGACAGGCTTAAATAGTTGTGTCTTCAGCATTGATACCAAGTTGAGAGCTGATGCCATCGGGAAGTTGTTAATGAAAATGAGAAACAAAGTAGGACCAATGATAGAGCCCTGGGGTTACCTACACTAGTATAAAAGGATCTAGAAGAGTGGCCATTCAGGATAACTTTCATTTCACGATTTGATATGAAAGACTGAATTAGTTCAAAAATTCGCCCGGAGACATCATAACTTTATAATTTGTGAAGATTACCGGCATGTCAAACCATGTCGAACGCTTTCGAGATGTGCAAAGCAACAGCTCGAGTTTCACCATTCTTATCTAAAGCTTGGTAAGACACTTTCTGCAATGATCCTCAATACATCAGCAGTTGAACTAGAGAAACGAAAGCCATATTGTTTGTCTGAAAGAAAACCCTGCGATGTGAGATGTTTAATTAATTCAACATTGATTAGGGCCTCTAGTAGTCTACCAAAAAGAGGTAGAAGGCTAATAGGCCGATAGTTGGAAGAGTTAAGAATTCTTAAAGACTGGAACAACAAGCAGGAAAGCAAGAGGCAGCGAGGCATTTATTATACACTTTAGAGAGAACAGAAGCCAATTCGGGAGCATATTTCTTAAAGACTGTTACAGGGATACCATCAGGTCCTCGTGAATAGCGGAACCAGGAGTGGAATGGATAGTAAAAAGATAATTATTGTTAAGAGCTACAATGGATAGGAAATTATGAAAAGCCATGATTGCAAACGTTTTGAAGGGAAAAGGCATATAGAAGAAGAATATAGAGTTGCGTTGTTTTTCGTTTGACCTCCTCACTTGATTAGAATAAAAAGGAAAAGAAAAGTCTGACAAGAGACAAGTTATTCTTATTTCAAATTATCTATGTCCATCGGTGTTAGTCGAACTCATACCCCATCAGCACTGAAGAATGTTGAGTGGAATTGTCACGCATAATGCTTACGAATCACTTGATAGATGCGTTCTCTGGCCAAATCCACATTAGTATCTTGAATCAAGTCCTTAATTGGTCACGGGTCGCGTCTTAATCATGTCAGATTACTGAATTTGAAATATCTATTATTTAGTCGCACTGGCTGAAAATAATAAATATTATTATTCGCTTGAATCTATTTTGTTATTGTTGCTTTTCATCAAGGATCTCTTGGTCCATAAACACTTCGAACGCTAAAACGGATAAATCTGAATTAGAAATTAAGTTCGAACATGCATCCTGTACCTCGCAAGCCCCAATTATTATGGACGTTTCCTTTTTTTTAACCATTGAAACGTCGATGATTAAGAAGAGCCACTGATTCGTCTCTCAATCTCTACGCCATGTTTGATACGATACCAAATAAAAAGGAGTTGTTTTTTTTTTAATATTTTATACAGGAATCATTTTAAGAATATTACATATTACTAGTCATACTTAATCTTAACATTTTTTTCACAACAATCTGAGTTAATAAACTCTTTAACCACTTTAGCAACCAACTCGATAAATAAATAAGCATCCGGCAATAAGACATGAACTTGCGTCCTTATACATCCAAGGATTCTCTTTACGCGATAGCGTGTTAACCACTTTACCCAGAGAAACTAACATGAGCAGCAAAGGCAAAAATCTATAGTTATTCTGCCACCCTTGCCTTTCCGATTCTCCAAGGCGTCATTTTTGTTACCTCATAAAAGTTATCTTGTTGAAATTAAGAAATGAAGCATTTCAAAAAAATTCTAAAAATGTCAAAAACAGAATTCCACTATTACTAAGCACATTTTACTTTTAAATGTTCAGAATCATATTTCGTTCCTAAAATCATTTCCAGAATTTTTGCGTTAAAAATTATTTTTATTTCCTTAAACTAACTATTTTTTTTTTAAAACACAAAGCGAAATCAGGCACAAACTGCTATAAAGAGAGCATCCGATAAATATTGGTCGGTTTATTATTATTTCAAATGGCCGACAACTATTTTTCATAACATCCAGAGCGAACGGTCGAAATATTTACTCTATTAATATATACTAAATTTTGCTTAGTCTGGCACAAAGCCATAAGAATAGAAGACCAAGTGAGAATCAAAAATAGCTACAGTAGTAATGTTCAGCCAATTGACAATTATGTTTAATTATTGTCTTCTTTTGGTTAACGGCTTTTATTATAAAATCTGTAAAACTTCGGAATCCAAGGCCAATAAAATAAAAGATACTTCTGCTTTTACAGTGTCTCGACTGAGGCCAAAACAGCGAAAGTCTATTTCATGCTAACACACACACACACATATATATATGGCACCTCGGTGCGGTGTAATGGTTAGCAAGCTTGTCTCGCTGGAAAAATTACGACTGAGTAGTGAGTTCGATCCTCACTGGGTGCCCCATACTTTCGGCCTTGTGCCACATCTAAGCTACGCTTGGAAAATCAATATATATATATATATATGTATGTATGTGCGTGCATGTAAAAAGTGAAAATGACATTGCACAAAACAAAACTTTGATAATGACTTATAAAAGCTGAATGTACTTTAACAGTCTGCGATTTATATTGAAATATGTCTCGGAAACCAGGAAAATTGTCCGAAATATAGAGAAAACATTAAAAAGCCCTTAGTAAAGAAATCTCTTTGAACTTTTGCTGCCCAAGCACACCGAATGAATATATATATATATATATATATATATATATATATATATATATATATATATTACTTCAAATGCTATTATAGTGGATACGTCTTATTTGAAATAGACGCCCTATTTTTATTTTTATTTATTTACTAGCAGCATTACCCGGCGTTGCCTGGGTTCATTCAAAAAAAAGATCACGAACCTCATCCAATCTGTAAAGTTAAAATAAAGATTTTTCTTAATGCCTCTTATCTATATGACGAAAGTGTCTTTTACAGACGCACAGAAGATACAAAAAAAAATTGTCAGCAAATGAAGAGTACATTAAGCGCAATCGATCTTTGAAAATTGTTGAGGAGAAATGCTTTGTTGACAGCTTTTGCTGAAACTACATCGAATGAACAACATGCATTGGAAGGAGAAGAAATTCACCAAAGACTTCTCTTAGCAGCCGTGCCAAAGCTGAAAACCAATGTTCACAAAGACTGTATCGAATTGTTCTTTACCCCTCAGTTTCGACAGCTCGAGTAGCAGTTGTTCTGGCAGCGTTCCTTCCCCGTCTAGTTAACCGTTGCTTATTAGTTTCTGCTGACCTTGCATTAGCTGTAAGAATAGCAATTTTGTGTCAGTCTAATTTGAGTTTCTTGTTGCGAAGCGTTTCTTCTCCGTGCTTTTATGCGTTTGGCTGCAGTAGTAGCACGTCCAAGTGCTTTCTTGGCATTACTGACAGGCTGTAGTTGGAGGGGTTTTGCTAAGCTTTTTGAATAACAATGAAGTAATCAATTAAAAAGCAAGAATATTATACACATTAATGGAAATATAGCCACAATAAATTAAATGCAATTTTATAAGGGAGACCACGTAAAGTTAGGATTTATCTAAAAATAGACGACCAAAAAACGTTCCAGTGATAAAAATAAAAATTAACGTGCAGCTAGAAACCTACTCACTATGAACGTTAAAACGTACACGCTAAGTTTAGCATAATTATAAATGAATGCAGGTCTTTACATTATGTTTTATATTTTACATTAAGTGAATTTTTCAGAATAAAACTGTCAAAATGTTAGGGCTCAAGTTTTCAAATATATGAGTTAGTAAGCATTATTTAAACGCTGATTAGAAGATGATAAATACATAACTAAAAATTGGTATTTACGCTTAAACATTTTAATAATATGATTTTCACAAATTTAAATTTAAAGTATCAAAAATTCAAAATATACATGCATGAAGGCAGCCTACTTTTTTACTGGATGACAACTTTGATGCGAATGAGATTTTTTGCATTTATTTCATCACATAGCACTAATGAACACTACATGTGAAGCAAACTTGATAGTACGCGCTACATAACTCGATCGATCATTGCACGTGGAGCAAAATCAATTGTACGCACTACACATATCGATCGATTTCGCACACGCGTCTTATACCTACGTGCACTTCTCTCATCGGTGCACATTTTCGTTTGCACTTATTCTTTTTTTCTCAAGGAAGGATATAATTTTTGCCTTCAAGTTAATGCAAACTAAACTATTTCAGTACCAAAATGGGAAATCCATGGGAAAAACTGATATTTTTCATAATGTATTTATGACACATGGGGTGTCAGTTTTGATTTTGAGTCGATTGATCTAAACACAAATTATGTGCAAATTTTCATCAGAATGCTGCTAACCACTACAATTGAAAGACTAATGGGGCAGCAAGGTGTTCATGGGTCATCTTGGGGGCCCCTTATGTAGTTTTCAAAATCTGATAATCGTTTTTTATTCATTTTAAGATTGTAATATACATGTAAAATTCTGTCGAAATCGAAGCAATTTGAAAATTTGGGGGTCCCTTTGGTTCACCCTAGGGGTCCCAAATTTCAAGCCAAAGGACAGGTTTAAGACTAATAGTAATTGAAATAATAAAACACATCTTTTTAAAGTTTTCTATTTAATCGACTTTATGACCAAGGCTGTAGACTTAATTGAAAATTTCGGGGTTCCCTGCTGGTGCCCTAACACGCGGGGATCCCAGTGTTGATTTTCAGTGAATTCCAAGTGACTACTTCAGTTAGTCGATATAATCTCAATATGTACTGAAATTTTCATTGAAATTGGGGAATACTGCTACAAGATACACTTGAAAAGCAATTGAGGCATCAAGGGGTTTATAGGGTCATCCTGGGAGCACCCTCATGCATTTTTAAAAAATCTGACAACCGATTTCTATCTCATTGTAAGAGCGTAACAAACATGCAAAATTTCATCAAAATCGAAGCAATTTGAATTTTTTGGGATCCCTTTGGGGCACCCTGGGGGTCACAGTGTTGAGAGAAACGAAAATCAATATAGCGTATAATAAACGTGAAAGTAAGTTGCATATACTTATCAAGTTTCATTAAAATCGGCCTTAGGGTTTAGTCTGAAAGTTTAAAAACAACAAAATTAATGGAAATTGCCATTTAAACATTATATTTATCGATTATCGGTTATTGATTTTTGAAAAATGACTAATTTTTTTAGCCCAGACACACCCAGTATCGAGTACAATCTATGTTCCAAATTTGGTGGAAATATGCCTTATGATTCACGAGTAGTTCGCGAACACACACACACACACATAGTCAGTTTTACATATATAGAAGATAGATTCCGTTCACTCAGATTATTTTTATCAAGAGCCCATACTAGATATTAGATTTCTCGAATGTGCAAGACAATAGATATAATGTTTAATAATAAATAAATCAAAATGAGGCGTCTATTTTAAATAAGATGCCACCACTCTAATGACGTTTGATTTTGAAGTAATATATATATATATATATATATATATATATATATATATATATATATATATATATATTATTTTTACTTTTAATTAGTAATTAAAAGTAAAAATAATATTTTAAAATTGTAGATCAATCCAACGGATTCTAATCCAAACACCCCTTTTAGAAAGACTCTGCATGTATAAAAATAGAAATTTAATGACTAAAATGCCGAAAAACTTTTTGCCGTTGATAAAAAAAAACAAAAAACAGACGGCATGCGTTGAACGGGTGTTATAATTCGTTGAAAAAAGGCACCCCTACCATATCTAGACTTAACCCATTTTTGAATGTAACTCATAATTGATACAATAATAGTTAATACAAAAGAACACGGTACCGCCCCTGTCTAAATGATTGGATTTCTCTGTATCCTTGGAAACAAAATTATGAATGTATGTGCTTTTAAAACTCCGTAAATTTTATAATGAGTTATTCCAAAATTCGCTTGAAGATGAAACAGAACTAATGCTTTTAATTTAATATAATTGAATTTGAAGTTTTTTCTGTTTTTGAAACATGGTAATTCGTGTGTAGCGATGAAACCATATTCTTAAATCAGTTAATTTATAATATTTATGCTCTGTAAATTTACATTGAGCACTGATTTGTAAAAATAGAAATATCAATAAGAACACCGGATTACATATCTTACTGTTCTTCCTTTTATTACTATATATATATATATATATATATATATATATATATATATATATATATATATATATATACACGTGTGTTTGTGTGTGGGTGTATGTTCACTAAGACACAATATTCAAAATCTAATTAGAAAAGGTCGGATATTTTCGCTATTCTGAAATGGCAAAATGATAACAGGGCGGACGGGTACTTGTTCGTACAGTTTTTAAACATGTACGTTAAATCGTTACAGTACAATTTTATTAACTTAGCTTTACAAAGCTTATAAGACATTTAAAGTCCAAAGTTTGATATGCTTACAAAAAGCAATAATGCCGCAGAATTGAGATATTCAAGATTTTCGGAGATCACAAAGGTTACAAGTCAATTCTATCTCTAATGACCTACATTAACATTGGAGATCGAATTTGACCTCAGTCATACTATCATTTTCATACTTTTCGGAGGCGTTTGATAGGGTTTGGCATGCTGGTCTTCTACCTAAGCTTCAAGGCGACGGTAATACAGAACGATTGTTTGATTTAATCCTATCGTTCCTATCAAATCGTGAAATGAAAGTCGTTTTGAATGGGCTCGCCTCCACGATCCTTTCACACGAACGCGGAGTCCCCCAACGCTGTATCTAGGGTCCTACACTGTTTCTGATCATCAGTGATCTTCCTGATGTCCTCAGTTCCCAAGTAGCTATTTTTACTCATGTTTCAAAAGTAAATCCGTCAGAGCTGACAAAATTAACCCGCCCGCTGTTCTTGAAAAGGATCTCCAATTAGTGGTTAACTGGGGCAGGAAATGGCTTGTAAATTTTAACGCCTCCAAAACAAAACTGCTCTCATTTAACCGCCATAGAAAAACTTTCCTTCCACCATCAGCATGGCAGATGCTAGACTCTTGAAGAGCAAAAAACTGAGCCTTCTTGACCTCACATTTTCAACTGACTTGAAGTCGAACGACTCCATCGAATCAACAGCTACATCTACTGCAAGAAAAGTTGGGTCAATGTGTCGTGCTAGAAGGTTTTTCTCGTTAGAGTCCATCTTACACATATATAAATCTACCATTCGTTCGTGGACTGAATACTTTTCCATATCTGGCTTGGTGCTCCTGCTATTCATCTCGAGGTTCTTGGAGAAATCCAAAGAAGGATCTGCAATGTAATAGATCCTGACTTGGAATCTTGACTTCAGTCACTGTCTTGCCGTGGCTTCCCTCTGTCTTTTCATAGCAACTACCCTGACGACGTTTTTTCCCTGGCGCCCTGACTATGTGAATTTAAGCATACTACTAGATTGGCATATAGGTCTCCCCATTTTTACTGTTGAAATAGTTCAATGTAACGGCCACTTCTGATAGAACAGTTTTTTCTCGCACTTCCCGCCGCTGGAACTCCCTTCCGTTTACTTGCTTCCCTGAAAACTACAATCTTCAAAATTTGAATGCAACGTCAATCGCCATCTTCTATCTTCTGGAATCCCGTTCATCTTTTATCCTTTCCTCAATATCACCTATATTAGTCTATATAGTCTTTTCTCTCACTTTCACTTTCTGTAACCCCCTGCGTACTAGTGGTATTCCTGCCTTCCTTGGGGCAAAAATAAAACAAAAAAAAAAACAAAAAAACTTCATAGCAAACTCTATATTTCATTCCATTTTGCTAGTAATAGATTCATTTGGCGGAAAAGAGTATGCTGTCCTCTGATGAATATTTTCAATCTTGCATGATTTCTAAGGTTAATCTCATATAGCTTATATTTCAAATGGATAATTTTATGAGTATCCATGCCGAAATTTACATCACCAAACGTAGTTTAATCATATTTGTAGTACGAACAATGGAGCAGCATCCTCAAATATCAGTATATATATATATATATATATATCGGGTATGTTAAATAAGACCAATAAGGAGTGTGTGGGTTGCCTCCACATTTCTTCGCCAGTTTTGCCAAGAAGTCATTAGAGGGCTCTGTCAAGCAGCTATAAAAATGACACACTCCCTGTCTTTCTTTCTCTTCTCCGCCCAGCATGTTGTATATAGGGATATTTTTCCCCTTAGCAACAGAACTATCACACGCACACACGCATATACGGTGGGTGGTACACGCGCGCCCGCGTCTATCACCCACGCAATTCCTAACTTTTAATGCTTTCTTTCTTTTGTATGCATACTGTATGTTTCTCTCTCTTGTTACTCAGTTATACTTCACATCAAGAAATGTCAGTTGAAATTTCTGGGATGCGTAATGAGAAAATAGGGTCTGGAGAATCTGATACTCACAGCTCGAATAGAGGGAATGAGAAGCAAGGGAAAACAATGTATGACATACCTGGTGGGTTTAAGCAAGTGGATAACAGAACGAGATCTGGGGGAGTTGGAGGAGGTAAGAAATTTATTGAGAGCTACAAGGAATAGGGGGAAGTGGAGAGCCATGATCGTCTACGTCCTGAAGGTACACGGTACATAAAAAGAAAAATGTTTGGGAATATTTTCAATGATGCTCTGGACATTATCAAGTTTTGAAAATTTCAAGTATGATTGTCTATGTTACTTTTATCCTTCGAGGCGTTTATTCTGTGGGTTTTAAAATAATGTGATAAAAATAAGATAGTGACTTCACTGTTAATGTTTTAAAACTTCAAATACCCATATCTATCCCACGATAATAATATCATGCAGGCGCAAGAATTGTATCAACTCGACCTGTTCTTCTAATGATTATTGAATCTGTTTGAAACGTTATATCCTAAACTAAAATATATTTAATTTAATTTAGACATTTTGGTTTTATTAATGTGAGCTTAGAGTATTTGGAGTGTCCTTTTACAATTAATATTATACAATATGTACAATTAATAAAATGTTGAGAATACCATGGACTGAACATATACGTAACGACGAAGTTTTAGAGAAAATGGAAACAAAAAGGTCTCTTAAAGTTAATATGAGAAAGAGACGGATGAAATTTCTAGGGCACATAATAAGGAAAGAGGGCTTGGAAAATTTAACACTCACAGGCATATTGAATACCAGAAGGACAGAAGAAAACAGTACCTAATGAGCTTATGTAAATGGAAGGTAGAACCAAGTTTAGGAGGGATAACAAAAAAGACAAAATTTATTAAGAGCTACAAAGGACAGGAAATTATGGAGAGCCATGTTTGCCAACATGCTGACACGTAGAAGAATAATAATTTAGTAACATATAACTTATGTTAATAGAGATGCATATGTTGATTTATATAGGAATGTGTGTAGTATATTGGTCCAAGAAATGTTAAGTTACTCGAAGTAAAATAGATTTATTATTACAAGCACACTCATGGATCCACGTATAGAAACATAAACAAAAACATTAATAATTTTTATAAAAATCAAATGAAAAGAAAATTAAGAACATTACAAAAAAATACACAACACCAGTTGACAATAACCAAAAAATTAGATTATTTATTACAAAAATTTAAAACCTAACCTTATAATTAAAAATAATAATTCACCTCTTAGAACAAAATTAAATAGGGCAAATATTATTTACGAATTTAAATGCCCATTAAGGAATTGTATTTCTGATCAATCAAAATTTGTAAATAATTATATAGGCCATACTACAACATGTTTGACACGAAGACTCTCTCTACACCTTTCTAACCATAGCTCAATTAGATCTCATTTAAATATTCATGGAGACCTACCGGACACTATTCGTAACACAACACAAATATAATAGCATCATCTACATGCAAAAAAAAGGCTGAAAATAATGGAAGCCTTATTAATAAAAACAACAAAACCAACACTCAGTAATATCAACTATGAACATGGACACAATATCTTGACCGTGTTTTGAAAAATGAAAACATTATATAAATACATACAAGCAACAAACTATTTCTTATTTAACAGTTAAAATATTTCATCCTTGAAAATGGTTAAATCTATAACCGAAAGCGCTCGGAGAAAAAGAACATTCGGACAGTTTTTATATAATTTATCATCTGAAAAGAAAAAAAAATATTAGATCGCAGGAGAAATTGTATAAAAAAACTAAATCAAAGCACCTTGTTTGTCATATTCAATGAAATGTGCATGAAAGAAGGATTGCTGCCTAAATACACACACACACACACACATATATATATATACAATTAATAGATTTTCTTCTGACATCGTTTTTCGTGGATACTCTTGTTTACGTAGACATTCCATACATTCAAACTAATTCCACCAATCTTGACACAAGAAGTCTTATAAAAGAAAATATAGTTCTCAACCTGGATCGAATATTTATTCCCTTATCTTGGCAAATCACCATCAAGCTTGTTTTAGAGTTAGGCTACAGTAATGTTTACAGTAAAACAAGACTCAGTTACTCTATTGAAAGAAATGCACGTCTTTCACTGGGACGTTTATATCTGCTAACTTTATTTTCATGAAAGTCAAGCATAAAAATTCTCTTCATATTCACTTTGTGTTTTGCCTCCCCTTTCACTCACTCACTCACACTCACACACACACACACACACATACATACATTATTTTCGACGTCAAAATACTTTCACACACTTTCTGGTTCTTAGAAATGCCATTGTCTATTTTTAATGTTTATTTTTATTGATTGATTAGTTTTTTACGGTTTATCAATCCATTTCATGTATTTAAAACCGGAAAATATTCCTTTTAGATCGTAAGAAATTTTTTACTGATATAATACTAATACTGATACTACTAATTAACCCATAGATGAGGAGAGAAGAGGTAGATTCATACATCTCCTAAGAGTATTTGTGAACCCGACTGGAATTGGAACTCGGCTCTCAAATTTCCAATTCTGAGTTATTATCCATTACACAACCCACACATACAAGCTTACAACACCTGATATTTCCAAGAGGTTACCCATCTAGGTACTGCCATGCTCGACGTTGCTTAACTTCAATTTACTAATCATTACATTCTAAACCAGGTGAAAATGCAAGACGCACGAGGCTATTGGAAATGAAAGAGAAGGAAAAGACTTCAGAACGAACCGGAAAACCAATACTAAACAGAAACAATGGCTAAACCTCTTCTCCTGTTCAAAAGACCGACTAGAAGTGTGAACCGGACATGATATGGCCGTAAGCTCTTTATAATTTTTCGAAAAAATCTGTATATTTTTGTTTCTCCTTGGGAAGTTAGAATCGTGAAGAAAAAAAAAATTATATTTATCTAGATTTCTAATTTCATTAATTTAAAGCAGATTCATTTCATGGTTTTACCCATAATTCCTTAATTAAAAAA
This sequence comes from Acanthosepion lycidas, assembly GCA_963932145.1. NCBI lineage: Eukaryota > Metazoa > Mollusca > Cephalopoda > Sepiida > Sepiidae > Acanthosepion > Acanthosepion lycidas. The sequence goes on along the minus strand of OZ010594.1, from coordinate 104,642,775 downwards.
AAAATGGCCTTATTGGATTGGGATTTACCATGTTTACGTATTGGTCCCGGTTATTCTTAGCCTGTAAAAATTCCAGCGTTTAAAATTATTAGTGCAAATAATTCATGTTGTGATATGAAGACTGATATTTCTTTTCTCAGCGGGTCGCAATTTTATGTTTAAAAGCGCCAAGTCTGCATAAACACGGGTTATTATTCTTAAAAATAAGAAAGTAATGACTTATGTTTATGTTTTATCGCGAGTGTATATGGAAATTTGGTCAATTCCTTCAAGAGAATTGTCCTTCAAAGGGCTCTCCTACGTGCACATACACACATACACATACAAACATACGGACAGACAGACACATTCTGATATTCCAACCACATGAATCGAATGTAATTTTTTGAAGTGTACGCGTAAATATATATATAACTGAAATATTAAAATCATAAGCTGAAAAAATATTTCTGATATCGGTATACATCTGCATATATCAAAAGAATATGTATATATTTATGTATAAACATGAATATGTATCTGAGTATATATATATATATCTATATCTATATATCTATATATATAATATATATATATATATATATATATATATATATATATATATATATATATATATATATATATATATATATATAGCTTTTCTTTTTTAGCTTTCGCATTTAAATTCTATTTTCCCGCCCTTTCTTCACTGTATAGACACGAATTCAGTCCACACAGGATCTTCGTTTGCCGAAATAAACTATTCCCCACATGAGGTAATTTTGGATTTTATTGTTTATTAATTATTTGCTCTTCATAATAAATACATTGAGCTCTTTTTGTGGATCAGTTTTAATATTTTATATTACTAGGATCCACTTGGATTATATACCAACGGATTTGTTACCTTTACTATATATATATATATATATATATATATATATATAACGTCATCCACAGACAGACAGACTGTTTTGCAGCTCATCAGTGTGGCTAGACATCCGGTTGCCTCTAGCTCGGATCGAATTGGTGTCAGTCGGAGATTCTACCACTAAGCCGTCGTCGCATGTAGGTGGATTTTTAGCGTATTTATTTTTAGAAAGACGCCCAGTTATTGACAGTGACTCAATTTTCTTATGCGAAGAGTCTCGCTATATTAGCTATAATAGTCACTGTTTACAAACCCATACCTACTCCCTAGAGAGCTCAACTGAAATTAAAATTTATTTCAGGAGCCAATATAACGTCATCCACAGACAGACTGTTTCGCTGTTTCACAGCTCATCAGTGTGGCTAGACATCCGGTTGCCTCTAGCTCGGATCGAAACCCGACTGAATTGGTGTCAGTCGGAGATTCTACCACTATATATATATATATATATATATATATATATATAAAGGTAACAAATATATATATTTGTTACCTTTACTATATCTAATGGATTCTCCCGTTGGTTTCGACGTATGAGGATCTGACAGCTTAGTTGATTCAGTTATGAAGTTTCTGTGCGATAATCTTAAGTGGTATTTAAGACCCGCTAGTGATTTACAAAGGAGGCCCCATATGGAGCAAGTGTGAGGATTGTGAGATGAGATCACTCTTAGATTGACTAACCTTTTAGATTTTGCTCTCGCTTCTAGAAGATGATTCAGATAAGCAGATTGAAAACTGCTGAGTCCACTAAAACACGTTGATCTCTATTCTACCCGCTCCAAGGCTAAGCGCTCAAGGGTGTTGTGTGGTATATTGACTGCTGACAAGTTGCTTTTCAGCAACCATATATATATATATATATATATATATATATATATATAAAGAAAGAGGTTGTAGTGGTTCCAACGAGAGAAAAGTATGTATATTAAAAAGAAGAGAAGAGAGGTGCCGTAAACGTTTTTGGTTGTAATGTGGATTTATTTAGAAAAAGATATTATGCTTTGTTTTACATAATGTTACACTACACGTGTTTCTGGTCTCGTGACCGTCTTCATGTAAAAGCGGAGATTTCCACATATTATTAAAAATAATTAATTTTTTCTTTTGTTTTTCAATGTTAAATATTCTCGATATGAGACATTTTCTGTGTATGTAATCCGAAAAGGTAACAATGCGTTGCTGTATAATCCAAATGTATCCTAGTAATATAAAATATTAAAACTGATCCACAAAAAGAACTCAGTATATATATATATATATATATATATATATATATATATGAGTGAATATACATAATATCCAACGTCAAGTCGTGCTATCGACCTTGGATATTATATATATTAACTAATATATACTTATAGCTCTGTCTCATAACATTGAGCACGGTATTTATAATACCCGTGGAAGAAATATATTTATATGTACGTCAAGTTTTTCGTTCGTATATATATATATATATATATATATATATATATATATATATATATATATATATATATATATATATAATCGCCTGATGAGATGCCATCATGTTATCATGTATGTATGTTTAGAGAAATTTACCACGGACGAGCCACCTAAAACTGGAAGCCGTTGCACTACAAAAAAGTTCCGCACAACGATGAAGCCTCCTAAATAACCATCTAATCCAATTATTTACTGAGAAATAGTAAAGCATTTACGCCTATGTATACAGTTAGTTTCCCTCGCTCCCAGTTGGGGCGACTGAGACAGTATTTTGTTCGTTTATATCTACCCTCACAGACAGCAGAATTATATCCCACAGATAAAATTTGTAGCCGTAATAATAATAATAATAATAATAATAATAATAATATATATATATATATATATATATATATATATATATATATATATATATATATAAACTTAAGTACTCTATGACATCGACGGCAAGGTCTTATCATCTCAGTTGAAATGGCTAGATATAAGTTCTATACTGACAGTTTCTTCTCTCGCACTTTATCCTTGTGTAATTCTCTTACATCTTGCCTCACAATCAACTTTGATCTTCAAAAATTTAAATGCAATGTCAATCGTTATCTTCTGTCTTATTATTATATTTGTAAATATGAAAATAGACACTGATATCAACACCCAGCGGCGACAATCTGCATCATACTTAAACGCAATCGAGGCCTGACGATTGCGTTTAAGCAGGAAACAGACTGTCGCCGCTGTGTGTTAGCCTCAATCTCTACTTTTATATATTACGGCGTAACAATAATGCCAATAACTCTCTCTTGCTGAAACAGACTAGACGATATGCGTCTAATGAATGTCATCATTCGCTTGAAAATAGACACCCCGACCCAACCTTGACTTGACCTCTTTCCGAAAGTAACTAATATGTTGATACAATATGTTAACCCTTACGCCCCTTATTGAAATAATTGCTTCAACCGTTTACATAGTAATTAATATTACAAATGAATATGCTTATAAAGCTCATTGGCCCCCTTTTATTTCTGTCCCTATTTTTCTTTTGTTTAATTCCGCATCCCCTCCCTCGTTAGGGGGTCAGTGATGTCAGTTCTCTGTTTGTTGCCGGATGACTTTCGTTTCGTGTCTGTGTTTTCGTATTTGTTATTGTGTCTAAATGAGTGCGTGTTTATAATGTTATAATCCCGCAATTATTTCGTCCAGTTAACTGATGTTTCTGCCACATTTAGGGATTGGAGTGGGGCGGTTATTACTAACCCTATTTTGTTTTGTTTTATGTAAATAGTATTAATTCATATTGTAAATAATGATTGTTTTTTTTTTTAAATTGTTGTTTCTTCCCCTCCCCCCACAGACTTTGAAATGTACATATGGGGACTAGTTAGGATTTCATAGAAAATTTGAGGTATTATGGTGGACGCAGTAAGAAAGGTAGGAGTGAATGTGTTGTTTTGGTGATAGGAATATTGTTGGTATGTTTGGGTCCGTGTCTGTGACTAGCTAAGTTTAGAATTAAGACAGAAGTAGACCGTCCTTCCCCAACCCCCTTTTTGGTCTTGTGCCACATTTTGTAAATAAGTACGAATAAATATCTATTCCAAACATTTTGCTTGAAGATGAAACAGAGTTTGATACTTTATTTCAATTTAATTTTTATAATTAAATTGAAGTTTTTGGCTCCTGTTTTTGAAACATGAGAACTCTTATATAGGATGGAATCATATTTTTAAAAAATAATTATAATTTAGGTTCTACTTATGTATTGAGTGTGACATAGAGAGAGACAGACAGACAGACAGAGGTGGATTTAGTAATCGACAGTGCTAAAGAATTAGGATGAAGGTGCTAATTACTTGTGTAGAAGGGATTCCGGAGTAATTCCAGAAATAAGTTTTTTTCTTTTGTTTTTTTTTCTCTTAATAATCGTTTCTGGGGTTGAGTTATTAGTTAATTAAATGTAATAATTCCAGAGTGATTAAGAGACGGATTCGTTAAAGTACAGTTTGTGATAAATGGCGAATTGGACTTTTGTGTGGTCTGAATGGCGGAATTCAACCAGACGGGATAAGTGGTTTTGGCTAAACTTAAGTGGACCGTTGTCTGCGGAGAACCCAGAAGGAGGTCCGAATCCGATTTTAGTATTTCTTGAAAACTGGGTTTCCGCTGAGTTTCGGGGACCGAAAAAAAGCTTGCATGGCGGTCAAAAGCGATTTGCATATTAAAATTCTGCGGCGGTGCCTAAAGATGGTTTAGCTCCGCCTCTCTTTATATAAGCTGCCCGCACGCTTGAGTTAGTCAGATCGGAGATCGCAGAACGCGGTAGAAACCGGAAGAGACGGCTTGTTGGAATTTGCTGGTCCGGTTCGTTGGTTGTCACGCGCCCAAGTGGTCCGATCCGAACCCAGAAATAGAAACAGACCCTGTATGAAACCAGTTAATTTTGCCAACAAAGCTGAGAAGCCAAACTGCTATAATTACACGCTCCGACGAAGATCCTCGAATTACTTCCCTTAGATCAGCCGAAATTGTTCAGGCAGAAATTTTCCTACTCTTTCTCTGTCACTTCCGACCCCAAACGAGTGAACCTCGTTACGACATTTTGTACTCGTGTAAATTCTTCGGTAATGACATAAAACAGTGGCCTAAAAAGGGCTCTTTGTACAGGAACCGAAAGAGTTGCTTATTTTTTCTTTTTCATGTCTTTGCGGCTACAAGAAACATTTTTTTGCATGAATAGCGATTTCTTTCGGCGTGGAGTCCAGCCATTTAATTCATCCTACCTCCGGATCGTTCTGAGGGATCGAAATACTGCTGTTCGGATCAAAAATTCACAACGTGGCGGATAGTGGTGGTTCTTTCAGTTCACCGGGGGAGGACCGGGTGGTTTACTTTTCGTCCCGAACCACCGGAGAGACAGGATAGAGACTGTAGCCAGCAGGGATTCTACGTTAGAGAGCTCTGGTTTTTAAAAATAAAAACAAAAATAATGAAGAACTTCGGATTATTAACCTAACGTGTTCTTTCCTATTTTTCTATATATTATTTTTCTGTATCATTATCTTATATATATATATATATATATATATATATATATATATATATATATGTATGTATGTGTGTGTGTGTGTGTGTGTAAGAAAATAATAATAATAGCACTTAATAAGCGTAAAATTATATAATAATTTATCGTATATCAAACTGACAAGAACTTTTGCTAAGAAACTGATTTATATAGGGTGATAATTATTAACAAACTAGATATAATAACGTTTAAATCTTATTGAATGCCGACTCAAATTTTTTCAGTTTTTCAATCACTTATTGGGTTTCTCGTGTCGTTATAAAATTACGAATCTCCGAGGAGGTCTTCGATAACTATTGAACGTTGTTATATCTAATTTAATAATAATAATAATAATAATAATAATAATAATATAGGGTGCATTTGGGCATGAATTGTAAGTCTAGTTGAAGAACAACGAAACTGTGTTTTTTTTTGTTTGTTTTTTTTTGTTTGTTTTTTTTTGTTTGTTTTTTTTTTTTTACGATTTTCCTTTAATTATTAGGTTGGTGCAAAAATAATGTCGTTTTTTGACGTATTTTTCCTAAGGTTCGAATCATCTTTTTAGTTTTCGAGGAGAATTTTGACATAAATTGTTCGAGGTCTTTTCTGTACTTTCAGCTTTCAGAAGTCATTATCAAACAGCTGGATAATTTCCGCTCCCATCATGCCCATGCTACCCAACATGCAAGATGTTCAACAGCTACTCTGCCCAGCACAATTTCTAGACATGTTCACTATTGAACATGTATTGAACACGATTTGATAACGCCTCATTCGTTCGTTTACATTTCCTTGTCAGTTGCATCAACATGTGCAGTTTTGGAATAAAAATATCACACGATAGTATTCGCTATTTCTATATTCGTATGCATGGGAGAGTATGTTAACGCGCAAGGGGGAAATATAGTGTGTTAATACGAGTTCTGAGTATTGTTCATAAGACGCTTATTATGGGTCCTTTACGCGTATTGATCTGATACTTTACTGTACATTAAATACTGAGTAAATTGAAACATATTCAAGGTTTTACATATTTATTTTCCATCAGTGCAAGGTAATTGCTAAGGTAGTGAGTTCGATCTTTTTTGAATACTTCACTAATGTTCACAAAACTAACGTGTATAAGCGCCTTCCAGAGATGAAAATAACTTTCACCTAAATATAAGGTCCTAACCAGATTCAGCTGAGCCACATCAATATTTGCCTATTTATGCATTTGTCTTGCTTAAAAAAATAATAATTTATTTCATCTGACACTTTAGTTAAAAATTTATAATCATTTTATAATTCTGCTTGTCCCTTATTTTTTTAATTATTTAGTACGTACGTTATGCCCTACGAATACCGCATAAATAATGGACTAGTCCGTTTTCATCGCGAGGCATGACGAAAAATACATAACAAACATGCTTTTTAGTTTCAGTGAAAAAAAAAATGAAGAAAGTAAGAGAGAAGATGGAGGAGGCGATAAATCTCTTATGGTCTAACATTTATTTCTGCGAAATGTAAAAGTCATCAATTTTAAATCTCTGTATTTGTACCCCCTTACTTCTTTAAATAATAACCTACATTCATAATTATAAGTGTTATTGCAATATCTGATTAAAGTTGCTAAGCTCAGATACTTAACGATGCCATAGGGGGAATTTCTACAAATATTATGTAGTCGTGGAACTCACAATAACCTTATTCATTAAATGTTACAATGCACCAAAAAATTAAAATAGGAAAACTGTAAAATTTTCACCGCTACTTCTAGTAAAAGTTTTCAGTGTTTATATTTGGCATTTCGATCAGGAACTGTAAAGAGGCAAATATTAAAATTTCTCTCTGGAGATAAAAATATTCAAAATATCAGCGACGTCCATAGAGGAATATGTAGAAGAGAACCCGAGAACAGTTCCTGATTTTTCAGCAAAATTTGGAATTTGTGACTGCTTCTTGTCATTTGACTATTATATGAAAGGTGACAAAATTGGAGAAATGAACTTAACATAGACAGAAAATCAGAATCCGCGCCATTTTGAGGTGCGTATATCATTACTTATTCTCTATAATAACAAACTACTTCTAATATGTCATTATTTGTGGTGGAAAGCGGTTACTTTGTGATAACCGTAAACGAAAATTTCCACTAAAAATATTCTTAATAAAAAGAAAGAAGAAAAACTGCTTTTTCCATAAAAAAAAATACAATATTTTATGTGATACAAGTTAAGCAATTTATGCCCACAGTAAAATCCGGAATTAACTATAAAAGAATGAAATAAAATATAAATACAGTATTAATTATAAAATATAAAGAATAAAATAGAGTAAAAATGTCCAGTATTAATTAATGGTTTACAAAAATTCGGGAACTTACGACCATATCATATAGGGACATTGGTTCCCGCAGGATCACCGTAGTTAAGTAATGTCTAGCCTGGTCAGTACCTAGATGAGTGATCGTTTGGTAATACCAGGTGCCATAAACTTGGACGTGCTCGTAGTGTAAATTGATAATGACTCGGAATTGTTAATCAGAGAGTGGAGTTCCAATTCCAGTTGGGTTCATTATATATATTTACACAAAAATATCATTAGAAAAGGCATGAACCCACCTCTTCTCCCCCACCTATTAATTAAGACTAATTATTAAGCCATTATTATGTCCAAAAAATAAAAATAAAATTGCGTACAAAATATTTAGATTTCTGCATTAAATAATTCAGAGAGATATGCCGCTAAACAAAACCAACCAAGCAAGAAAAATTCGGTAATATAGCTTTCTACGTCTAACCCATTAATACCCAACAACTCATTTTTGGAGGGTGGGCATTATTTGGTCAAAAATATCTTTGTTGATATGTTAAGGAATAAGGTTACTTGTTGGTTAACTTGTTCTGGTTTTCTAGCGAATAAATCATTTATGGATCAAGATAAAACTGGTCCCAAATTTCTAATCTGTTTTTCCTCTTAGATAAAAGTGTCATAACGAGTCTCTACATTTCATATTTGTGATAGAAACTAAAGACTATTCCTTTTCCTTTCTTTTATTTATTTTAACCGACACAAAAGTACAACTCTTATTTTAATTGTAAATTCAGGACGGTAATATACACAGAAGGCCGCCACTCTAAAGCGTTCTTTATATTCTTCAGCAAATCATGTTTCACAAGCTTCTAACCCGTGGACCGACCCAGCAAGAAACGAGAATTGAGAATTAACCCGAGGGTTACAAGATATGTGGATTGTAAGACGATTAGAAATTCAAAACACTTTCTTTAAAGGATTCGGCATTTTTTTGGTTTCTGCGTGCATAGCTTCTTTGATTACAGACTTGTGCCTCCGCAGAATCCCACCTCCCAACATTTTAGTGTTTCTGTAACTACTTTTTGTCTAGGAGTGTTCTAATTGCATGGGGGCGTAGTTCGTTTGTAGAGACCAGCGTCTTTCAAGTTGTTTAAATTGAAAAATAAATGAATATCTTTGTTTAGCATTGCGTTAAGCATTTTAGCTTGAATATAATGTCTCCAGATCAGTTGAACATTGAATAAATTGAATACATTACTAACCCGAAGTTAACATTTATATGTAGAAACGTTAAATCAACCGTGAGTCCCTTAGTAACATTTGTTAGAAAATTTGAATAATCTCAAAATAAATGAATTCAATATATCCATGGATAGTTTAATAATAAAGATATATATATATATATATATATATATATATATATATATATATATATATATATATATATATATATATATATATATATATATATGTGTGTGTGTGTGTGTATATATATATATATATATATATATGATCGACTCTCCCGCCGAGATTCGACGTATGAGGGTCAAGCAGATCAGTTTGCAGGAAACCGACAGCCCAACACCGGCACATGAGATTTGATTATAGTGGTGAAGGCCTCGTGCAGGACCATCCACACTTTTTGGAGGGACGAATACAGAGACCTGGTGTACCGAATGCCACAAGGTTCCCAAACGACCCTCCGCAGGTTTTGAATTCAGAGTTGTCCTTCTCCTAGACCAGTCTGTCCTGCTATTTTACCCATAGCTGGAGGGAGAAGAAGAGGATTCATACCTTTCCCAATGGTATTAGCACGTAAGTGAATGTAATAGATTCGACTGGAATTCGAACTCGGCTCTCCGATTCCTCAATCCAAGCCGATATTTATTACTCCTATATATATATATATTGTGTTTGTGTTGCTTGCAGTTCCAAATTATTTTGCTTTATTTTCAAGTCTTTTCTTTGGCATGCATAATCAACAAATATTTCTGTCCTGGTAACACGATAAACTACATCCAACAGCAAGGCCTCTGATCAGGAGGTTTTGAGGAATGTGGAACCACATCTTAATCGCTGGTGTTCCTAGGTACACCCTGACCCCAGGTGGTAAGCCCTGTTAGGATCCCAGCTATGGGCAAATAGTTAACCCCTAAACTGGAGTCAAAACACTATGAAAGTGTAAAAATACGTTTTAATACCAGAAATACTTTGTAAAAAAAAAAAATATATTACCAGCTATATATTTTTTGGGGAAAAAAATTAAACACCAATAGATTTTGAAAAAACAAAACATTACGAGCAATAGATTTTTGGAAAAAACAATGCATTTTTGAAGGAAAAATATTACCAGAAATAGATTTTTGAAAAAAACAAAATATTACCAGCAATAAAAATTTTGTCGTCATTAAAAAACCCATTGAGGTTGATATGCCATAAACCAAACAAAATCAAATCAAACAACAAATATTTATGGCGCAAACATGTACACAAATATTAGGTTGGTGCAAAAATAATGACGTAATAATGTCGTTTTTTGACGTATTTTTTAACGTCAAAAAACGACATTATTACGTCATTATTTTTGCACCAACCTAATATAAACTTACACGCACATATGCACCCCTACGTGCATATCGGCCGTTACCAACAATACCACTAGTGCATACAATCTGTTCGTATACAGAAACATTTGCTTACACAGGTGTTTGCTATAGACATGTGTTTTAGTGTGCTAGTCTCTCTAACAAGCTCGATTCCCAATGGCTTCCCCAATACTGTGGCTATGTTCCAGGTTGTTTAGCTTAGTGACTAATATGGTGACATATTCCCTACTAGTACCAGAGATCAGGGTTCAAGACTAAATGTTAATTTTTATATGCAGGGAGCCCTTCCAACTTAAGACTGGCGTAATGCAATCTGTTTTCTCTTATCTCTACAATTCGGCCTGTCGGTAGGGCTTAGAATACGCCAACTGCCTACCCCACATAGTGGTATGACCCCACCCCCACAAAAAGAGGCAACCAACGAAGTAAAGGCTTATATACTAATACTTATTAGACTTATACTCACCTACATTTCGAGCAAAGAGGAGTACAAAGTGAAATATAACTGACTAATATCTACCTATCCTCGAACCAAGTAAATCCTTAGGAACAAGTATAAACGATAAAATTAACCTATCCTCGAACCAAATAAATGCATAGAGATTCAAATATAAACGATCAATATTTACTTATCCTCGAACCATATAAATGCTTATAAACCCATATATGATAAAAAGGGAAACTAATTTCAAAATTAAATAACAAAAAATGACTGCTATGTCTTAAACTCAATGCATCATAACGTAACTTGGTTTTTGATTTGTGCTGTCACAAATTGCTCTCTTCACACGAATTGGTCCCAGATATCGGTTAAGTATTTTATACCAAATGCCCACCACAATCTATGTTCACGTACTTATAAAATAAGTGGCATTATGGAAATGACCACAAGATAGTCAATGTGAGAAAATGAAAGTGACTTGATAAACTTTTCAGCGTCCTAATTCAGGATGTGGGCGGTTCTCATTTGTCTTTTGTTCGAGTCAGAACAACAGGATATACGACTTTTTGTTTGGGCGACCCACCCAAAACACGTTGATGTTAGATGAAAAACTTTCATAACACATATAGAATTAATTATTCATTATTACTTTTTCGCTGAAACTTATATTTAACACCAATTACTGAATAACAAAATTACCAAACTGCAGTATACGTTAAAAAGAGAAGCACTTTAGGAAAAAGGCATTTGGGAGAGAAAGAAAAAATATGGGTCAAACATTTACATTCGGATTTTGAGCTGACTTAGGCATTAATGTCTACTTGCTGATATTCCGTCCAAAGATGCTTGGAGATTATAATAAACGACTATATAGCTTTTGCACCTTGCAAGGTTTATTGAGTCCAACTGATTTTTTTTTCACAAATGAATGAATAAATTGTTTTTATACGGCTTTTCTACGGGTTATTTTATTTATAGCCGAAACATATTTTGGATTGTATGAATAATTTCATCTTTTTACGGCTTATCAACCCATTATGGCTTATTTAAAGGTGAAACATATTTTAGATTGTATGAATAATTTCTTTTTTACGGTTTATCAACCCTTTCTGGGTTACTTAAAGCCAAAACATATTTTGGATTGTAAGTAAAATTTCTTCTTTTTTATGGCTTATCAACCCATTGTGATTTATTTAAAGCCGAATATTTTGGATTGTATGAATAAATATTTTTATATTTTGTGATTGAATATTACATCAACAATTTCTTTTAGAATAACAATGATTTTTTCCTGATAAAAGTTCTATTTAACCCATAGCTGGGGAAGGAGATAGATTCATACCTTACCCAAGGATATTTGTGCGTAAAGGAATATAACGAACCCGATTGTAATTCGAACTCTCCACCCAGATTTCACGGTATGGGGCGGCTTTCCATTAGACCACCCGCACATCTTTACCAATCACAAAGTAATTTTTGTAAGTTAGTCAGTTTTAGTCTTGTGTTTCTGACAAAAGATACATTCTTTTGTTTGATCGTCGTATCTAAAACTAGACTTGGTAAAACCGCTTATTCTCTTTTAGCATATATCATGCATAGATTTTCGGGGATCTAGTTTCATTGACCGTTACTAATGAGTTCAAACTTCATAGAATGTTCTAATACTGATACGTTGTACCATACTAAGCTTAGCTGACACAGATAAGGTAATATCATCTCTCAGTTGCGTCTCTATCTTCGGGCAGAGTGCAATACAGTTGTGTCTCTGTCCGTTGACAGAGACGTAGCTTGGGAAATTACTGACAGGTTCCCGGTCCCGGCAACAGCTACCCGTGGCATTACCCTCCTCATTGCACTAGAAACGGGGGATCAGTAATGATATCAATGCCAGCGCAACCAACGGTTACAGGAGGTTGGCAATTTTTGGTCCTTATCAGGGTGTACGTGCTCAGTTTCCCCCACACGAAACCCGACCTTGTGTCATATCACGTCGCCGTGGGAGACGAGTAAATACTTACTTATCAAGCTTACCTTAGAAAATGTAATATTGCCGTAGAGAGATATTTGACGAAGAGGTTTTCAAGCCGTAACCTGTATTTTTTTCCCTTCCTGGCTAATCCATAAATATAGCGTCATTTTTGTCAAAGTTGCCCAACTCAAAGAAATATTTGAAAAGGTTATTTGGTGTCTTGATTGTACAAGCCACTGTTTGTTAGTATTTCACAGGACACTCCTTGAATGTGATTTTATGTTTTTCCCAACAAATATTGATCACTTTCTCTTGGTTTTTGATGTTCTTAAAACGATAGTTATAATTATTTCAAATTACAAAAGAGAATAAAATAAAAACAAACATCTGTTCATTAAAAGTGAATTCGACAAGAGTAATGCAATTCAAACATACGCTTCACTGAACTTAGCTGATTAAGTTTAGAAATATTTATTTCTTGACTCACCGGATTACACAGAAAGTAGAAAAGGAACCACAGTGGTCTGTCAAGTGTAAAAAGCTTAACGCTTACTTTTAGAATCAATCCTGGATTATCTTGAAACCAAGTGAGTGAAAGAATGTTGTGTTATTGCACATTTATTCTTAAATATGGATTTACGCACATCCAGATACATGATTTTTTTTATGTTATGTTTCTTCAAGACGTAGGCGGTCATGGATTTTCACAAATTCTGTTTTCTTTTATTATTTGTGAACTGCCATGACGTCTTAGGAAAAGATAATGGAGTTATTTCTTGTTGTCTCCTCCATGTTTTTTTTTTTTTTAAATCAGAGTTGTTTTTCCCTTAGATTGGATAGAGAGGCCAGTATGCCCGATATCTGGTAGGATGGAGAAGACATGATTCATATCTTTAGCAAAGGCATTTGTGTAAAAATGTGTAAAAATGTGCAAAAACAGACAAGGCTACAATTTGAAATAGGTTCGCCGAATCCACTTTCCGTGCTACACCGTCCTTGATATGACGATAAACTACATGCGGCAATAAGGCCTTTGAGTGGATCCACCTATATTATGAAAGTATAAAAATACATTTTTGTAATAAGAATTACCAAAGCTTCCAATGAAATTAAATGTCGCATTAAATGACCCATAAAGATTTGATATGCCGTTAAGCAAACCAAATCGTGCTACCCATGCCTCCCATATTAGAATACATAGACCATAGCAATATTACTCCATTCATGTAGTGCCATAAAATGGAATCAGTAGGCCTATTTCAGCCATGGCACTAAGAACCTGTGAAAAGTAAGAATCCATTTGTTTATCATCCTCTGGACATGGGTAAAATAGTAAAATAGACTGGACTCTCTAGCCTAGGTAGTGCAACCACTCTAGGAAGACATCCCTGAATTCAGACACTCTGCCAGCACATCATGGGTCAGAGTGAAAGAATAAGCCACATAAACCGTGCAACGAAGCACAAAAATGATACCTCTTTCATGGTGAGAAAATTGACTAAACGATTGAACAAGAAGTTTAAGGTTGTGGGCATAATATTTGGCGCACTTGTAATCGTACGAAAAATCTACAAGAATCGAAATTAGATGATTTAGTTGAAGAATTCCGACTGTCCAAACCACAGTAGTTGTAGGGTCTGTGAAGATATCGAGAAATATTCTGGAGATCTGTGGAGATATCCTGTCACTCATTCGTCAACGATAACCAAAAGACTATGGAATCAACATGTAAACACATGAAATAATAATAATTTAAAGTATGAATAAAGTTTGGCAAGGCCTAACAAAGAAAGTAATTACAGTACCAGTAATCATTGGCACACTGGGATTTTGTACCAAAACATGGAATATTGGATTGTGACTTGGAAATAGAGCCATTGCAAAAATCCTATCTGCACGGAACAGTGAGGACTTCCCGGAGAGTATCGGGTAACAGCCTGTCAGTGAAAAAAAGGAAATGCTTGTTTTACTCTCTTAGGTCACGTGTCTTAATTCACCTGAGGGGAAAAAAAAGTTTTATCAGAAATCAACATCATATGCTGTGAATAATAATAATAATGATGGTGACATTTAGAGAAACAATTATCTATAATAATTGAAGATCTGGGTACAATTAAGGGAGGTAACAAGACAAGGACATTAACAAAATCAATAGAAGCTCCATGTTTACAAGAAACTTAAATAATTACACTGTGTGGAACTGTTTATCTATTCAGGTGAATATTCTTAAAGTAGAGAAAATACAAACACTGTACATGTTAAGTATCACGTAACATCAGAATTTATGTAAACAGAATAATGCACATATTTACTACTTTGCCTTACTTTACGTTTCGGGTAATAAGATTGCAAGAGATTTTATTTAACAGGTAGCAAAAAGTCAGTCAGTATTAGTAGTAGTAGTGGTGGTGGTTGTAGTTATGATGATAATAATGAATGCAATCTTAGGATTTTTTAAAACGTTTTGAACAATCTTTAATACGCAAATGATAATAAGTAGCACGTTTTGGAACCTTAATAATAATTATAAACGAACATAAGTTCGAGATATCTATGAAATCAGTTCTCTCGACTAATTTTTGTCTAATCCAAACCAAATTTGATCAACTTTAATTTTATTTCCAACATCTAGTTTGTTTGCGTAGATTCCGTAATATTATGGGTGGTTGTTATTTTCTTATCTAATTCTCTAACTTAAGAAATCTGATAATCACAGAAATCAATTAATCCAACTTGTTTTTCAAATAAAAAAAAAATAATATCTTAGAAATATTGTAGGCTTTAAATAAATCCGGAATAATCCAATGCCAACGACAGAGGAGGTACCAGTGGCACCGTCATCACAGCAAGTATTGTGAATTTAAATGGAAGAATATTTAATCGATATGATATAATTATTTGAAAAATCTTTAAGCAATTTTCAACGAGCAAGAAGAATTGCTTATGCGATCAAATCATTCAACCAACCTTCTTTTATATTGTATAGAATTTAAGCACTGAGGCTATAGTCATTTGTTTAAATAGATAAATAAATAAAAATATAAAATATTTTTATTTTCGTGTTTTTACAACTAAATTTTTATCAATGTATATGAATGTTAAAGTTCCTTGTTTGTAGCTTTTTGTTAAGATGAAAAGAAATGTTATATGTTCGCGTGTAGGTGTTAGAAAAAGAAGAAAAAGAAGAGAAACTGAGGAGAAAAATCTAATTGTCACGTAGCTTGGTGAGGAAGAGTGTAAATGCCACATAGCTTGGTTAGAAATACTAGTAAATGCATACGGAAAGCTATGATGTCGTGAATCTGTTGTCATATGTTGCCATTCTTTTTCCTTCTCCTTACTAGATTGTCTGATCTAGAAACTTGGCTAGGATGCTATGGATAAATTGTCGACATTTTGTATTTTTCATTTCGCGCATGCGCGTTTTTTGTTTTTTATTTTGTCGACTGCATAGGGTACCGTCTGTGTGAAAAAAAAGCACCATGACGCAATTCACTCTACCAGAAATGCCGCACTACTTGACATTCGGGCCAGAAGTTCCAATACGAACATTTTAGAGTGTTTGGGTGTCAATCTGAGGACAGTGCAGAGAATACGGAAAGAGTTGGATGATTCTAATGGTGATTACGAATGTACAGCAGCTCGGAAAACTCACTTTTGTCGTTCTGATAAGAAAAGAACTCCAGAATTTGTCGGTGAGGGCTTCAGACTCAACCCGGAGGGCTACATTAAGTACCTTGAGGAGGTAGTGCTGCCCTGGTTCAAGAGCATTGATGCTGGATGACCTTTTGTCTGGCAACAAGACCCTGCACCATGCCACACAAGTAGGAGAACCTAGGCATGGCTGTCAGACAATTTTTGTGACCACATCACCACTTAGATCACCTAACTCTCCAGACTGCAACACCCTTGATGTGTGCACTCTGGTCCATAATTATTTCTATTCAATAACCATTCGAATAATTTAAATTAACAGTTCCACCAATTCAATAGAGATTAGAATAACATAATAAACCGAAAATAACTGACCTTGCTACCCATAATGCCCCAATGACGAGCATATATAAATAGTCGAGTTGATCAATTTTGTTAATTCCGAGCGCTTTCGGCTAAACCAGTGATTCTCAACTGGGGTCCGTATGCGCACTGGGGGTCCACACAAAAAATAACATTATATTTTATTGGTCCATAGAGCAATTTCACTTCGTAACGGTTCTTATAATTTCTACAGTAATCTACGCCAAAATAAAACTAAAAAAGCAACTGAAAACTAACAGAAAACGAAATCAAGTGATGGAACTTGGCGCCACATTTACTTTACTTTTTTCATTGTAAAAGTTGAATAAAAACTGAGAAGAATATATAAAGAAAGGGTTATATATATATATATATATATATATATATATATATATATATATATATATATATATAAGTATATGATTGGTGTATACGGAATAAATTTCAATAACCAACAATTACTATTCTTAAAAGAGTGCTTAATACAGAGTAGAGCGTTTGTAACAGCGTTTCCGCTTACGAGGCATGGTTAATTAATTTGAACCTTTTAAAACCTTTATTCTACAATCTACATTCAACATCATCACTTCATAAGACACCAAAGGTTTTGAAGCAAAATGGCTATTTTTGTAGTGATTCTATAACATATTTATGTTATAATTTTTAAATAAATAATTACATATATATATATATATATATATATATATATATATATATATATATATATAAAGAAAGACATTCGGATTACTAACACAAAAACAGATAATGTCTCATATCGAGAATATTTAACATCGAAAAACATAAAAGAAAAAATTCATTATTTTCAATAATATGTGGAAATCTCCGCCTTTTACCTGAAGACGGTCGCGAGACCAGAAACACGTGTAGTAAAATTATGGAAAATAAAGCATAATATTTTTTAAAAATCCACATTACAACTAAAAAAGTTTGCGGTACCTCTCTTCTTTATAATATACACACTTTTCTCTCGTTGGAACCATTATAACCCCTTTCTTATATATATATATATATATATATATATATATATATATATATATAAAGGAAAATTATATAAATATTAAAATTTAATTAATTTAACATATTAATAATAAATAATAATAATTTTAAATATTAATAAAATAATGTAAATTAATATAAAATATTAAAAGAAAATATTAAAAATAAAATTAATTTAATATATAAAATATATAAGGATTATTATATATAAAGAAAGGATTAACAGTATTAATTTTGTAACGTACGGTGGCCGTTAATAATTAAATATAACTCAAGACTTCAATGTTAAGATAAAACAGTATTTAATTACAACCGCAAATAAATACTTAACAATGCCAAAGAAGTAAAAGTCAACCAAAGAGAATTAATCATTTCAATGAATACCTTTTTCGTAACGCGGCTCGGCATTACCTCCGGTAAATCCTAAATCAAAACCCAAATAATCGATGCAGAATAATTCACACTAATTCGACTGGATAGTTCCACTCAACAGTCACTCAATAATCACCGCAGTAGCCTGACACCGCTATTTATACAACTGGCGAAACATATATTCATAAATCCAGAGTGTCACGCTCGAACCTCGGTCCCGATAGTTACTCATTTACTTCCCCTTGGCAATTAACCTCTTCAGGAGCAGGGGAAATTTCCGACAAAACCATCCCTTCTGAAGGCATATATATGCACTCGTGTACATAAATATTCCATCGAATTTAGTTGTTAAATACAGGTTTGTTTTCATTAAATTATTTTTACTTCAAAAAATAAAGTACATATATTTACTATTTCTATAATACAATTCCTAAACTTATCTATTAATAAAAAATAAAATATTTTTTTTCATCAAATAGTTATGAAGTTCAACACAAAAAAAAAAAAATAAGAGTAAAAGTGGACCATGGGTAAAAAAAAAAAAAGTTTGAGAATCACTATTAGCCATTTTAAGAATAATGTTTTATTATACAACTGATGTAAATTGTGCCTAGCTTTTGCTGAAAGTAGATTTATCTTTAATTTCAAAATACAGCCAATGCATTATGGCCGTCTTCATAATTAATGAATGTTATTAAGAGGAGGGTTCTTGTTTTTTATAATTAGGACTTCCGTCACATTTAAATGCTTTTTGCAATGAGAGGTATGTATCACATTCGTGTTCTTGACAAGTATGTTGCGTATTAAAGTTGGCACAATTTCATGCGAGTTTAAAGATGTAGCATCAGTTATTTTGAGAGGCGTCTGTCCAACATAATTATTTGAGTTTGCTTACATGTGGAAAGCAATTCCAAATGGGGTATCTAAATTCATAAACAATGTTTGTCTAGTATAGTTGTGATTTCGTCGGTGAGATGTTATTTCTTATAATACGGTTAGATGTTTTTAATTTCTTATAGTAGATAATTGGATATTTTGATTTTGTTCAACAGGAGTGACGCATTTTTATAATGATCCTTAGAGCGAATTCATCCTGTTTTTAATTTTTGTGGAGCTGGTTAAAAGAAAATATATTAATGTTATTGTCGCTATGAATTGCTTATTTTTCAAAATAAACAATTTTATTTGGTTGAATATTATGTTGGGAAAGCTGTTGTTAACTAACTTTTGTTTTATGCTACCAAGTTCTTTAAAGGATAGCTAGTATGGGAATGAGACCACATGCGTTCTCGTTAGGAAGTTATTTTATTACAGTTAATTTATATCTAAGTGGACATTTACTATTATGCTTGAAATGGCAGGATTTTTACTTTTGCATAATGAAATGGCGAATGTATTGTTATTGAATTCTACAAGACGTCTAATCGTTTAAAAGTGTCAGTCTTGTTCAATGAAACATCTACTAAAGTAGAACTTTTGCCCCATTAAATGCAACTATAAGAATTGTTTTTTGTTATAAGATTGTTTAAATATATGTATGTATGTATGTATGTATGTATGTATATACATATATGTATGTGTATGTGTGTGCGTGTGTGTGATGTACTCAAGAAAGGTACTGCCGTTAGATCCGACGTGCTTTAACTGACTCGGCCACGAAAAACTTTTTAGTCGATCAAGCAAGGCTGTATAATGCCGTTAAGTGAAATCCTTATATTGTGAAGCTGGTTAAAAGAAAATATATTAATGTTATTGTCGCTGTGAATTGCTTATTTTTCATAGACTCTCGAATTTTTTTTTAATATCTTCTCAGTTTTGTATCCAAACGTAAACAAAGCAATTTCTAAATTAATGTATTTTTTAAATTTCTAATACGACATATTTTTTATTACTTTAACGTTTATATATATATATATATATATATATATATATATATATATATATATGAAATAGATTAAATCTGATATATTTTAATATATTTTCTGCTTATGCGTTTTCTTATGGCTAATTTAATGAAATGCATTGTTGTTGTTTTAAATTAAAGAGCATTAACTACATTTACTAGCCTGAATGTTCGTAAATTCCGTATAAGATACAGGTTCGATTACTGTTGGAAGACGCCTTTTTTCTACGAAATTTCTCGAACATTCAGTAACTAATACTGTTCAATTAAAAAATAGAGCATTTACTCAAATAAGTGTATCCATAAAAAAAGTATAAACAGAATATATATATATATATATATATATATATATATATATATATATATATATATATATATATATATATATATATATGTATGTGCGTGCGTGTATAACGTAATGCAGGTCAACTATTAATCATATAAAATGGTTTCTGATCCTCTGAGACCTAACCGAAAATTTTATCATTATTTACATTCCACTGATATAGTAAAATGTAGGCAGAGATTTGAAAAAATATTTCAAGAGAAAGAAATCCTCTTTAACCGAAACTCAACTCTGACCCCTATCAAGTTATATTCACAGTCAAAATGAGTCACCAGAAGCATAAACCGCACCCCTGCTTCAGCGTCAACTTGTAGACCCTAAGAATGCCATGAAAAACTGCCTGAAAGTCGCCTAGCATTTTCTGCTTCCCTAAAGTTTGGTCTCTTTCTTCTTTCTTTTATGCTTTCTCCTTCATTGTCTTCCTTCTATCGTATCCTTTCTAAACCTTCGGCTCTCACTTTTCTTTTCTTTTCTTCATTCCTTTTACTCTTTTCACGCCCACCCGATGTTTACTAGGTTTAGCTTATTATACTAATGGCGCGAAGAACGTCTTCATGTCAGTACGTCCTGCTCGCGTAGAATATCAGGATTCAAAACTCTGGCTTTTACCTCGGATCATACACTGGTGGGAAATATGTAATTATTTTCCCTACGTGGCAGATGACTTCCAGTTTTTTAAATTATCTCTTGAGGTTAGTATCATAGCTCGTCAAATAAAAGCGTTGTTTTGGATTTTTTTTTTCTATACATTTTTTCTTTTATGTGCCGAGTCACTTCTGGATGTTGGCGATCATGTCTCTCCACAGTTTCCTGTTCTTTGTAGCTCTTATTAAATTTTGTATTTTTGTCATCCACTTACACAAGCTCCTTAAGTAGATTGTGTGCTATTTTCCTCTCCCCCTCTTGCCTTTCAGTGTCAAAATTTTCCAATCCCTCTTTCCTTATTAAATGTCTCTTTCTGATGTTAAGTATAAATATCCTTTTTATTTTCATTTTCTCTAAAACATCATCGTTGCTCGCATATTCGATCCATGGTATTCTCAGCATCCTTCTGTAGAACCACATTTCTGTTGCTTCAAGTTTATTCTTCATTTTTGAGGAGATTGTCCAACATTCACTGCCATACAGGCGGAATGATATTACGTAACAGTTCGGTATTTTTGTTGTTGTTGTTGTTTCTAACGAAGTTTTCTTGTTTCTTGATACTCTGCTTATATTTTGGAAGGCACTTTTCGCCATTCCAATGCGATTTAGGTGTCGCACTTTCATTCTCTGTTAAAAACACAGCCCAGATCTTTAAATTGTACTTGTTTGATTTTGATATCTCCAATTTGTAAACTACATGTTGGACTGTTCCTTTTTCTGACAATCACATATTTTGTTTTCTTGCAATTGATGTTCACTTATTTCTTCTTGCTTTCTTTCTTTCTTTCTTTCATCACCTTCTGTAGGAATTCTTGTCGTTTCCTTTCTGTACCTGCTATTAACACTGCACCGTCTGCATATCTTATATTGTTAAGATTGTGGCCGTTCATAATGAATCTTGTTAGTATTTATAATTCTCTTAGAATCATCTCATTGTATAGGCTGAAGAATTCCGGTGAGAAGACACACCCTTGTCTTACATTCCCTTCTCTTTTTGCATATAAACGGTGGAGTAATGGATAACGGCTCGGATTTATGAATCGGAGTGCCGAGTTCGAATTCCAATCAAATCTATTGCCTTCACTTACCCTTAAAAAAGATATAAATCCTCTTCTTCACCCTCCAGCTATGGGTAAATAGTAGGACATGCCTTGTATGGCAACTGGTCTCCCGTAGAAAGAAATGGCAACCTACCGTGGAAAAAAATTTGCCTCGTCAGTCATGTATCGAAAGATAAATGATTGCCTAAGCGTGTATCACACATAACTGATTTTTGAGGAGGCACGATGGTGTAATGGATCTCGGCTCGGATCTCGGAATTGGAGAGCCGAGTTCGAATTCCAGTCGAATCCTTTACATTCACTTACGTGCTAATACCCTTGGGAAAGATATGAATCCTTTTTTCTCCCTATGGGTAAATAGCAGGACGTGCCTTAGATGGCAACTGTTCTACCGTAAAAAGAAATGGCAACTTACTGGGAGAAAAAATTTGCCTCGTCAGTCATGTATCGAAAGATAAATGATCGCCTAAGCGTGTAACATAGCTGACTGATATTTACTGGATTCATTTTCTATTCGTATGCAGCCGGTTTTAATGCCCAACTCTAGGTTCTGGAATATTCTAATATCCTTTCCAAATATATCAATGTTACCTGGCAGTTCCAGTAGTTCTTTGGGTCGTACTTTAAGTAGATTCTTTGAATTGATAACAACTTTCACTTTGCGTTTGGTTTTGCTTATGCTTTTGTAAAATCTCCTCTGAGTAAATATATGTTATTTGCGCCAAATCCCGAGAGATTTTGGTATTCCTACCGCTAGAAACAAACTATTAGGTTGGTGCAAAAATAATGACGTAATAATGTCGTTTTTGACATATTTTTAACGTCAAAAAATGACATTATTACGTCATTATTTTTGCACCAACCTAATATAAAAGCAACTCGTATTAGAAATATCCTGCTATCAATTTTCGTTTTAGCTATTTTTAACCTCACACTACTCCCACTCTCCCATCTCTCCCTCTCTCTCGCTCCTTCGTCTTCTAAACTTTCTTTAGTTTTCTGTTTTCGATATTTATTAAGCTTCGTACCCTAAAAGGCCTAATAGTAGCAAAAGGAAGACTGCAGATTATTATTACAAGTTCGATTCTCAGTAGGTACTATACGCTTGTAACTAAGCTAAGCTTAATATAAACAGGACGTCATGATGATCCTTTACTGTTAAGCAATAGTTTAGAAACCAGTCTCATAGTTTATTATTTATAGTGAGCACAATCCTCACTGTGTGTCCTTCAATTTGAACTTTTTAACTAAATAAATAACACCTTTATCCACTGTGTCATGTGTCCTTGAGGAGTGGATAAAGGCGTTAGTTAGATCCAGTGACAGGAACCCAAAGAGTGTGAGTTTAATACCCGATTAAGGCGGTGGAGAACTTGGAGAGGGGCATTAACAGAAGATAACTGATGACATCCATTAAACATGGCTCGTGGAACTAGAACAGTCTACGCCAGTGAGCGAAATAAAGGGTTTAGTTCGACATTCCACCCACCTGAAGAAGGCGGGAGCGTACAACGGCCGAAACGTTGTGATAAATAAGGCAACAAAGATGAGGATGATAGTCCGAGCAATGTAAATGGTATAAATAACAATATACATTAAGAACTTCAAACTTGTTGCCTCTTAATTTACTAAACTAAGCTTTATAATATCCATTCTCCAAATCTAAGTTACTGTGATGATTAAATCTACGATAATAAACTAGGATAAAACACAAAGTCACGTGCGCTCAAACGAACTGGGCGACAGCTTTTCAAGAGAAAGAAATACAATAACCAGTACTCTTTAAATATATTTAATATCCAAATAGATAAATAAAAATGAAGAAGTGTTTTCAGAATGTGTCTACGGACTTTGTTAGGGTATCTTGTGATACAGTCCTTGTTTAAGAAGAAGCCAATTTCATTCCATAGTTAACTTCTTTAGATAGTCATAATGTGTCTTAAGTTTGCCGGCTCTGTTCTTCCATAACCTGCCTTCGCTGTTTATGGCATTTGGCGAAGTGAGCAGCTTTATTTCATGCTGCCAGAATAACGTGTGACGGGGAGAGAAAAAAGATGGGTTTTGAATCTGATGCTTATATAGCCAGTGTCGTGTGACCCTTACAGATGAAATGATTAGTCATTTCTTTGGCCCTTCTGCGTTCTCTGTGGTGTATGCTTGATTAATTTTATTTTCCGATTATTCTAAATTTCAATACTAGGGTGGATGTAAATATTTTCAATCAGTTTTAACCTTTATTTTCTTCACAGGATGAAGAGTGATTTTGATATCACTCCATTAATGGGACCAATGCCTAACTGCACTTTTCTATTTTAATGTAGTAATTAAACAAAAGTAATTTTTGTTTCATGACTTTTTTCGTTTATTATTTCGTGATTTTAGGGTTACCTCAAATTTGATTGATATCGCTATTATGATATCTTATAACGCACATAAAAGGGATTGACACGTAAGTATCAACAAATAAGTTAGATACAAAAACATTTTCACGTTTTATTTTTTACTTATTATTTATCATTCATTAATAAATTTATATCGTCCATTCACAATCGAAACACATATGGCAAGATAAATGATAGCCTGTCCTAAATTTGGAGTTTTATGACTATTATTATGCTATAGAAAAGATGAAGTGTTAGATTGAACATATTTGTGTTCCGACCCCATTAACCATCTCCTCCCCATCAACTGCCTCCACCTCATCTTCCCCCTCCCTTCTTCGTCTGAAAAAGACTGTACACAGGGGAAATATTTAAAAGGCTACAAATAATTTAATGGCTGACCTGATTGGTTCTTGCGGGACCAGGAACGCGTGAGCACACGCACATACACGTACACACGCACTCGCGCATACACTGAAAACAAAAACCAGTTAGTGAAATGAGACTGACGACGACCGAATGCCAAATGCAATTAAAAACTGGAATTTTGTAAACTACACCGTCGACGGTAAAACGTCATTACATGGGGATTGAATTGTAGATGAAGAGTTGACTGTTGAGTTTCACAACATATTTATGACATTTCAAAAGTTTCTCGATACTTATTTAATCGCATATATAATCATTTTCGTTGCCATTTAGTTGCATATATAGTTTATTTCTGTGTGAATATAATTATCAATAGATCTGCGGGTAGTAAGATAAAAGTCAACATATATAGGAGAAAAGAGAAGAAGCATATTACAGGTATGTGTATAGGTAGGAAACTGGACCTTAATATATCGGCATCTATGCAGGCTAGTAAGATAGAGAAGCACTTTCAGAAAATGGGTGTATGAAGATTGTGTTACGCAAGTATTCCAAAAGGACAAGTCTTGCCTAGCTTGAAAATCAACACTTGATATCTTAGGGCTTCATGGGCTTGAGCACTGATTACTATCATATTGAGAACATTTTAAAATGCTAGACAGGAAGATGATGGATATATACACCATTAGTGAGGCACTTGGAACAATTCCGATGTGGCTTGCAAAAAGTTTGTAAGAATTGGAAATGAAATGAAATTTCACAGCGGATATCCTCTTCCGTTTCTTTCCTTCTTTTGATCTTTCATTAAATGTATTTCTCTTTTTCCTTCTGAAATTCGATTGGTGGTTATCTGTAGAATAATTGGCCATGTTAACAGTAATAGATAAAATTGTCAACAAGCGGAATTGACAAAGTTCTCAAAAAAGAAGGATGGAAAGAACAGGACCAAAATAATACGAGACGAAAAATACATACATACATACATACATACATACATATATATATATATATATATATATATATATATACATTTTGTCCTCGAGACGCCGAGTTTCACGCACAACGCAATCTTCAGCACCTAAAGATTGCGTTGTAAATGAAACTCCGAGTTGTGCTACCAGTGAAGAAAAAGATGTATATTTATTAATATATTATAGCTCTGTTATATTGTATCGATCACTATTTTATTAATACCAGCACCAAATGTGCGAGATTATATATATGTGTGTGTGTGTGTATATATATATATGTGCATGTGTGTCTGTGTGTGTGAAGAAATGTGGTATAGCAGTTTAAATTTCTTTTATTTTCATTTCCCAAGTACTTTCGATCTTTTTCTAACATTTCTTTTATAACATAAAGAGAAAAAAATCCATAATGGATAATTTTTTTCACGTTCAAATGAACCCTCAGCACATTGTCAACCGTTTTGCATTTAAAAAGCATAATGAAAAAGTTACGGTAATGGATTACCGCGCACAACTTTATATAAATAACATTAATGAACGACATATAGTTTTGTATTGCACCCCTGAAGATTATCTTGGAAAAAGATCGAAAGTACTCGGGAAATGGAAAGAAATTTAAACAGCTATAGCACATTTCTCTCATCCTTTAACATCAATACGCGGAAGGTTATTCGTGAGTATGAACGGATTTTGTTAAAAATTAGCAGACATAATCTCTATAATATATATATATATATATATATATATATATATATATATATATATATATATATATATATAATGCAAGTCAAAAGCAAAAAAAAAAAAATTGTAATACAGCAAAACATCTACAAAGTAAGAATTGTGTTTCCATGCAAAAGGGATACAGTCAAGTGGTTAAACGTTCTGACTTCAAAGCAAGAAAGAACAAAAATTGTTCATTTTTATCGGTTAGGAAGAAATCCCAGCATACCTCTGTAAGATTTGTCTATAAATTTGGGTAAGGAATTCCTAACAGATTAGAATCAACATTGTTTTTCAGATATAAGACAGAATTAAAAATGTAAGATCAAAACGATATACAAAAATGAGTAGCGAATAAATCATCATAATCAAATTCTCTTTGCTGACAAAAGTCAAATATCTTTACACATAACTCAACAAATTTATTGCAAACTGAAAAGAAACTTGATATGGGCACGGTCCTTATAAATTGTTTTACACGCCTATTACTAATTCATATACCCTGGCGTCCAATATTAAAGAACGGAAGTTAAAAATTAATTCCAAATCTATAAATTTGATCGTTATAAAAGAAAAACATTTGTTCTAGATTTTTAAAATTGGCATCAAAAGGAAGCAATGACAAAGAAAATTATAGAACAAAAATTGTTTATTTTAATAAAAGCATTTCATCCAGTAAATTTTGTTATTTTAGGTGAATTTTTTCTTCCCAACGAAATATGGTAATATTGCAATGTAAACAAATTCCATGTTTCATATTCCATTCCATATTCGTCTGCACCATTGTTTCCTAAGTTATGAAGATGGCAAACCATTTTAAAGCTAATGAATCACTGATGGATCGGGTTTTCATGGTAAAAGCTCAAGGGACGTTGCTTTCTGCTATTGCCAAAGAAGTTTAAAGATCTAAAATACTAAAATTCTATAATGATACTGACTCGTTTAAGACCCCTAAAACTGGGTAGACATCTAAAATGAATAACTGGGTGTTTTCATGATGGATTGTTTTCACACTGTAGTGGACAATCTGTATCAGGTAAATGAAGAATTTGGTATTAAAATGTTAGGATAATAAGTGTTGCATCGTTTATACGAATCATGTTTTCATGTTCATTCTGTTACCATTAATCCTCTCATCATTAAGAAAACACAAAAATATAGACTAGCCTTTGCAAATAAGAACACTTTCTGGACGGATGAAAATAAGTTTAATTTGATTGGTTCATATGGCAAGTATGTCAAAAAGCGTAAATGTGAGAATTTACTTTCCAAATGTGCGTGAAAAAAATCAGTTAAATTCGGAAGTGGTAGCATATTGATGTGGGAGATGTTCTCTGGCATTGGCCTTGGTCAACTCATTCATTTAATGGTAAAGTAAATGTTGTAACGTAGAATATTTACCATGTTCTTTGAGAGTATCTACTGAAAGATAATGCTATAGTTGCCATATTGTACGAACGCTAAACCAATTCCTAAAAGCTGAAAATGTCGAAATGGCCCACTCAAAGTTCAGATATCAATCTTTACGAGAATCTTTAGAAGATCCATTTATGATTAGTAAATATAGTTTTTGCTTAATAAGAATATCACCTAACCGCTACAAATTAATATAGAATTTTAAAAGATTTAAAACTTATTCTAATTAAAATTTTTAAAAAAAGCGTAAAAAATTCTTGTTAAAATTCATTATTCATCGAATTTTTTTCTTGGAACAATAGCGTTCATAATATATCTTATTCATAAAAGCAATTAAAAGCTTTTCTCATTAAATAATGTCTTAATATTATTGCATTCTTTATTTTATGATTCAGAGCATATTTTCTGTAAATGTGGACCCTATTTTTCAAAATCAATTGATGATTTAAATTTTTCAAGTACATTTGGTTATAACTAATATAAACATTAAACCCTACAAAAATGAATTTCCCGAAATTTCATAAAATCAAATAAGCTGTGTGGTAAGAGATGTAAAAAAAATATTATTACCAAGATTTTATAAAAGAAAAAACAATAATATCATTCATGTTTTAATATATTCTGAAAGTTTCATTAAAATCCGACAATTATTTGATTTTTGCAAGAATTTCCAAATCAATGTCTTTTTACCGCAAAAAGAGGCTAAACTTTCCTACACTAATTACTAATGATTACTCGCTGACGTAAAAGAATGTTTAATCAAAATTTTCAAAGTCCTACAAAGGGTTACAAAAGATAATTTAACAATCAAAAAATCTTTTGCTCTTAATAACAAAGGTTTTAACGATAAAACTGTTTTTATTAAGTTTGGGTATTTTTTTTATCATGTATGCTCATTTTTAGTGAATCTTTGGAGGTACCAACCTATATCTATCTATCTATCTATCTATCTATCTATATATATATATATATATATATATATATATATATATATATATATATATTACAATGATTCATTCATACAAAAAGTAGATTAGTAAAGTTAATGATGTAAAATGGCGAAATCCCTTCGCAAACAAAATTTTGAAGGTGCATTAACCTACAAATCACTCGATGAATGTTCTTCTTTTTTAAAATTATAAGCTGTATAAGGTCTTTCGTTAATACGCAAGTACTTTCAACTGTAAATTCAGTCATCTTCAGGCATGGAAATTACTTTGTTTTTGGTAAAATTCAGGTACCATCCGAGACGAAAAAATATAATTCGGATCGAAATATGTTTTTGTTTTTTTTTTAAATGTGTTATTGTTAACGGATACAAACTTTTGGAGCGTGCAGTCGCAACAACATCCTACAACAAAAATTCTCAAATTGCCATATTCGTAAAAAAAAGCTTATAATTTAGTAATACTAGATAGTTTTCTAGGTGATCAGAGGTGGTAAGATGTAATAGAGTGACAACCAGGGTTACCATTAAAATATTACGAGAACTATTTGCCAGATTTGGAATTCCTAATACAATAGTAACAGATAATGGTACACCGTTTACGGCAGGTGAATTCAAGGAACTTTGCAGAGAAAAGACTGTCGAACATGTGACAAAGTCACCATACCACCTGAAATGGATGTGCAGAAAAATGTGTAGATATTTTTAAAAGAGATTTGAAAAAAATTAAGGGAGAGGAGATGGAAGAGTCACTTCAACAATTTTTGGCCGCTTATAGGCAAACTTCAAACCCAAACACACTTGGTGGTACTTCGCTGGCAGAACAAATGTTGAATCGGAAAATGTCAACATTTAATAAACTATTGGCGAGTATGCTGATAAATAAAATTACTAGCTTTTTTCAAAAGGCGAACCAGTATTTCGGGTTTACGAAGTAGGTAAACAAAAATGAGAACTAGGCAGAGCTATAAACGTATCAGCAAAGTGGTGTATTTGATTCAGGGAAAAATGGCCTACACAAGACGCATATAAATCGATTAAGACCCAGGGAATATAAAGCAAGAGTTTAGACCTTATTATTATTGGAGTGACTATGTATTTTTTCCTGAGACTTACTCCTGTCGGTTTTTAACGTGGGGACCCGGGTGTTTCCACTCGGGCCGCTGGTCTTAGCTTCTCTAAGCTGGTCAAGCTTGTCATAGCCGGACATACGACCGCTACGTAACAGATGTCACGCAACGGTGAAGGAAACGCAAGAGAGGAGAGAAGGCCTCCATCTCGGAACAGATACTACATCTGCAGCATCCATCCGAACAGGAAAAAAAAAACATTCTCCTCTTCTGCCAATCCCTTCGACAGAATCCGGAAGGAAAGCCCCTTCTGGAAGGAGAACCCCAAGGGAGATTTTATACCCCGAGTGACGAGGTGGATTCGCCCGCACGTGTATAAATGTGAGAACGGGACTATATGAGACAGCAAAACCTCCGGACGAGGCTAAGCCGAAGGGCAGAGTATCGTCTGGGGAGGTAGTCAAACCCAACTCTGTTATTACGGGTTCACAGGAATTTTTTGCCCGAGTTTACGGGCTCGAAATCGCCTCACATTAAAACATGGCTCTGTGCTACATTGTTGGGTGGGCTTGGGTAAATACCGATGCAGCAAAAATTTCTGGGTTTGCTAATACTCTGCTTGTCGACCTCTCTGCCTCCGGGCGGAGAGGAACCCAGACGTGGCTATGCTGAAGGGCAGAGTCTCGTCTGGGGAGGTAGACAGCTACCCAACTCTGTGTATACGTGCTCTACGGGCAATTTTTACCCGATCTCACGGGCTCTGAATCACCCCACATTAAAAAAATGGCCTTATTCCACATCCCACCTTGTGGAGAGATCTTGGGTAAATACGGAGTCAACAAAAACTGGCTTAACGCTCGTCTGAGAAAATAAAGAAATAATCTGCAGCTGGACTTACTCTAAGAGTGACCGAACTCAAGTGAGTAACAGGCACATTAGAAATCCTAGCTTTTTACCTAGATACCATCTTGTTTGATCACCGAAGTTAAGTGACGTTAAGAAGCCGGTCAGTACTTAGGTGAGATACCCGCTTGGGATCACCGGCTACTGTAAGCAAACTCTTACTGTTGAGGGGTTCACCCCTTTTTACACAAATGGACTCACCCACTATATACATGTACTACGGCTACGTAATGACCCGTGAGAGCAAAACCGAGGAGTCGAGTCCAGAGTAAAAGGTTGTAGGTAACCGGAAGAGGGAGGGTGAGGTAACAGCGTTGTAGGAGTCACAGTGAGCGAGCACGTAGACTCCGTAAGAAGTCATACAGCGATACTTCAATACCAAAGACTGCATATATATTTTGCTACTAACCCGCATTCCCGGAACTACTAACCTGCTTTACCAGTTTGTATTATTACGTTAATCCATTATTTTCATATATTCATTCCTGGCGTTTGGTATTTATTGGTACCGGATTTCATCCCGGAATCCACAACACTTACAATCCGAAAAAATGAAAATGAAAGCATTGATGCAAAGTTACCTGTATGAGCAGGGCATGAATCAGTATGTCGAAGATCTAGTGAAGTCTTCCCAAGACTTTGACAGCTAAACCACCACCACCAGTAAAAATTCAACCTTAGCTACACGCAAAAAAGCCATGGTCCAGGTTATGTAGGATTTATGCAGGACCAATGAAAGGCTGATACTATTTAGTAATACTAGATAGGTTTCTAGGTGGTCAGAGGTGGTCAGATGTAATAGAGTGACAACCAGGGTTACCATTAAAATATTACGAGAACTATTTGCCAGATTTGGAATTCCTAATACAATAGTAACAGATAATGGTACACCGTTTACGGCAGGTGAATTCAAGGAACTTTGCAGAGAAAAGACTGTCGAACATGTGACAAAGTCACCGTACCACCTGAAATGGATGCGCAGAAAAATGTGTAGATATTTTTAAAAGAGATTTGAAAAAAAATCATTTAGACTTTAAATAATTCACATGACTTGATAAGACGTCAGAAACAATTGAATTAATCAATCAAATACCCAGATACGAACACATAAGTTTTAGGATTTATTTATCGCTGCCCACTATCATCGCCCCATTAAAGCTTAATCAAGCGAAATATTTATGGGTAAAATAAATTGATGTTTAAACATCGATTTTTTTAATTTTTTTTTTTTACCTGAAATTACTTTTAAGTTTCAGTTCACAATGGGAATGTTATACATTGATAATCAGGGTAAAAAATATTCTTAGTGACCAGGAATTAATATTTCACAGAATAAGGAGTTATATATAATGTAAATGCATTGCTTATGTGTTGGCTATTGAAAAGCAATGCAGTTGATCTTACTATTGAAATACATTAATAATTTTTATTACGATAGAAAACATTTGCAGAGGAGATAAAAAGAATTGTCAGTAAAGAAAGAGAGGGATATTATTAGGTTGGTGCAAAATTACCATGTGAGAAAACGACATTATTTTTGCAACAACCTAATACATATAATCTTACTATAGAAATACATTGTTAGCGATTTTTACAATAGAGAATAATTAAAAATAAGGAAAAAAGGGAAAAGGTATTGTTTTTGGTCAGGGATTAATACAAGTGTTACTGACTGAATTGTGCTATTATATTCGAATATATTTTCCATTTTTCTTTGTTCTTGATTATTAATTTTGCGATAAATTGAACGTAAAATTTATGCTACAATAATTTACATGGACTTTCAATCCTTTAGATTTTTTTTTTTTTTGTTCCAAACTAAGAAACAAATCTCAGGTGTTTTTAGGAAATCTTCCTCTTGTTATTTTTACTTTGCCTTTGTTTTTCAGTGATTATCTGAAATTATTGTCTACAGTCTTTCACTTTTTCCTGATTAATCCACGGCATTTTTGATTAAGGAAATTTAAAATTGTTATTAATTAGCAACAGAGAGTCAAGGCGCAGACATTTATACTCAACACCCAAACTCTTTTTTCCTGAAGGTTTTTATTTATAAAGAAATTATTTGGCATGCAAATTGAATTATTTTTCATTTAGAGGGGTGTGCAATCAATCTCTCTCTCCCTCTCCCTCTCCCTCTCCCATCTGGTAGGCGCCATCGTGAAAAGGTGGGACAAGGGTCGGTCGGTAAGAAGAACAATCTAAAACACGTGACTATCGTTGCATTAAAAAATAAAAAAAAAGAAGGTAAATACGAAAATAATTAATTTCTTTTCAGTTTTCAGATGATTAATCACCATCATTTATTGATGATTTATTTAGAGCTGCACTGATTTGACGTGGTATCCCGTGCGTCAAAATGTGTTGTGGTCAAAATTCTCTTAGAGAAACATTTTTATAAACGGTTAATATGAAAACATCGTTAAAATAAAAACGACTAGATCGAAAAAAGGATAAGTGATTACTTTCTATCAGAATTTCTGATACGAGTAAAAAAAAGCAAAATCGTTTTCCAGGCAAGAATTTTTACCCTCATTTTCCTAACGGTCTTTGGAAACGCAATCGCTATAGCAATTATGAATTATATTTTATGGGTCTGAGTTGCTATTCCGGAAATTAAGATGGTCTGTCTTACAAAGCTAAAGAACTCCAGCTACGCTGCTATTTACCCATTATGTGTAGAGAACAGATGGCACCCCGGCGTGGTGTAATGGTTAGCAAGCTTGTCTCGATAGAACTGTTACGACTGTGTAGTGAGTTCGATTCTCACTTGGTGTCTCCCTATATTTCGGCCTTGTGCCACATCTAAGCTATGCTTGGAAAATCATTATATGTAGTGAAGAGTGGATTCACCTCTTTCCCAAGGACATTACTGAGAAGTAAATAAAACCTGTCGCAGTTTGTACTCGGTCCGTTGGTTCCATTCGTCATAATATTAGACATTAGGCTGTACGCACCTACTTATGATGAGCAATTATCATTACTTTTACATTGAACTATTCGGGCGAGTATCTTCATTTTCGTTGTTATAATCCCAACATTTTGACCGTTATAATCACTGGCTTTGTTCATCTGTCGTATTCGGTCCAAATCCTTCATTTCAGGGGTTCTCAAATGTTTGCCTCTCGCGTATGTTTTCGTCAAATCCTACTGAGTTGGCGTTGCTCTTTGAGAAGACGTTCTATGTTATAGTACTTAATATGAATATTCAGGGTCGAGGCTGGGAAACACGGAGCAATACAGAAAGCAATCTGTCTCTTTCGATCAGGAAAAAAGATATAGAAGATTTTCGAATATTTAATAAAAATGGAGGCCAAGAGAAAACTGATAGCTTGATACCTACTGAATTTCTCTCACGTACACCAGTTCCAAAACTCCTACTTTATTCAATCCACTGACTTTCACTGTTCTCATGCGTGAATATGTCTCGTTCCAGTTCATTTCATCGAGTTAATTTGTCCTTAGGTATGCAGGCGGTGTAATGGTTAGAAGTTCAGAATGAAATATCGGCGATCCGAGTTCGAATTCTCGTCGAGATCGTTAAATTCACTTTTGCACAAATACCTTTGAGAATCCATCTCTTCTCCGCCATAGATGTGTTAAATTTCAAGGAAGACTGGACACTCTAGCCTTAATTAGCAACCAGTAAATAGAATGAATAAAAAATGCATGTGCCTCTGTTGTGGTACATACTTTAACTGTAACTAAAATTCGCTCAGCAAAGTTAAAGTATAAACCACGGGTTGGCTCTG
This sequence comes from Acanthosepion lycidas, assembly GCA_963932145.1. NCBI lineage: Eukaryota > Metazoa > Mollusca > Cephalopoda > Sepiida > Sepiidae > Acanthosepion > Acanthosepion lycidas. The sequence continues at coordinate 104,608,133 of OZ010594.1, read as the reverse complement.
TAGGTGTTGATGAAGCAGAAAAGACCTGACAAAATGGGGATTAGGGCAGGTCGATTTTGGAACCGTAGTATTGCACTTCATTTGAAAATTAACGTTTCATATGATAAATAATGACACAAAATATTTTCTCATTTTTTAAGGAAACAAGTTTGAAGATTAAGTTTAGCTTCAAAATCGTAGCGTTGTAATTTAATTCTGGTCAACAGCGAAAGTCTTTATAACACAGCCTTATAAAATTTATCATTTACTGAAGCTTTATAAATTGTATATGGACATGATGCATGACACAATTACGTTATTACAAAATCATTGTGCCATCAAATAAGACCTTCATTTACTTCAAAGGGACATTATACTGAACAATTTAGCTATATAATGATATATATTATACAGTGCAGTAGTTTTAGTGTGAGTTTTAATAAACAATGCAAATTTAAAACATTTTGTCAGTAATATTATGATGTTATATACAATTTTATCTATTTTGTGATTTTATTAATTATGATCTAACAAATTATCTAATAAATCTTATTCATTGAGGAGCCTTTTTTGTAATCGTTTACAAATTTTACAGAATTTTTACTCATCGAATGCAATAAAAAAATTGTATACTTTGCTTGTGGTGATTTATAATTAGAATTCTGATTTGAATATATTTCCAATTCAATGTATCTAATGCAAAAGATATTAACTTTATTTGAATTTATTCTTGAAATAGTAAAATTTTGAAGTCAATTTGTAAGCAAAAACCTGCATAAATTAGATATTTCTGTAAACTTTCTCAAACTATCTTTAGAACTAATGCTCAAAAATTGTAAATTTAAATTTTGTTGTCAGTACTTATCACATGAAAGCCCATCTTGCATGCAATGTTGATTTTCTGAAAAGAAATGAAAACTCAACCTGCTCTGATGGACATGTTTGAAAACAAGTAGCCATGCTGAAGATGAGAATGCACACTAATTTGCAATGTGCCTTCAATTTGAAACGGCCCTGAAAAGAATGAATTCGTCCTTGTAATGATGTTCTGTTTAGAAAAGAACAAACATCAGGCAGTAAAACTCTTACACTAAGGGGAAAATAATAAAATAAAAACAATGTGAAACAAACAGAAAGAGAGAATCGAGTACTTCAAATAACACGTACGGAAGAAAATCTCTTTTAAGATAACTGCTGAGGTTAGATTCCTGAACTCTCGGCTTGACTTCATAATGCCTATTGATTAAGAAGTCCAAAACATAATATCAAAAACTATAATTTGCTATATTATTAATGTTCAATACTTTATATAAGAAGCTTGTTTGGTGGTTAAGATAATTACACATTTCTCATCAATGCCAGTGGTCATATATTCAGTGTGATTAACTCAGGTAAAAAAAAAAACATAATATATTCAACAGCATATCTTAACCCCCAGAATATTATCTTGTTATATATAAAGGTTTTACACGTGGTCAAATGAAAGCAAAGAACATAATCGTAGCTCTCGATTTATATAAACGTATAATTATGTGCCCTTAGCCATTAACTTGAATAGATAGTTTTTAAATACAAAAGCGACTAACTAGCCGCAGTGATTGACAGACTAGTCAATCAAACTGAGAGAGGGGGGATGTTAAAAGCTCCCCTTCCGTGAGGTCACAGGTGGTCAGGCGAAATGGCTTCCCGAAGAAGAAGTTTCATTCCTTGTTCATCCTTGCAACCATCATTTCGAATAAATATTTTGACATGAGTGAAAACAACAAATGTTTCAGTTGTAATCTTTCTACGCCCTACCAACAGACGAAGGTTACCAGTCTGTCTGCCAAACGATTACATTTCAAAAGTCAGCATTCAAACGACCATATTTAAGAAAAAGTCCTTAAATTTTTGAAAATTTGTGCAACACACTTTTGCAAACTTATTAACCACACTTGACAAAATAATAGATGAAAACAAGTTTAGTTGATACGCAAAGAAAGTGCGAAGAAAGGACTAAACATCAATTGCAAAACGACAGAATGCATGATTGACAGAAAAATGAAGCTCCCAACTTTTAAATTACAAACTGGAGATGCCAAAATCAAACAAATTACAAAAAATTAAATATCTGGGAAATAATTTAACAGAAGACGGAAATTGCAACGAAGGCATATTGGGATAGCGAATGATGCCTTTCAAAAGCTAAGCAGAGTATTAAGAAATAGGAAGATTTCGTTAAAAACAAAGAAAATTGTACAGAATTGTTACGTTATATCAGTCCCTCTATATGTTAGTGAATGCTAGGCAATCTCTTCACCGATGAAGAAGAGACTTGAAGCAGCAGAAATGTGGTTCTACAGAAGAATGCTAAGAATACCATGGACCGAACATGAGAGGAACGAGGAAGTTTTATAGAAAACTGAAACAAAAAGAAAACTTATTCTTAAAACCAGAAAGAGAGTTGAAATTTATCGAGTACATAATGAGGAAAGAGTGCTTGGAAAATTAGGTACTCACAGGACAGATTGAAGGCAAGAGGGACAGAGTTAAATACCGTACAGCCTCCCTAACGAGCTTGTGTAAATGGATGGATGAACAGGATTTTAAAATATGACAAAATTTATTAAGAGCTTCAAAGAACAGGACATTGTGGAAAGCCATGATAGCCAAAGTCCTGAAGGAACAGGATACATGTTAAAAGGTAATAAATGCTTTACATGACAGTTTGAATAAAGGCATAAAATGTAAATCACCCTGTTATAAGAATGACATTACACTTACTATCTAGACCACGATATTCTCTCACCTTTTATAGTCGATACCACATCAGTGATGCAATTATTATTATTATTACCAAGTCATCTCACCAGTAAGACCTCATTTCACTTTTTTCTCCGTCTTGTAAGTATTAGACTGGCTGCATGAACAAATTATTATGTAATTCTAGTTTCTGTAAATATGTGAGTGAAGTATTTCTCTCAAATGTTTTTATTTTCATTCACCATGTATATGAGCGTTGCTATGTGGTGGTATGGTAAGAAACATTTATGTCTACCAGTAATTCTAATAATATTTTTAAAGGGGTTCCAGTCAGATTTTACAGCTTTGAACAAAGAAAGGGCCTTCGTAAGTGAAAGATTTTTCGCTTGTCCTCATGGAAATTGATATGTGAACTGAATTTCGTTAGTTCATACTCAACCCAGAATTTGCCATTTCGTTTTCATAGTGGGGACGTAAAAAAAAAATTTCATCCTTTTTTTTTTTTTTTTTTTTTTTTTTTTTTTTTTTGCGAGAAGAAAAAATGCCATTTAATCTTTTTTTTTCTCTCTCTCTTTAGGTTTGTGTACTTTAAAATGACTGACATTGGCTTTTGGTGTGAATTACGCCTTTTTTTTTATTATTATTAACATGAAACTTCCAGGTAGTCCAAAATTTAAGAATAATTTAAGCATTGAAGTAAGGCTCAGATTTTTTAAAACCATCTTTATGCATGAAACGAAGATCAAATAATTTTTTAGGCAACTTTATTTTTATGTAGAATTTCACATTGATCAAATAGTAAGTAGTAAATAAGGTTCAAACTTTACTATGCATGACCAGGTTCACTTAGAATTAACCAAAAAAAAATTTATAATTAAAAATCCTGAAATCTGTGCAGAAAATTAAGATACAACACATATCTGGTGATTACGGGAGGGTGTATTATTTAATTCTGTGCTCGTGTAATCCAAATTCTGATGATATCTGAGAATTCCAGATATGCATTTCTATGTATTTTGCTATTATCAATTCGACTGGAAGATTCTTCACAAGTACTGAAACATTGATTGGTATGCAACCGCGTCATATTGAAGGGAGCTGGTCAGGTATTCAATTGCCCAGCGACCCTACGACCACATCTTGTCATAGGACTAATGATGATGATCATCAGTGGTGAAATAATTCTAGACAGAATTCTTTCGGCTGTCCGAGGCCTAAGGCTATTATAATACTGAGAATAAGACTAATTCCTGAAGACCCGTGTCTCAGACAGTACATTCTCGTTGCCTTATAGGATGAGGAATATGTCCTAAAAAGCCGGTGAGGTTGGGAAATGTCTGAATATACACATTATGCGAATGTTGAGCTACGCATTAAAAACAATATTCTGTCACATCTACCTTCGTTGGGAAATGAATCTTCAGAGAAAAAGTTCGTTTTGCGTTTCCTTCTACAGCTGCGGCTGGGTATTCGGACAGTTAACCGAATGGACATTCAGCCGAAGATGTGGTGGCGTACTTACATGTATGTCACACTCTTTATTGTAATGTGCTACATATATTTACATTTATTTGCTGTATTAATTTATAATTTTTCGTTTTTTTACAGGCTTTTTTTTTCAAAATCTATTCTGTATATATTATATTTTACTTTAAATATTACTGTAAGATGATAAGTACATTGAGAAAAAAACACAGCGAAAATCTTAAGCTTTTACAAAATGAAAGATCTTTCAATTTCGCTTTTAATGATCATTATCTTAAAGGCATGAACTCGCTTTTATCTTACTGCTAAATACGAATTTAAATAATTAGGTGTTATTTTTTTACCCAAGTACACTCAAATATTTTTTAAAATACTGATTTCAATTACCAAATATTGAAATAAGAAAACTTTTAACTTTAAATTTAGATTTAGTAATTTAAACACTTGAAATTCAGTAGTAATTATTTGTCCTAGTCTATCTTATAATACTACTAATTAAAATACTTAAAGTGTTGCTTGTTACTATTTTTACTTGTACTTTTCGGTGAAATGTCCGTCTGCCAAATGTCCAGCCACACTTCGGCTGTACAGCCAAGTGGCAGCAGCGTGTTACAAATAATTATTCTGCATTTATTATTTTGAAGCAATGTTTGATATTTCTCTTGATATTGAATATGTTAAATTATTATCACATTTATCGTACACTTTGGTACCTACTGGATAGATGAGATAGTTGCGATTATAAGCTAAAAATGTTCAAACTCTGATTATCAAGATAAATAAGCCGACATTTCTTACTAGTAAAACTGGGGCAACACAAACTCCATATTTCTTTTTAGTTTTGAACCATTCAAAATTATGCTTAATAAACAGCGTCAACTCCCGTTTTCCATTATTTGAATGTTTTAACGAAATAAGACTCCAAAATTTAACCCGCGGTTCTACATGTTGAATAATAATGGTTATGGTGGGATTAGCCGTTTCCTTATAAGGAAACATTCATTGATCGAACTGTTGCTGTTACTGTCGTTTGAAATTTATAAAATATTTATCTTAAAACAGTTTTTCAGGAAAAGAGGTTTCTGAAGTCCACTAATTGTTATCACTCTTTCTGGTACTGATGGAGGTTTCCTTCCTAACCTTTTCTTGAGAGTAGTTTGGAAGGGAAGGTTAGTTTCTATTTTACTTAATTTTTAATTATTTACTTATTTATTTCCATAATATTTCAAGGCAAAACTGGATTCCATTCTTGAGGTTGGAACGTTGTCTGGCACAACCTCATACATATATATATATATATATGTAAATTCCCAAGAGGATAGAACTCAATGTCCAGTACAGAGTAAGAATATAATATAAAAGGCTCAAACACTAATAATCCATGGTTATAATTTATTACATTGGAATCGTAATCACGATCCAAATCATCAAACCTACAAATTCAAAAAGAATTTGTAGGTCTGATGATTTGGATCGTAATTACGATTCCTATGTCTAACGTAATAAACCCTGCCTGTTGCAGCTCTCTCCTGTCTCTCACCGGTGGTTTTGGCCGAAAAGTAAACCACCCGGTCCTCCCCCTGTGAACTGAAGGAACCGCCACTATCCACCACGTTGTGAATTTTTGATCCGAACAGCAGTATTTCGATCACTCAGAACGATCCGGAGGTAGGATGAATTAAATGGCTGGATTCCACGCTGAAAGAAATCGCTATTCATGCAAAAAAAAGTTTCTTGTCGTAGCTGCAAAGACATGAAAAAGAAAATATAAGCAACTCTTTCGGTTCCTGTACAAAGGGCCCTTTTTAGGCCACTGTTTTTATGTTACTACCGAAGATTTTATACGAGTACAAAATGTGTAACGAGGTTCACTCGTTTGGGGCAGGAAGTGACAAAGAGAGAGTAGGAAAATTTTTGCCTAAAGAATTTCGATTGATCTAACCATGGAATATTAGTGTTTGAAGCTTATATATATATATATATATATATATATATATATATATATATATATATATATGTACTGAGAGAGAGAGAGAGAGAGAGAAACATACATGATACAATCTTACGTGGAATTAAATTATTGGTGATGCGATTCTAACTTTAACTTAAATGTTCTGTCATCTTATAGGCTAAAAATTTAAGTAAATCGTGAAATAATCGAAATCACATCGGAATATGACTAAAACAGATCACATAATTCTTAATTAAAAGATTATTATCTACAAGTATGCTCTTCGGGGTTCCTTTCCTTACTTGAAATTTACGACTCGATTTTAAGAAACCTAACAAATATATAATTTTATAGGCATTGTTTTGTAAACATTTCAAGCTAAGAGTGTATTTTGTCAATTTTGGTTTGTCCAAGAGACTCAAAACAGCAAGAATGAGTGAGCAGACGATAAGACATGATGATTTTCTCATTTCACCCAATTATAACAATCAAAGTGAAAACACCAAGAAGGGATCTGGAATGTGATAAAAAAACACTTGATTTGACCTTCTCTGGCATAAAAAAATCTCCTGCTGTTCACATGGGCAAGGGGTCTGGTTCAAACAGCGGGTGGCAGACAAGGAAAACCAAATTAAACCCAAACTGCGGAATGTGGTCCAAATCAGAAGGTCAAATTCCTTCCGGTATTAAAAATGACCCCGTTGACTAATGTCAAACAAATATTTTTTCTTTTTGTTTTTAATAATTATAAACAGAGTTCTTTTTTCACGTCTATATATTTACCCAAGACATTAAATCAATATTTTGTTAGTATCTTCTAACTTATATGTTAAGCATGATATCGAATAAGTATGTTTCATATTCTATTATTTCTGTAATGACTCTTTTTAAAAAAATAAAGGTAATAGCCAATCCAGAGGTCTTTTTCACAGCATTGACGTAACCAGCTTGTAAGACTTTCGCCATTCGGTGTTGAACTCTATGTCTACACAGCTTATATTTACACACGCTATATTGATATTGAGCACTTTTAGACTATAAATATATCATATCTTAAAACTATATTTTATGACACACACACACAACATACATATATATATCATATTATATTATATTTTTATCATAAGAGATTATAATAAAAACATTTTGAAATCGCTAGACAAAATAATTTTATTATAATCTCTTATAATAAAATTATAATAATAATAATATATTTCTCTACTTTGTATTGAGCACTTTTTAAAAAAGTACATGCAAACAGAGAATTTTTACTCCATCTTTTCTTTATATATATATATATATATATATATATATATATATATATATATATATATATATATATATATATAATTGTGTATTTAGGCAGCAATCCTTCATTTATTCATGTTTCACTAAAAACTGCAGACAAGTTACTACCATTAAGTTTTTTATTTAATTTTTCTTGTGTTCGAACAAATGTTTTCCTTTTTGGACATAGAGTGTGTAGAAACTGTCCAAATGTTCTATAATTCCGAGCACTTTCGGCTGTACTTTTAGCTACTATCTCGGATGATTTTATTTTTTCAATTTAATTGAGTGTGTGCGTTGTGTGTATGTTTTTAGTGTTATAGAGATGTTTTATTTTTCGAACACGGTTAGCACATTGTGGTCGTGTTCGTAGTTAATATTATTAATTGTTGACTTTTTCTTTTTTGCTATTAAGGCTTCCGTTATTTTTAATCTTTTTTTTTTTACATGTGGTTATATATATATATATATATATATATATATATATATATATTTGCTGTTTTGGGAGATTTGTAAAATATTTATTTCACACACAACAAATGCTTAAATTTACAGAAGTGATGTATTTCGGCATAAAATTAACAATTAATGAAAAAAATATATAAAGTGAATGCTGAATAAAATATAAACAAAAGTAACGGTGCGAAAAACCTGTTACATATATTTCTAATATAATCATATTGTAACCTTTCTACTACGTCACAAGATGAGTACATAACAAAGATAAGCAAATTACCAATCTGTATATAGTGTAATCTTCTAGTGATATAGTAATGGCTTAAACACACACACACATACACACACAAACACACACACACACACACACACACACACACACATATATATATATATATATATATATATATATATAACTCTTTGTGTGTCTATGCGTATGTATTAATCGTGTTCCCGCAAGCAAGGTAATAAAGCCACTAAGACACAAGGGGTTACTAGGTGTGGAAGAACTAGAAACATTACTAAAGAGCGGGAACAATAGAAGAGTAATAAAGAAGACAGCAGATAGTTATTGATATTGCATTGAAAAATTTTTGAAAATTTAAGTTGGCTGTAAAGCATGGAGCCGGAAAGTAGTTCAGCAAGCGAGAAATGCAACAAAAGAAACTGTTAGCATAGAACTTACGGTTACATTTAGCCAGCTCAACTGTAAATTGATGAGATCTCGACACCAGTCTAGCACTGCTCTTAAATTCAAAAAGTCTAGGCACCATAGCGAAGAGCTCATTGGAATCATTACCATAAAAGTATTTATAGAAAAATCACAGGAAGGCAACTTTACGGCGGTATGAAAAGAGATTCCAGGTTAGCATTTATAATATTGCTGGTTCTTCTTTGGATTTTTTCTAAGGATCACCGGACCATATGTGGCAACAATATTCTAAGCATAGACACAGATATATAAGATAGATTCTGGAGAGAAGAATTGTCTTGCACAGTGTTTTCAAATTTCGTAGTAGGTGACCTCGCAATGGATTCAATATAATCTTTTCACTTCATATCAGCCGAGAATGTTAGTCCAAGAAGGCACAACGAGTCACTTTCCTGGAGGTTAGCATTAGCCATTCTGATGGAAGGCAGAAAGGGGTCTCTCAGATGATGAACTGAGAGCAGCTTTGTTTTGGAGGCGTTAAAATAAGCAAGCCATTCATTGTCCCAATTAACAACAGACTGAAGCTAGTTTTTGACATCAATCACCAATTTGACATCAGACTTACTATGAAGACAGGAGTAAATGGTTGTGTCATCAGTATAGATATCAAGTTGAGAGCTGTTCCTTACTCTTTAAATGACAATAAATGCAGTATTTATTGCCCTGGAAACGACATTAATGCTTAAAATAAAGAAATATTGATATTTACTGATTTACAAAGAATATTAATGGATTAAATTAGAAATGAAATGAAATTAAATGCATGTTCATAAATATTCAAACTGACGACCACCACTTTCCAAACACAACTAATAACGCTGAGTTGTCTCACGCGCTATTTTTAGTACAGATTTCTTTGAAGATCGGATGAGAGTTTTCAGCAAATGTTTTTTTGCGAAGTGGGTAGATGATTGATGTCTTCCTGAATGTTGCTTATGAACGTTGTGAACAGTTCCACCAGCTTCAAGCTTATCTGTGACGCGAGCAATGGCGCATCGCGTTGGGGGGGATCTCTATTAAACTGTCTTTTAAATTGTCTTTGCACTTCTTTGAAGTGTTGGTTTTTCTAGCAACATTTAATACACATTTTCTTTCTTCAAAGTGTATTCCACCAATTATTAGGGCGGATAGGATCTGAAAAAAAATTATAGTTATAGGAAGTTATCCATTTATGGATACACCTCTGTGTGTGTGTGTCTCTGCTACTCTCTCTCTCTCTCTCTCTTTACACGCACACACACACACACACATATATATATATATATATATATATATATATATATATATTTACTAATTTAAAGATATATGGTTGCAATGGAACCATAATTTTAAAGTAGTAAATTTATAATACTCTGTAGATTTGCTCTGATCACTGTTTTGTAAAAATAAAATAATTAATATAAACACCGGATTATATATGTTCCTGTTCTTTCTCTTTATTATAATATATATATGTATATACTTACTTAAAAATATGGTTCCATCGCAACCATATTTTAAATTAGTAAATTTATAATATATATATATATATATATATATATATATATATATATAGAGAGAGAGAGAGAGAGAGTTCTATCAATGAATGTGCTAACGTTTTGACTTCCTATAAGTATAAATTTTTTCAGATCCAACCCACCCTAATATATATATATATATATATATATATATATATGTGTGTGTGTGTGTGTGTATGTGTGTGTGTGTATGTATGTATATATATATGTGTGTGTGTGTGTGCGTGTGTGTGTACGTATTAAGTTTTCTGTTCTCTCAGACTCGAGGTCAGCCTGGAACACCGGGTAACAGCTTATTCGGTCGTCTGTTAAGGATATATGAAATGGTGGAGGAGAGGGTATGTGAATTCAGGAACTGATGGTCATACTGAACCTTTGGCGCGTTCTTGCTCTTCCAGGGGGGGGGGGGTCCTACCAGTACTGCATCAACTGCGAACAGCCTGTCTCTATTTCGTTTCGAATCAAGACACACTGAACAGCCTTTAGTCTGTTCTTGTGTAGAACATCGATTTTAGTTGAAGCCCCGAACGCACGTTTCAGCATGACTACAAAGAAGATGCCAAATAAGGTAAGTCCAAGCACGCAACATATCTTCGCACTGCTGCGGATAATGGAAGCCTCTGAATAAGAGTTGCCAATTTGTAGGACGCCTTTCATATCTGCATGAAAGGACTGGACAATCTTAAGGAATTCCGGAGGACAGCATCCTGTCGTGTATCTTGAACAAGCCGTCCCAGCTCATAATATCAAATGCTTTTATGAGGTCGATGAAGGCAATATACAGTGGTATTTCTTCTGTAGTAGTTGTCAAAGGAAGATCATGTCAATCGTCGAACGCTCCGACCTGAACCCACATTGGATATAACATTTCAGCGAGCTTCTATAGTTTACCGAGAACAACACTGCCAAAGACTTTTATATATGCTGATGAAGTGACCACTGTTCGTTTGGAAAATCTGCTACTGGAAGTAATGATACTCGAAAATCGGAGGCATATTAGTTGTATCAATTTATTTTTATTATGGCACGCTGCTCGAAACTGTTAGTTTTGAAAAGGAATAAATAGTTTTGGGTGAATCTCCTCCAATTGAACTAATTAACTGAAGTGTTCAGCCAGGGAGTAGATCCATTAAAACAACAGATGAGATGAGTTACGATGATTTTAAACGGGTTGTTTAAGTCTCTGGGGATAATCATAATAATATACAATAAGGATAAATGTTGTCATATCAACAGAAAATGAATTTAATTTTATACATGTAATATTTTTATTTTATCAAAGCACACCAGAATTGTGTGAAAAATACCTGTTCATATTATATATATATATATATATATATATATATATATATATATATAGTCATCCACAGGCAGATTGTTTCGTTGTATCACAGCTCATCAGTGTGGCTAGACATCCGATTGTCTCAAGCCAGGATTGAAACCCAACTGATTTAGCAACAGTCGGAGATTTTACCCTAAGCTATTGGCACCCGGTATAGAGGAAGGTTAACTTTTTGCGTATTCATTCTTTGAATGAACACACCAATGACTGAAAGGGCTCAATTCGTAGAAGAGCTTTTCATATATATATATATATATATATATATATATATATATTATTTGATTCATCGAGTCTGATAGAAACCTCAGGAAGCACTGGACGGCCGTTTCGTCCTATATTTGGGACTCATCAGCAGTGCGCATCCACTACCGAGGGAATCGAAACCCCGACAGTTAGGTTGGCAAGCGAACACTACCAACTGCTCCGCCGGGCCTCGGTGACGAAGAGATTGCAAATCAGACTTTAAGAAGCGCCGCTCACTCCCACATTCCGTGGTGGAACTCAACTGAAATTCTCTCTGACCATAGGACTGAGCCTCCTGGAGCCACGACTACTCTCACCAAGCCGCTCCAACTGGAGCATTAGAAGCTGGATCAAGCGAAGATAAACACACATAGTAATGAGGAGGATTTGATAATTATATTAATTGATTCATCGAGTCTGATAGAAACCTCAGGAAGCACTGGACGGCCGTTTCGTCCTATATTTGGGACTCATCAGCAGTGCGCATCCACGATATATATATATATATATATCTTACGATATATATATATATATATATATCGTAAGACCATCCACACATAATTTCATTATAGAAATGAAGGCTTGTATAGTACTAGCCATACTTTTCGGAAGAACTGCTGAAGCTAACAGATAAATAGTGCGCAATGTGCCACGAAGTCTCTAAACAGCCCTCTTCCGGCTTGAATTCAGTTTCCTTCTCCTAGGCTAGTGGCCAACTAAGGCTAGAAAGTTCAGTCTGATCTGCTATTTGAAACTATAGCTGGGATGGGGTGAACAGAAGAAATGCATCCATGTCTTTTTAAAAATATGACTAATCACCAAAATTTGTTTTTGAATCACCCCCCCACCAAACACATATTTGGTGGGAACAACAATTGGTCACGTTTTAGAGTATGTCGTGTTTGAACACGGGATTTCCTTTTAACATTAAAAGTGTAAGAGAATTAAATATATGAAAGGAAAAAAAAAGTTGTACAAATGGTAAAACATATGTGCCGTTTACGGAGATGGTGCCGTAGTTCAAAGCATATGGTAAAAATTCAGTAAGACCGGCCACGTTCCGACCGGCCTGCAGTCGTTGGTGATGACCGAATCGAAATGCTGATTAAATATAATCCAAGTCACAGGACACGCGACATCACAAAGATACTCCATGTAACTCATATGAGCGTTGTAAGGCATCTGATACGTGAATCGGGATGGGGGGGGGCAGTACAACTCAAAACCGCCAACTCAACACCATCGACTCAACACCGCCGACTGAGCGCCGGGACAACTCAGAAGTGAGGCAACCAATACAACTCAGCACTAGATAAACAACTTTCTTTTTTTTTTTTTTATCGCCAAATAAAAGTAATTTATTAAGAATTAAAACTTTAATTAGTGAATGTTTTTCTTCAAATAAAATATTTGAAAATGTGTTATGTAAAATATGAACCAGTTTTTTGTTTTTAATTATTTTTAATAAAGTAAATCATAAAGAAATTTATTTTTTAATAAAATAAATTGATATATAAAAAACAAGAATTTCGATTTACTTTATTAAAAAAAAAAATTACATTACGATTTACTTTATTAAAAATAATTAAAAACAGAAAATTACTTCAGTTTGTTTTTCTATTCACTTTGTTAAAAAATATAATTAAAAACAAATGTGTTTTAATGAATTATATACTACGACTGAAAAAGTGTTTCTTTACTTCGCACTAATGTCCTTACATCACGCCAATTAACATAACTAAACTAGTACAAATGATAACTAAACTGTACAAATGATTTTCAACGATCGATTTTGAGAATTTGTATGATTGATTAGTTTTCAAAAATATCTTGATTTGATCTCTATCAACCTTACTTGTTCAGGCCAGCAACAAAGTATCATTCAAGGAGAAATTTCGGTTATAAATCTTCGCAAACCTCTTGACACGTTTAATCTTTCACCGTAACTTATTCATAAACCACACAAATCACTTCAAATCACTTCAATCTTAGATTCAATAAATAAAATACACAATTTTGACAAATTTTATTTAAAAATACTCACTGATGCGATGATAATAATAATAAAAGGCGTTATTAAATAGTTAAAACTAAACACTCCTAATACCGACTAATGATGAAAGCGTATTGAAATTTAGGGTCAACATAATGTATTACCCAAAGAACTTAAGGAACTCCTTAATCTAAAAATTATAAATATCTAACAAAAACAAATCCAGAATTTCTATTACATACTTTTCATTGTTTTAAAATACATCGATCGGCTAATTTGCTTTTTAAGCCCCGCGCTATGTATCTAATAAAATTTTCCTGACTAGTTATATTTCCGTGTAAATGTGCATGCTTAATTTTGATAAAATCTACCGTTTTCGAGTTATCAATAATAAAATAGCGGACTCATTCGCGTTACGGCACAGCAGACATTACTGGCGTTGTTTGCATACATTCACTACTGATTAGATTTGCGCGGAAGATCACCCTGTCAACGGCCTTTTTACTGCTCTTACTTGTCTCTATTACTGCGCAACAGAGGAGTCATTGCGTGTGCAATCATCGAGACAAGTGAATCTTAATTCCACAGCAAATATATGCAAAAAACACCAGTAATGACAAACGCGACGCGAATGAGTCCGAAATTACATTCACTTGCGTGCTAATTACCCTTGGGAAAGGTATTAATCCATCCCTTCTCTCACCAGCTATGGGTAAACAGAAGAACAGACTGGATCCGATAGCCTAGGGTAACGAACAGTCTAGAAGAAGGACAACTCTGAATCTGCGGAGGGTCATATGGGGAGTTTGTGGCAGACTGCACCATTTCTCTATATTCGGCTGTTCCAAAAAGTGTGGCAAGTTCTGCACAAGCCTTCACCACCACAATCAAATGATATGTGCAGGTATTCTGCTTGTTTGGTTCTAAGAACTGAGCAGCTCGTCCTTCATATGTCTAAAACGACGGGAGAGTCTAGTGTATATATATATATATATATATATATATGTGTGTGTGTGTGTGTGTGTGTGTGTGTGTGTGTGTGTGTGTGTGTGTGAAGAAAAATATGGAAAAACAAAAATCCGAATATGCAAGTATGCTGTGTTAATGTTGTTTCAATGTCGATGTCGGACGTTTCGGTCTAGTAGACCATCTTCAGGACATAGTTATTAAAACATAATTAATATTGGACGATATTCAAGTCAACATGAAAAGACGATAGGCATAAGACTAATCAAAAGAGAATAACTGAAATTTTTAAGATCAGCGTTCCGTTTCGCAATACAATCACGTCGACTTCGATGGAACGATTTTCTCATATAAACAGTATTTTTGTTTTTCCATATTTTCTTCACACACACACACACACACACATATATATATATATATATTACATAAAAAAAATTCAAAATTACCCCATTTGAATAGCTATTTCAGCCCACAAGAACTTCCTTGCAGGATTTGCGAACACAAAGGAGTTAAGAAATGAAATCTTATTTTATTTCTTAACTTCATGGTGTTGAGAAATTCTGCAAGGGAGCTTATATATATATATATATATATATATATATATATATATATATATACAAGTTTTTATTTATATATATATATATATATATATATATATATATACAAGTTTATATATATATATATATATACAAGTTTGGTAGAAGCCAGGACCAGGGACAAGAGTTCTTTGTTTAAGATTTTTCAATTAACATTTCTACAGTTCGTAGCATTTGAACATAAATTGTTCAATGTCTTTTGAACGCTTTCGGTTTTGAAGAATGTATGTGTATAATTGAGAGTCTGTTTGTGTGCGTGTGTGTGTCGTGGAGTTGGGTTAATAGGATTGTGCATATTGCTGAATAAATTTTCGGTATCTATTGACTCTAACGCTCCGTTTTTTGGTTTATTGCTTTTGATAATTTCTATGAAATCGTTATGTGGAGTTTATGGTCGATGGAGAAAGAAGGTTTGATTTTATTATTTGATTGATTTACTTGTAAATATACAGCCCGAAAGAATTACTTTCCAAACGTTGACATGAGAACAAGTACCATCTTTGCTTATCTATTCACCGACTAAATAATCATGGACCTTGTTCATATTTTTATCCTATTTTGCACCTGATGATTACCTATGCGTAAAACTGGCAATTGCTTTTGTATTTTCTTCATATTCGCTTTTTACTATATATATATATATATATATATATATATACACACACACACATATTGACCAAAGTAGGGGACTACTCACGGGAACGAACGCATACCCCGCGCAACTTAGGAAGTATGTATATGGGAATATACATATATACACGCCTGCTGACAAAAACACAAGAAAATGGAAATAAATCTAAGAACACACAGGGGTCATTAAAAGATAAGAATACGGATAACTCCTTCAGCATTTCTCGGACAAATCCTAATTGTTTTATAACCCTTTACGGAGAACAACTACCAGTTCAATAAAGACATTTGTGTCACTAACACACTAAAAAGGGAATGTTTCATATCGAGAATATTTAACATCGAAAAACATAAGAAAAGAATTAATTATTTTTATGTGGAAATCTCCACTCTTTGTCTGATGAATGTCGCGAGACCGGAAACGCGTGTAGCAAAATTATGGAAAATAAAGCATAATATATTTTTTTTAAATCCACATTACAACCAAAAGCGTTTGCGGTTTCTCTCTTCTTTTTAATATACAGACATTTCTCTCGTTGGAACTACTATAACCTCTTCCCTTTATATATATATATATATATATATATATATATATATATATATATATATTAGTGTTGTAATGGAATGCCCCACACTCTCCAAGTGAACTGACTGTATCAGTAGTAGTGAGCACAGGATATGCTACCCGATTCCCAGTCTTTCAGTTGTGTATTCTCTTTTAAAATAAACTTATCTTTCATCTACGCGCATGTTGCTGTTCCTTCACTCGAGTACCACCTTTGTCTGTTTGTAACCTGTTTAAAGGTACGATAATTAGGATATTACAAAAACATTATATTATATTATAAAAACATGTTAGAATCGCTACACAATTACAGTCGTGTTTCAACGCATAACAATGCGTCTCCTCAGGTGATTCTAATTTACTGATAAGTGAACAATTAATTTGATTTCAAAACCAAAATACTTCCTCTTTTTCAATAAAAAATATAAGGCTTGTAAAAAAATTCACTAAAATTAAGGTTGATAAATTAAGAAAAATGATTCATAGAGAATTAAAAAGTTTAATCTTAAGGTTAAGATAACTACTAATGTTAAAAGAGAAGATTTTCTTACTGTTACGTTAGATCTCGCTAATGAATTATTTCAACCTTATATGAAAAATAATGCCAGACCAATTTATATTTACCCCAATTCTAACCCCGCTCCATCTGTAATTAAACATATACCTTCGTCTGTAGAACGTAGGATTATCAACCACTCATCTGACAAAGATGTGTTTGCTAAATATAGCGGTATTTATAATACTATTTTAAAGAATAATGGTTACAAGTACGTTGAAATGAAATATAGAAAATATGATGATAGTGGTCTAAAGAAAAGCAATAGAAAGATCATTTGGTACACCCCCTAGTTGGTCAGTACTAAGTTAGGCCAGAAGTTCTTTCATTTAATTGATAGACGTTTCCCTAAAAGTAACCCCACTTAGTAAGATATTTAATAGAAACACATTAGAACTAAGTTATAGCTGCATCAATAATCTTTAGAAGATTATAAAATTACGCAATAATAAAATTTTAAACCAATTTAATAATATGAATCATAATGCATGTTCTAAGATAAATATTGTTAATGATACTAGTCAGTGTAATTGTAGGAATTCAAATCAATGCCCATTGCCAAACAAATGATTAAGTAAATCTTTTGTTTACCTAAGTACTATTTAGAGAATCGAGAGAAAAATTCTATATTGGTAATACTAAGAATTCTTTTAAGACTAGATGGTATCAACATATCTAGTCCTTCACAAATTATACTTCTAGAAATAATACATCACTTTCTAAATATTTTTGGACTTTAAAAGATGATAATAAAACTCTTCAGGTGAAATGGAAAATTATAAAAATGGCAAGCGTATGTAGACCCTTTTACGAACCCTGTTTTCTGTGTTTATATGAGATATTGGAAATTATCAGGTTCTTTGAAAAGAATTCTTTATTAAATCAAAGATCCGAATTAACGGTAAATTATAAAAACAGTATACCTTTTACCTTACAATTCACTTAAACTTTGGAATTTGACAATGTTTTTTCTTAGATTTTAGTTCAACTGTGTTGCACCATATATGGTTTATCTTTCTATTTGCATGATTAATATTGGTTTAATTTAGTTCTGTGTTGATCTTCTGGTACTATTATTAACATCTTATACGGATGTATTGGTATTTGTGTCATTTTACATTGATTGGTTGATATTATTAACATCTAATATGGATGATAAATATTAAACCGTTGCATATCATTTGCCAAATAATTCTCTATATTTAGATTATTTACTAGTTTCTTAAAGAGGCTCCTTATTTATCAACTACAAAAAACATTATGTAGGAAATCCACAAAGCTTATAACTAGTTGGGCATTCGGTTAAATTACCTCTCTATCCCACCACCTGCTTTTATTTCTTATGAAAGTTGACTGTCTGGCATGGGTACATTTATTGTAACCATTTTGTATCAGTCTTTAAGTTAATGTCTGGCTACTGTCAACTCTTGGCCATGATACATTTCTAAGATAATTTTGTTTTCTTTTTCGCTTAGTTTGTATTTAACGTAGATCATATCCGATTGGTTGATCGGGATAAAGCTCTCAAGACTTATATTTGTTTTCAAAAAAGAGGATGAGTTTTGCTTTTGAAATCAAACTTAGAATCGCATGAGGAATCGCACTGGTATGTCTTAAAACATGAATGCAATTGCGTAGGGATTCTTCCATGTTTTTGTTGTAATATCTTAAAATACTTGTATTATTTTAAATCAAATGTTACGAACGTTGGAAGTGTACTCTATTCATTCTCATCGTACCAGTATATATATATATATATATATATATATATATATATATATATATATATATATATATATATATATATAATATATTATTATTATTATTTTTATTATTATTATAAAAAATAATCTGTCGATTAAATTTAATGATGGACTTTTTCAAAATTACGAATAATTCACTAGTCTGGGGAGGATTATTTGTAATTTTGAAAAGTCGTCATTAAAATCAATCGACACATTTCGAATCATTTCGCCCCAATCAAGCCAATAAAATTCAGAAGTTACAGAGAGTAACAAAAATAAAGAGGGCAATAAAAGAACAGGATTCAGAGATATAGACGATGGTAATTAACGTAACATTTAAATATTTGAAGATCGTAGAAGATAGAAGAGCAAGAAGCCGGATGAGTTCCACAGATGAGAAACGAGAGAGAAAAATATATTAGCATAGAACTTATGATTACATTTAGCAATTTCAACAGTGAAATTATGAGACCTAAATGCCAGTCGAGTACTGCGTTTAAATTCGTAAAGTCGAGGTATCAAAGAGAAAAGTCATTAGAACAATTGCCATCAAGTGTATATATATATATATATATATATATATATATATATATATATATATATATATATATATATATATAAGGCAGAGGCAAGCTACGTTATAACGGTGGGGCAATGACTGAAGCCGAGATGAGCACCGGTAACATTGCAGATTCTTCTTTAGATTTTGTCAAGAATCTCAAGATACATAGTACAAGCACAAGGCTGTGTCATATTTTTTTACTGTTTTCCTTCTGGTGATTGTAAAAGTATTTTTCGTGAGTGTAGGAGAAGAGGTCAAATCTCTGATTCCAAGTATTATGAATGAAACTGCCAAACTATTATTATTATTGACAATTTTCACTTGTGAAATCCAAATCCCTTCTGTCTCTCTGACCAACCAAATATTCTAAATAACCATAAATCTGTTCCAAAACTGAATCAGAAATTTCAAAAACCCAAGGGGCATAAGTTACTTTCCCACTTGATTTAAAAAATGACAAAATGTATCTCTTTTAAACCACACTTGTTTGCAAACTTTATTTTGATGGATTTTAAACTATCAGAATTGAAACTCATTTTTTTTTTTTTTTTACAAATTTTTGAAAAAAGTTTTATATAAGTATCTTTTTTATATCCTGTCAAGCTTCATTTTAGCAGTTCTTTCAAAGTTCTACACATCAAATTTTATTCAAGCCATTTTTTCAAAAATAACCATTCGGCTTCATTATAGCACTTTTTTAACGTGTTATTAAATTTCTTTTATTAATAAATTTTTTAAACACTTCCCTCAAAGTGTAATAAACAAAGCTACAACAGACTAGCTTTGTTTATTACACCTTTAGTCTCGTAGTAAGCTAAGCTTAGTAAAGATGCCTTCTACATAGCCGTGATTGTCCTCATTTTCACTAATGTTAGTCATCGTTGTTCGCACCTAGAAAAAGGCCTAAATTTTAAATACTGTTTCTCACGTCATGCAGTCCATTTTTACTTGATTTTATTTTTATGCTATTGTTCAGCAAGTAAAAGCCAAGAGGGTTCCTAAATGGGGTTTATTTTATGACGGTAAGAATCGTAGATTATAATGATACGTGCGATAGATAACGATTGACGCTAGACTTGAAGAGGTTAAAATGTGAGTCCTCGGGGAAGCATCCTCCCCAGAATCTGTTTCATAAAACAGCGGCCCTAGAGAAGACGCTGTGCAAATGTTATTACTTCTGTCGGGTGATATCCTCCTAATTTCCGAAACTGTTCCTAGGGGACGCTCTCCAACAGTATAAATACTCGGCGATATCTTTTCTCGTCCTCGTCTTACTTTTCCGTTTATTGGACAACAATGTAAATCTCTCGCAGAAGATTACGTTTTTACCACCATGGGAAACGCATGAACAATACACACATACGTATGTACGCACATTCACTCACGTCACATAAACTTTGGACCATAAATGTTTGCACATTCTTTTGTTAAACACATTATTGTCTTTGTCACTTGTAAACCTTTCTTTCTTAATACATATTCCTTTCTTTGTACATATATATCGGTTTTTGTTGTTTGATTACATTTCTTTTGGTGGACTCTTACTTCGAGTCTGCCATGTTTGTTGTGGGCAATTTCAGGAGACATACGTGTTTATCTCGCAATGCGTACACCGGCACGCAACACTTCTTTCCAATGGAATACGAAGGGATTGAGGATGGTTCGCCCCTGGTCATTTAACCTTGTATCGTAGTTAGTTTAGTATATATATATATATATATATATATATATATATATATATATATATATATATATATATATATATATATATACTATAATGATTTCCCAAAGTGCTCAATTTTTTATGTGTCTTTGAAGAGTGATGGTGTATTTAGACATTCATCTTTCGAATTTGTAGACTTGTACGTACTTTATGCAGCGTGTGGCATATACCGTATATACCTCCCAGAAATACCCCCATACAACGATAAGACATTAGTGGCAATGGTGTCTACATCTAGTTAAGGTCTTAATATTATGTTGGAGGTATTTCTGTGAAATATAAGAGCAAGGTATTTTTGCCCTATCCTGTATTTGCATTGAACCAGTCCATTTTTTTTTCAGCTTTGCAGCCCTATGTTAGCCTTGAGTATCCTATTATCCCATTAAGAATCGTTCTTCATGTAAAGATGGCTGAATGTTGAAACTTTGTGTGGTAAAGTAATTATGTACAGTTCAGAACAACATGTTTTCGTATTTATTTCGGCAACCATATTGAATTCATTGTTTTGGTCATTTTCTTGATTTGCCTGGGGAAGCGAAATTTCAGATTATTTCATTTCAGTTTGCAATGATGAGTTATGGTTCTACGTCATTAATTCAGAAGTAACATAGTTTATCAGAAAACTAAAGAGAAGATAAATACCCAGGATTTTAACATGTATTATAGAATCAAAAGAAAAATAATTGAAATTAGAAAAAGAAAAAATACTTCAAAGGTGGGGCCTATACGCCAGAGGACTTTTTCTTACAAAACGAGATTTCAACAACAGCAACAACTAAAATGGATATCACTTTTAACTGGAAGAGAAAATAATAGTATAATTAAGAAGTTGACGTTCTACACTACTTTAGACAAAAGGCTAGGAAGGAAGGACCCATCATTGCTGGAAAGAGCGACAATTAGTACTGGAGTTGAGAAAACTATTTTCCTGAAAAATTGTTTTACAAGAAAGATTTTATAAATTTTAACCGAAAGCAGTACTGGCTGCTCGATCAACGAGTGCCAAATGTTTCCTTATAAGGAAACGGCTGATATTGCCATTACCATTACTATGGTGCAGTCAAAACAGATTGGTTAGATTATATTTTTTCTCTGGCGAGATTTCATTGGTCAGAATGAATGTGAGTTCGAATCTATTTAAATTAGTAGAGTACTTTTGCGATCATCACATAGTCTTAGCTTTATGGGCGCGCTGACGTGGTGTAATGGATAGTAAACTTCTCCCGCAAAATCCGTTACTACTGAATAGTGAGTTCATTCCTTACTGGACACCCCATGTGACACTATTTAGGTTGCTAGAAAGAAAGAAGAAGAAAAAAAGAAAGAAAAAGGCGAGAATTAAATTTAGGTGATAAGAAGCCATCACGAAAAGGATACGGAACGAGGTTATTATTAATTTTTTTTTTTCAAACAAAGGAAAGTGGTAAAGATTTTATTCTCATTAGCGAGGAAAGTAAGGTCGCGGATATGTCGGATTTAATTTAATTTATGACGGCGCACCGAGTATGGCAATGGTGAAAATTTCAGGTTGGCCAAATGACCTACGAAACAGAAACTGAGAGATAATATTAATTAGGTCATGCACTGAGTCGCGGGAAAAATGTCCGCTGGACCACCATGAAGGAAAAATTAAGCCTTTGACTATCTGCAGAATATCATTGAGAGAAGAATCTGTTATGTGTCGGAGCTGGCTATGATAAGAAAATTATTTTATCGAAACGAATAATTGGCTCTAGCGTCCAGATCACCAAATGACCACCCACTTGATAATTGGCGAAAATCTCGTTGACGAATTTCATATGAAATTCGGTTAAGATAAGAGCCTAAGGACTTGTTGTCGGGCAGAAGAAAGGAAAGAAAGGAAGAAAAGAAAAAGGAAGATCATGTTTTTTCTTTGAGCAAGATTTTTTTAAACCGAGGCTAGTCTAGCCACACCCACGCCGCTGAGCGCCCATTGGCTGAATGGTGGCCTGAGCGTTAGGCGAAGGTAATCATGTGAAGTAGGAGGGGAGGCCTGTTGACACCCCCTGAAGGGATCGGTATGAGATGCCACTGTGAGAGAGAGGGGAAACCTGTTGACTCCCCATGAAGGAATTGGGTGAGATACCCATATGAAAAAGGAAGAATCTGGAAGGACTTCCAAAAATGGAAAATAATAAATTTTCCTGACCGAAAACAAAGAAGTGGATAATGGATTTAGAATTATCAAGGAACCTCAAACCCCGACAAGCCCACCCCGGTTTTAGTCGGCGTCCATATAAGCAGAGTCGCAACGAGTAAGACAGCAGTTGAGTTGGGGTTGGAGACAGACAGGCAAGAAGTTACAGTGAGCTGAGAGCTCTGAGGACCCGCCTCGCAGAAAGCTGACTGAAAGATTCCACGCAATTCCGAACTCAACTTCTAACCAAGAACAATTTATTTTTGAAGAACGACTTAGTCTCACACCACCAAAACAAGTTTCACGAATATCGACTGAAGATACACCAAAACCAGTTTCTTAAAAGAACAATTTAAGATGTTAAGACTCGCCTAACAAAACACAAAGTGTCACGAATCCATATTAGCGGTTTGGGAGAAAAGACGCAGTCCTGTATTCGGCAACCAGATATAAAATATTGTCATCCTTTTTTAACACATCTGAACTTTTCGAGTTATTAAGTTATTTTCTTTTACATATACTTGTGCGGTGTTACCCTTGTCCGGACTCAGCTTGCATTACGGCCCGGCGACTGATTGATTTCGTCTACCTAAGATCAAATCACAACGTAATCTAACCAGATTCCCATCCGAATCACCAAAAGCTTAGAACGTCACATTTGGTGCCGCGACCAATACCAAGTTGGTCGTCACTGGACAGGATAGCACGACGGACGCGGCCAGGCAGATGTCACATTTGGCACAGCGACACCGGTGGATGTCACACCATAGTTTTGAGCTTGTGCCACATTTAAGCTGCGCTTAGAAAATCGACATAGTCTTAGCTGTACGTAGTAAATGTTTGGTTCAATGACCTTAGCAAGAAACGAAAACAGGGTTTTAATTATCTCGCTTCTCGATATATATGTTTCAATTATAAACAGGAATGCTGGTTTTCACATTATTATTATTATTATTATTATTATTATTATTATTATTATTATTATTATTTTCTTTGATTTCTGGCGTTTACACATTTCTTTCCAGGTCCCCCCCAAGGACCTAAGGTTAGAAATGGCACCATGACACTTTCCACTGACTAAAAAAAAAAATATTACATAGATAAAGCCCTTCGTAAAGTGTGGGCTGTACTTGTCAGAACAATTTTTTGTATCTCCTTGAGGCATGGACTTCCAGGAATCCCTTCAATTAGTCTACTGCAATCTTTTCCAACCAGTCCTAGGGCTCCAACTACAACAGGGATTGTTGATGTTCCCATATGCCACATTTTCGAGATTTCTATTTCAAGGTCCTTGTATTTTGACAACTTTTTGAATATCTTCAAAGATACATTGCAGTCAGCAGGGACTGCCATATAAATAAGAAGACACTTTTTTTGTTTGTGGTCTTTAATAACAATATCTGGGCGGTTGGCTTTGATTGTTCTGTCAGTGTGTATTGTGTAGTCCCATAGAATTGTAACAGGTTCTATCTCCGTAAGCAAATATAACATTAAATTTGTAAATTACGGATCATTATTTTGCTTAGGTTTGACAGATCAAGAGTGATATTGAGATAAATGTTAATGAATGCAAATGACAAATAGATTATTTCCGGAAAATGAAACAATTCTGAGTATCTGTATATAAAGATTAATTAAAACCAGAGTAAGTAGATAAAGATCTGTACAAGCTCTAAAATTCATTATCCGACCTTCTGTCGCGTTTATGTATTCTGAAAAAATACTTTTATAAATAGGTGTCTCATTGTGCAGTAATGGTGAACGAACTAGTTTATCAAACCATTGTTTTCTGTCTAGTGATTTTTATTTGACTGGGTACCTCAAACTGGTGGCCTTGTACTAGTCAAGGTTCAGTTTTGCAAATCAGAGTGCAAACAAGTCGAACATCTTTTCCTAAATTTCGAACTTATATTTGAATAAGAATAATACTCGGTCTTCTTTTTTCTTGTAGATCTTGTAGATTTTACAAGTACATGAATTAATTGGAGACATTAGATTTTGGGTGTGAAAAATGATTTAATTGCTTGTTGTTATGTTGGATTTTGAAACGGCTTTAAGCAAGTAATATATATATATATATATATATATATATATATATATATATATATTTTGAACAATAAAAAAATTAAAAAATTAAAATCTTTAGACACACTGGGTTGTAGATTTATATTCTTTCGTTTTTTTTATTATTATTTCATTTAGATTCCTCGACTAGTTTCGGCCGAAATGGCCATCATCGGGAGGAGAAATATTTCTGCTTGCTGCTAGCAGGGAACTACAGAAATGAATGTCTTGGTGGAGAAAATGAACTTTTGTCTGTAGTTTTCATTTGTTTTTTTATTTTTTTATCTTTTTAATATGAATCTTTTAACATTCCTTGTGTTGGTCAAACAGTCTCTTTTAAGTTGTTATTTGAGATAAGAGCTGGATGGATCTATGGTTCTCTGAATTCCCGTGGTCATTTTGACAGTTTTATTGGTCCAGGAGAGGGGATGTGTCTCTGTTTAGTGTTTGTGTGTGTGTTATTTGGTTGTTAGGGAGTGAGTGAGTATGATATGTGTAAGCGTGTGTATTGCTGTGGGTGTGTGTTATCATTTGGCTCATTAGGGAGTGAGTATGATGTGTGTAAGTGTGTATATTCGTGTGGGTGTGTGTATAAGTGTGAGGTCTCCACACCTCCGTAAGTATGTCTGTCTTGTGTGGGTGAGAAATGTGGGTAGGTTTTGATTTGTTGAGTTATATATTAGTACTATCTATATTGTTAAATTTATGGTTTAGCCCGGCTGTATATTGTGTTTTTAGACGTTGTATCCACTTATTTTCATGGGACTCGAAAATCTTTCTAATGTTATCTGCTCTGAACTTATATATATATATATATATATATATATATATATATATATATATATATATATATTAATGATACAATATGGTAATCG
This sequence comes from Acanthosepion lycidas, assembly GCA_963932145.1. NCBI lineage: Eukaryota > Metazoa > Mollusca > Cephalopoda > Sepiida > Sepiidae > Acanthosepion > Acanthosepion lycidas. The sequence goes on along the minus strand of OZ010594.1, from coordinate 104,581,986 downwards.
GTATGGAATTTCCAGGAGGATATAGATCCAAAGAGAGCTCTATGTCAAAAAACAGAGCAAAATTATTATTAATTAAAGAATATCAAAGACTTAAAATCCCATAGGAAATAATTTTTATTTCATATATATATATATATATATATATATATATAAACTTCGTGTATGTGTTATATCTCAAAAGACGAGGTGGACTCGCCTGCATGTGAATAAATGCGAAAACAGAACATGAGACTAGGGGAATCAGCAAAATCTCTGTGTTTGCTAATACTCTGCTGGTTGATCTATCTGCCTCCGAGCGGAGAAAGCCAGACGAGGCGATGCCGATGAGCTGCGTCTCATCTGGAGAGGTAGACAGATACGCGACCCCATGTATACGATGTGTACAGGCAATTTTTGCCCGATACTACGTAAAATAATCGGCCTTGTGCCACATCCCGCCTTGTAGGGACGTCTTGGGTAAATACCGAGACAGCAAACACCGTATTTGGCGGTCGTTTGAGAAAATACAGTAGTAAACTGTAACTGGACTTACTCTAAGAATTATTGAACTCAAGTATGTAATAGACACATTATAACAGTATGTTTTGTCAAGAATTGACCAATCATTGTTCTTCACAGCTTTCTTTATTTCAAAGCCTTCAGCAGTACTTATTCCTTTGTCTTTGTGGTACTTGTTTTACCATGTTATTCTCAAATTTGTCAACTAGGTTACCCAGGGCTTACGTCTACTACTTCAATTCTCCAAGCATTATTTCCTCATTAAAATTTCTACTGTCTCTCCCTCTTTATTAATAGCAGTTATGTCCTTCTGAAAATGCATTTGTCCCATATTGTGTACATTGAATTCTGAGCATTCAGGATTAACTACACATTAACTACACATTTTCATAAATAGAGTAGAGAATAGGGGTCCGTATAGTAATAGAGGATAGACTAGAAATGGTGATCCGAATAGTAATAGAAGATAGACTAGAAATAGCGATCCGTATTGTATAGAGGATAGACTAGAGATAGCGATCATTTAGACGTCACGCGACTTCCTACTTATGCGTTTCCTCTATGGTCACGTGGTCTACTTAATTCAAGAATGGGATCGTCTGTGTTTGCTCGCTGGCGATCTCTGTTCAAACTCAAGTGTCGGCAGCTACACTTTATTCCTGTATAATACAAACCCTTGTGCAAATTAACTGAAACAACCGCTTTAGTTTTCTTTCATTCACCATACAATCAGTTTTAGACCCACTGAGTGACAGGGTGTAATCGATTTCTATTTTTCTCTCAGTTTAGGGTCATTTACAGTAGTGTACAGTAACATGGATCTATTTTCACGGTGTATGATAAAATTTGTTTGGCCTTGAAAAATATTGCGTCATCCATGATTGCATCAAATTTTCATCACGCCCAGACACTATTGTCTCAGCTGTCGATTAGTTGACCTACGGCCATTGTCTGAGATGGACATTAATTCAAGGAAGTGTACGAAAATTGCAACGATGCATGAACACACAGGCAAGCCTTACCAGTGAGCAATCAAAGTACTATAGACTGGCCCGGAAACTCTTTTGATTTAAATCCAGTCGAGAATATGTAGACAATCTGCAAAGAACGACTTCGTGAAATGTACATACGAAGTACTAACATGCGAACTGGGTCATATTTCAATGGAAAAATATGAAAAAAAAGTAAATAATAACGGAATTATTCGTTTTGTTTCAATTAATTTGCACAAGAGTGTATATCAATGACCGGTTATTACTCGTTTCTGAGTACACCAGACTACTAGAGCAGCTAGCAAATCCCTTTTACAGACGCCTGCTCAATTCACAGAGTCTACCTGTGGTTTATACTGCAACTAAGCTTAGTTAGTTTCTGGGAGAGAACGTGAACCATTTTTTTGTTCACGATGACGTGTGACTTCGTGCAAGCACAACCATCGATGAATTCCCAACAGATCCGTCTACATAATCTCACTTACAATGCTTGGATTAACCCGTAGTATGTTTTTCAGGCACTTTCCAAACGTCCAACGCGCTGGGATCGAGGCCGATATTATCGTCACCTCCCTGACAAATCGACCATTCGATATGGTGAGATTCAGAAAGTAAATGTTCTAACAACTCAGATCACTTTCCCAGCTAACCTGCATCCCACACAGAACTGTCATATTACGTCAGGCTATATGACGGTTCGATGTAGGATGCAGGTCCGGTTCCTGACGGAGGACGCATATTTTCTATGAAATTTCTCTGACGTTCAGGCCGGTAAATGTTGTTAATAATGTTCATTATAAACAGAGCTTTTGCTTAAATATTTCTGTATATGCAAATAATGTACCACAATAAAATATATTGTCGAATTTAGTCCATTTCGTAGCGTGGCATATATATATATATATATATATATATATATATATATATATATATATATATATATATATATATATATATATATATGAAGAAATATACTCTTAAGGTGTGTTATAGAGATAGAGGGTTTGTAAATATAAAAGTGAACATTAAAGTAAACACTTAAAGGTGACCGTCTGTTTCATGCGAGACGCAATCGTCAGGCCACTGATAGTAATTCCCAGTGACGTCAAGTGACGATTGCGTCGAGCATGAAACAGCGTCTTGCCTCTAAGTGTTGACTTCATTGTTCACTTTTATATATATATATATATATATTTCATATATATATATATATATATATATATATATATATATATATATATATATATATGAAATCTTTTTGGGGGATAGTCGGTGACTAAACCGGCTGTCTCACACCCAGTTTAGTGCAGTGAGGAGAGTCGCTAACAATCCTGCAGAACGAAAAATAAGACCTATCAAAGAGCGGAAAAAACTACCACTAACCACCTAATTAGAGCTGGTGTCTCAATAAATTCACCGTGGAGAAAAAAACGAAAAACCACTACACTATTAATTGCAAGATCAATCATGATAATTCGTAGTGACGTCAAGTCACGTGATCAAACATTTTCCAAATTGCAGTAGATTACTCACCAAATCTACGTTATTGGTGTCATTGATTTTAGAAGTAAATTTTCTTATTACTAAATTAGAAAATGTATGTAGCATTGGTTGTTGTGTGAAACTTTGCGTTTAACCAAACACACACACACACACACACACACTGTTTTCAGATGTTATCTCATTCGAGTTATAATGGCTGAAACGAAACAAATAGACAGATATACACTGGAGAATAACAATATTAACAAGAATATGAATTTAATGACTGTATGTGGGAAGATTATGTAGCGCAAATATTCCAAGTGGGTCATGTTTGTTCGGCCTAATCGCTGAAATAATGATTTTTTTTTCTGAACCGAAATAATGTCTATTAACGCCGGAGAAAAATTACTACATTGCCACCTACAGAGCATATATCTATTTAGTTATATAACGATTGATAGATAGGTAAAAATCCAGATATTAGATAGATAGATAGATAGATAGATAGATAGATAGATAGATAGATAGATAGATTGATTGGATACATCATTGTTAGAAGAATGTTAAAATAATCATCGAGTAAACGAGATAGATTGATATGAATATAACGGGCATATAATTGTGAAATAGCAAATACCAAAGAATAATTATACTTACTGTTAAAGATAGATAGGAAGTAAGAGAGCTATGTTGATAGATATAAATAAATAAAGACGTGCTAAAAATGTTCTCGGACCTACACACTTCCAGAAACCTGAAAAATAAGCAAACATCAAAATTTTAATATCCCTTCTTGGTCGTGCCGAGAATATTTTAGTAACTTTCTTAGATAGATATGAATAGAGTGAGATAGATAGATAGATAGATAGATAGATAGATAGATGTGAATAGACTGAGATAGATACATACATAAATGTGAATAGACTGAGATAGATAGATAGATAGATAGATAGATAGATAGATAGATAGATAGATAGATGTGAATAGACTGAGATAGATACATAAATGTGAATAGACTGAGATAGATAGATAGATAGATGTGAATAGACTGAGATAGATACATACATAAATGTGAATAGATAGATAGATAGATAGATTCATTCTTGGGTTTAATCATTGACTTCAGGCACCGAATTAGAACAGTGAGGATTGTCGTGAGATAATACTTAGCAAGCTGGTCGTATTGATCATTGCTACTGAGTAATGAGTTCGGTCCTCACTGGGAACCCCAAACTTTAAGCCTTGTGCCCAAATTATTTTACGCTGAGTACACAATAAGTAACTCAGACCAAGAAATAATTTAATCGGTTGGAGTCCAGTGAGCAGGTGAGATAGACTCCTCTAATTATATTTACCTGTTAGGGTTCTCATGCCTTTCTAACCACCAGTTGGGAGATAAAGGATAGTAGGAGTATTTGTTTGTTTGGCTCTCCGTTTTCATTTTCTCATCAACCCACAACATCATCGCCGACCTTCTTTGCGTTGTTTGTTAAAAACCTGTTTCTCATGCTCTATTTTCTATAATACATAGGCGAAAATAATGTCAGTTTTTAAGTATTTGGGATTTTACACCCACCTTTGCATTAACACATTTATCGCAACTTTTTTGCGTGGGTGGGGGAAATACTTTTGAGAGGTTTGAACAAAATGCATTTTAAAAATAATATTGTTGCATTATTAAATTCTATCATTAGTATGAAAATAATGATGTTAATAATAAGGACTAAAGCAGAAATAAGAAAGATCCAGAGAAACAGAAAATTCTTTTTTTTAATTACTTTATTAAAATGCAAGGCTCAAGAGATACTCAAGGTAGTGGCGTAGAATGAGCGCAGGGGTAAGATGTTCAGTTTATGATGATAGCGATTTACTAAACGAAGATTAGATGTGGCGTAGGACCGAAAGTATGGAGCAGCCAGTGAGGATCGAACTCAGCCGTTATTGATCTTGGAGATAAGCTTGCCAACCATTAGACCACGACGAAGTGCCCAATTTTATGATGACATGCAGAAAAGATAATTTTTAAAACAAAACTTGCCGAGATTAAGATTTTAGCAATTGAGGAAGCATCTTTTTGTGAGTCTGCATGCATGGTAGCGGTTCTTTGGCGGAAGATGTCTGAGTAGAAATGCTTATTTAATAGGGAATCGGGATAGTTTGTCCGAGTATATGTTACATGGCGAAATGCTGCCATTGTGAAAAAAAGCTGAAAGCAAATGTACTCAAGCGTACAGAAATAAACAGAACTGAGTAAAAAAAAAAGAATAAAAAAATAAAGACATATACAATGTCCTTTAAAAGTAGGCTTTTCTGGTTCTTTTGAAGCCTCCCAACGATATACGCCTAGATTTGCAAAGTAATTGCTTTACACGACACAATCTTGGTCAAGAGCTTTCGAAAATATTTTTCACAAAGATTAGTCTGAATGTTTTGGAAATCCTATACCATAATTTTATTTTTTGGAACACACCTCCAAATTTTAGAACCAATTTCAAAGATTTGCTCTCATATTTCGCTTACTTGTAGAGTTGGATTCCATCTTTTAGCTTTCATAATCAAAAGTGTAAGTAGAAACCTACAGAAAGTAAAATAGTTGTCAAATTGATTAAAGTGATATCATGCAAAATTCCAGCATTTCGACGGTTTGAGAGAGTGTAACTTTACTTTATTCAACACTTCACAAATAGACACGCGTAATTTATATGCGTGGTTAAAAGAATCGGCATGTTATCAACATAGATGCTGAGTTGAAAAGTGATGATGTCAGGAAATTCATTGATAAAAATTATGAACAAAGTAGGTCCGAGGATAGAGCCCTGTGCGACACCCACATTTATATGGAAAGATATAGATGATTGGCCGTTCAAGATAAACTTCATTGATAAGAAAGAGAGAATCAAATCAAAAATTTGCACAGAAACATCATAACCCTTCAATTTCTAAAGAAGAGCAACAGGTCAACCCCTGTCAAACGACTTCGAGATATGTCAAGCAACAGTCCAATTTTCACAATTCTTATTTAAAATTTGACATATTCTTCCAACAGTAACCATTAACACATCGAATGTTGACCTAGAGAAGCGAAATCCATATTGTTTGTCTGACAGAAAACCCTAAGATGCCAAACCAATTCGGAATTGATTAGAGCTTCTCGTACTTTGCCAATATCTGATAGAAAACTAATAGGTCGATAGCTAGAAGGACCAGATGGTTTACATGAGTTTTTAAAAACAAGAACTACAGAAGGGATTTCGATTTCTAAGCTATTTCATTCGCGTGTAGTTATATTCTTGTATAATTGAAAAGTATTTCGACCTTTCTAGAGAGCTAAGCTGAGCTAACTTATAGAAATTGAAGATGACTGTCGTTCCAGTAGTTGCTGAAGCAATGGGAACGATCTTGAAGACGCCAGAAAAAAAAAAAAAAACTGGAGTAACTAGAATGTAGAGGAAAGTGAAAGCATCATTAAAAACGACGTTTATACAAAAACGAATGCGAGAGTAGGCGACTTGCGGTCACTTTAATGCAGTCAATCCCTTACAGCTGGTCTGAATATTTAATTAGTAAATAACAATAATAATAAAATAATGTACTGAATAACCTTACAAAATGGTGGAAAGAATTGTATTTCAGAAAAAAACGATAATATTGCTAAACTCCAGAGGAATATTGAAGGGGGTGTTAGAGAATTTAGGAAACTTTCTGTCACGTGATGTCCACTGAAAAACACCGGAGAGTGTTATGAAAACTCAAGGAGGATATAATAAAAATAATAATAATAATAAAATAATTAGTGACTTTGATGCCCAAATAGTCGAAATTATTCAAATACAGGGAACCAGATTTCGTTATTTTAAACCAAGTAAACTGAAGATTTTACCTTCACAAAATTTATTCATTCTTGGTAATCTACTTCAGATATTATAATGTCTCTTCTATACGTCTGTCTGCAAACATTGAAATTGAAGAATATAAAACAAAATGTTTCGATTTCAAGCAAATTTGACGACTGAACTGAAAATTTATAGAATTCTCCATACGGGTATAAATTTTACTATATATATATATATATATATGGAGAGAGAGAGAGAGAGAGCATAAAACATACATATATATATATATATATATATATATATAGAGAGAGAGAGAGAGAAAGAGAGAGAGAGAAAGAGAGAGAGAGCATAATATATATAATAGAGCATAATATATATATATAAAGAGAGCATAATACATACATATATATATATATATATATATATATATATATATATATATTAGTTTGATGCAAAAATAATGACGTAATAATGTCGTTTTTTGACGTATTTTTTAACGTCAAAAAACGACATTATTACATTTCCCCAACCCTGAAACTAACCCACTTAGTAAAATATTTAATCCTAATACCCTTAAATTAAGCTATTGTTGTGCTGATAACCTGGAGAAAATAATTAAAGAACATAACAACAAAAAAAAAAAAGCTTGATTACTCAAAAGGTTACTAACAGTGATACTAAATGTAATAACAACTTATGTAATTGTAGGTATCCTAATAACTGTCCACTACAAAATAACTGTAGGATTAGTTCTGTAGTCTATCTTAGTACAATCTCAACAATTAAAAATCCAAATATAAATTTTTTTACATTGGTAGCACCATGAAAACATTCAAGGAACGCTGGCGGTGGCATATGGGATCTTTTAATAACAGTGACTATAGGTACATGACTTCTTTATCCAAGTATTTTTTAAATCTAAAAGAAAAGAACAACACACCTACGGTTAAATGGACATTGATTAAGAAAGCCCGGACATGTAACTCCCTATATTCCCCATGTTACCTATGTCTTAACGAAAAATTTGAATTTATTAGATTTAAAAACAAGGCTGATCTCTTAAATCAAAGGTATGAACTAACGGTTAATTGTAAACACCGTTATAAATTTAACTTATTATAGGGGTCGTATACTTTAAATGATAATGATATGTCGCTGTAAGTTTAATAGATTATTACTTTTATTGCCTGATGGTCATCCTGGTGATATGAATGTGTATTGTTTACCTACATAGTGTTATTCGTGTCTGTGCATGTGTGTATATATTTGTGTGTATGCATGTGTGTTTGTACTGCGGAATGTGTATGTTTGTATATAAGTGTATTTATATGTTAGTAGGTTTTGTTTATATATAAAGTAAGAAGGTAAAAAGGAGAAGAAGAAGATGTTTATGTATGTATACGTATGTACGTTTATATATGTATTTGGTTGAATGTCGTTGTATTTATGTGTATATACGTATATATATATGTACTTGTTATTATAGATAGGTATGTTTATATATATATATATATATATATATATATATATATATATATATATATATATAAATATATATATATATAATGTATATATGTGTGTGGGTGTATATGTATGTGTTGACACCTATCATATGTGAGATTGTGTGTATATGATGGTATGTCAACTTTGGTATGTATTTGTATTTATATGTGTTTAACTGTGTATATATGTATATGTATGTATATGTATGTGTGTGTATATTTATGTGCATATGAGTGGATGGAGTGTACTTATATGTGTATATGTGGATATATGTTCGTATGTTGTTGTATATATATATATGTATTTGTGCGTGTATATATGTCTATATAGGTGAATTTACGTTTGCATGTTTTTTTTTATGCGTATGCGTATGTTTGTATATGTGTTGGTATATATATATATATAAGTTTGTGTACTTAGTTTCTATGCGCATGTGTATGCCTGTATATGTATATGTATGTTTAGATATGTATATATGTGTATGTATGTATGTATTTGTGTGTATAGGTGTATTTGTATTTATGTGCATGTATGTGTATATATATTTATATATGGCGGGGTTTTGGGGGTTTTTTACGACGCTGTGCGGGTTGATATATTTAAACTTGCTTCTGTATGTGTATGTGCGTATGTGTATGCGTATATGTATGTATATATATATATATATATATATATATATATATATATATATATATATATATATATGAGTGTGTGTGCGTGTGTGTGCTTGTATATGTGTGTGTATGTATATGTGTGTGTGTGCGTGGATGTATAAAGACATACATATATATGTGTGTGTGTGTGCATGCCTGTAAACATATTTCTGTGTATATGTGTATATATGTACATATACGTATGACTATACACTTATTTCTGTAGGTAGTTCTTTTTATCTTATTTTTCTTCACCTAATATATAAGAAAACTATTACCAACTTGCTATGGCTATTTTTGTAGTGATTTTATAACATATTTATGTTATAAATACGTTTTTAAATAAATAATATATATATATATATATATATATATATATATATATATATATATATATATATATATATATATTTACATTGAGATCTCTGGATCATATCCTCCTTAGGTTTACCCATACGGATTACCTATTTTTTTGATAAACTAACTAACTAACTATATATATATATATATATATATATATATATATATATATATATATATATATATATATATATATATGCACATTTCATTGAATACGACAGACAAGGTGCTGTAATTTAGTTTTTTATGCAATTTCTCATGCAATCTAATAATTTTCTTCTTTTCGGATGATAAATCATATAAAACTGTCCGAATGTTCTTGTTTTTCAGAGCGCTTTCGGCTATACATTTAGCCATTTTCAAGGATTAAATATTTTAACTGTTAAATAAGAAATGGACATAATATCTTGACCGTGTTTTGAAAAATGAAAACATTATATAAATACATACATATAACTAATTATTTCTTATTTAATAGTTAATATATTTCGGACTTTCGGACAGTTTTTATATAATTTATAATCCGAAAGGAATAAAATTATTAGATTGCATGAGAAATTGTATAAAAAGATAAATCCAAGAACCTTGTCTGTGGTATTCAATGAACTGTACATAAAAGAAGGATTGCTGCCTAAACACACACACGCACATATATATATATATATATATATATATATATATATATATATATATATATATATAGCATGTCTTTATGGTGTAATGGATATCGGCCGAGTTCGAATTCCAGCCGAGTTCGTTAGATTCATTTACGCACAAATAACCTTTGGAAAGTTAAGAATCCACCTCTTCTGTCCCCTCAACTATAGGCTGAATAGCAGTTACAGTAAAGAGAAAATAAAATTTAAAACTGGGCTCTTTAGACTTGGTTGTCAACCTGTCTACCACAGAAAGAAATGGCAACCTACTGCAGGAAAAAATCTGACTCATCAGTCAGGTGTCGAAAGATACATGATCGCACAAGCGTGTATCACGTATGGCGTATAACTGACTGGTTGACATATTTATGGATAAAAGTGTTCAGTATCAGGGCTAGAACGTCTGTAAATATAAGAGCGAACACTGAGGTCAACAGCAATTGTCGACAGTCTGTTTCATGCTTGAACGCAATTTTCATGGCCTGAAGATTGCATTCAAGCATGAAACAGGTGTTGACCTCAGTATCAACACACACCTATATATATATATATATATATATATATATATATATATATATATATATATATATGCCATAAGAAGAATTCATTTTTCAAATGATACACTTTTCGTTAAAAAAATATAGAAATGTTTTAATATGGCCAAGTGGGGTAGACGCTAATCTTTTTTGCTATCGTAAGTGATGCTTAACGCATTTACAGAGTGAAAAGATTAACTTAAATTAGCAATAATGAATTGAAGGCTGAGAACGGAAGTAAAGAGAAAAAAACTAGCTACTTTTTTTTTCTTCAAAAATGTCTTTAAAATGTTGTGTTGTGTCTTATATGTGCTTACATTTTGTCGGACCGCGAAAAGAGTAATTAGATACTTGTTAACCAAAGCTACCTTAAACAAATTAGGAGTTGTTTGTGAGATCTGCAGGCATCACTCTCCCGCGACTGTTCTCTGGAAGCTTGGTTGTTTATAGACAGTTTATAATGGTGGAATTGGTAGATAAAAAAAAGGCAAAGAAAACACTAACGTGCTGAAAACAAGCGAATCCAAGGTTGGAGGATGATAAACAAAGACTAAATACATCATGCATTCGCGCGCCTGTAAGGGAAACACTTTCGAAGCGCCAGGTGGAATGGGAGTAGTATATAGATGAATCAAGTTACAGTAAAAAGAAACGTTGGCTGAGCAGTTTGAGCGTTAGATTTGTGACCATAAAGTACCTTTTTTTTAATATCACCATAGTGGATTAGTTAAGGAGGTAACTTCTTGATCATATAGGCCTAGGGAAACGATACCTGTTAGGATGTGGCACAGTCTTGTTAATGAAATTGGGTAGACATAGATGTTCGGCAGCCATCGTGCTAGCACGGGGTCACATGTCCTCACATAATAGACTGATAGGTACTATTTAGCCTTGGTTGGCAATCAATCTAGAGATGGTGTCTTGATAAAAGTAGCCATCCCGGAACAATTTGTAGATGAATAGATGAAACTGTTTAGAACGCATTGATTGTTCTAATATCATGGAGTCACAAGTCCTTACCTAATGAGAAGATAGGAACTCTTTAGCATAGGTTGGCGATCTATCTATAGATGATACCTTTATTAATGCACCCATCCCTTATCATTCTGTAGACGGGTAGATGAAACTGTTTGGAAGCCATTGATGAATGTGCTGTCATGGAGTCACAAGTCCTTACCTAATGAGCAGATACGAACTCTTCAGCTTAGGTTGGCAATCCATCTAGAGATGATCCTTCATTAAAGCTCTCATCTCTCGTCATTCTGTAGATGGGTAGATGAAACGGTTTGGAAGCCATTGATGACTGTGCTATCATGGAGTCACAAGTCCTTACCTAATGAGCAGATTTTAGTCACAAGTCCTTACCTAATGGGAAGATAGGAACTCTTTAGCTTCGGTTGGCAATCCATCTTAAGATGATGCCTTCATTAAAGCTCTCATCTCTCGTCATTCTGTAGATGAAACTGTTTGAAAGCCATTGTGCTATCATGGAGTTACAAGTCCTTACCTAATGAGAAGATAGGAACTTTTTAGCATAGGTTGGCCATCTATCTAATGATGATGCCTTTATTAAAGCACTAATCCCTCTTCCTTCTGTAGATGGGTATATGAAATTGTTTGGGAGCCATTGTTGGTTGTGCAATCATGGAATCACAATTCCTTAGATAATAAGAAGATAGGAACTCTTTAGCTTAGGGTGGCAATCTTCCTAGAGAAGGCGTTTTTATAAATTGTTAGGTGACCTTACCCATAATAACATAATGGACTATTCCATACGTGATAAATACTGCGCCTGAAGAGGAAGCAGGCAGTTCCGTCTGAAGTCCGAGTTCAGTCTGAAGTCTTGTGTACAGTCTGAAGTCTTGAGTGAAGTCCGTCAGGAGTTAGTCAGTCAGTCAGTCGAGTCAGAGGCAGTCCAAGCAGAGACGTGTTCAGACCATTACTACTAAACCTGATTGTTCGTACTAACACTTTTCTACCTCTCTGTATATATTCCTGTTTGTAATATATCTGTGCTATTCCATATCCGCCTTCGAGTTCTTCTTTATTGGTTCTATCTTGGACTATCACCGTGGTACAAGAAACCGGACCATAACAGTGGCGACGAGCGATTCGACCTCATTCGGTGGAAGAGAAAAAAAAAATTTCGTTTGCCACAGCATAACAGTGGCGACGAAGATTCGAACTCACACATCAAGAACAAACGACAAAATCATCTCTCGTCAACATAACAAGTGACGACGAAGAAACCCCTAAAAAGGAAATACGAACTCCCTACTCGGAGGACATATTTTTTTTTTTTGCTATCCGTCGTACGTAACAGTGGACGACAATTTAATTCTAAAAAAAAAAAAGAAAAATTTTCTTTTCTTGATATCAAATTTCACTGACAACAAAGGAAAGTTTTGGTTCGAGCACAGGCTACAGAATATCAGGTTACACAAAAAATACGTTAACATGGAAGATTTTATGTCAACCATTAGGGAATTTATCAAAATCCAGTTTGAACAACAACAAAGGTACGAACAAAAACATCTGGAAATGCAAGAATTATTGTTACGTGCAAAGACAAATAAGGAGCAAAAACCCGAGAACGAATCAGTTCTCTCTCAAGACGCTATTTGGAGTAATATCGAAGATTTCAAGTACGCACCCGACAAAGATAAAACTTTTGCAAATTACTTCCGAAGGTATGAAGATCTATATGATTTTGACTGCAAAGATTGGTCAGACGCACGTAAAGTACGCCTTTTATTAAGAAAATTAGGCACAGGCGAATATACCAAATTCGTTGATTATATCCTTCCCAGAAAAACAAGCGAGTTAACGTTCAAAGAATCTATAAAATTGCTAACGGAAATTTTCGGCCATAATACTTCACTATTTCATAAAAGATGGAAATGCATGAACCTTACAAAAAAGGATAGCGAAGATTATGTAACTGTCGCATTTATTGTTAATAAATATTGTGACGACTTCAATTTATCGGAACTCAGCGCTGACAACTTCAAATGCTTAATTTGCGTCCAAGGTCTGGTTTCAACCAAAGACGCAGAAATGAGACGTAGAATACTTACTAAATTGGAAAATGAACAAGATCTGACACTTCAAAAACTAGCCAAAGACTACCAGAGATGCGTCAGCGTAAAAAAAGACTCTAAAGCCATAGAACAAGCTGGCATAGCATACATAGGGAAAGTACGAACACAAACAAATTTTCCCTCCTCACAAACAAAGCAAATAAATTTTCCCTCCTCACAAACAAACCGAACTGATTTTCCCGCCTCAAGAACAAGTAAAACAAAATTTTCTAATTATAATCAACATAAAAAGAAACTACCACCAACTCCATGCTATCGTTGTGGGTCTTGGCATTGGGTTAAAGACTGTACCTATCGTGTTAAAACTTGTCTATCATGTAAAAAAAATTGGTCACAAAAGTTCTCACTGTTGGTATAGAAAAGAAAGCAGAATAAGAATTACGAGGACCGACCAAGCAGATGAGATTAATATAAGAAAATATTTACAAGTTGAAATGCAAAACAGAAAAGTTAGGTTACAGCTGGATTCTGGCTCAGATTTAACTATCATAAATCTACAAACATGCAGAAAACTGAACAAACCTGTCATGTTAAAAACGGATAAAACTGCGAGATCAGTTACGGGGAGAAAAATAAAATTCGAGGGTGAAATAATCACAAACGTAACATTTAACGGAATGACGAAAAAACTAAAAATGTACGTCTTAAGAAATACCGAAAACCTATTCGGGACAGACTGGATGCAAAAATTCGAATTGTGGGATCTACCTATTAGCATCTACTGCTAGAATAGAGCTTATCAACCGAGGCAGACAAATTAAAAGGAAAACTAAAAACGAGTTTCCCCGAAGTATTTTCGGCAGGTCTCGGAAGATGCAAGAAAATGGCAGCTAATATCAAAATAATGGATAACGTTCAACCTATTTTCAAGAAAAAAAGGAGTGTACCGTTTGCGTCAATAGAAAAGATTGAACAAGAATTATCTAGACTCGAAAATACGGGCATATGGAAAAAAGTAGAGTACAGCAAATGAGCCGCGCCGACGGTCTACGTTAAAAAGAAATCAGGAGAAATTCGAGTTTGTGCTGATTTTTTTACAGGTTTGAACGCAGCAATAAAGGACTACCACTATCCGCTACCTAGTCCTGAAGAAGTATTCACTAAATTAAATGGCGGAAAATATTTTTCAAAAATTGTGAGGCCTACCTGCAAATTCCAGTCGATGAAGAAAATTCAAAACCACTATGCATAAACACACACAAGGGATTGTACAGATATCAAAGACTACCATTTGGAATTAAAGTAGCGCCGGCTATTTTTCAGCAGACAATGGATACGATGCTGGCAGGACTAGAATACACAATAGCATATTTGGATGACATATTGATTAATAGCGAAAGCGTTGAACAACACTGGCAACATGTACAAGAAGTGTTTAAGAGAATTCAAAGCTACGGATTCAAAGTGAAAGAAAATAAGTGTGATTTTTTCATGAAGGAAATTAAATATCTTGGCCATATAATAGACCAAGAAGGTAGACGTCCAGACCCTGAAAGGTCTACAGCAATAAAAAAGATGCCAGTTCCTAAGAGCATAACAGAACTACAAAGTTTTCTTGGATTAGTGAATTACTACCAGAAATTCATACCTCAAATGCATAAACTTCGCGCACCATTGAACGAACTGCTAAAGAAAGAAAAAGTTTGGCAGTGGACAGATCAATGCCAGGAAACATTCGAAAAAATAATCAAGACATTAACATCGGATTTATTTTTGGCACACTATGATCCTAAACTATAGATTATTGTAGCAAGTGATGCGAGCGCCTACGGTGTCGGAGCGTGTATATTACATAAAATGCCAAATGGGACAATAAAACCTATCGCACATACTTCTCGAACCCTACTACCAGCGGAGAAAAACTATTCACAAATTGAGAAAGAAGCTCTAGCAATTATCTTCGCAGTAACAAGATTCCATAGATACGTCTATGGTAGACACTTTACTCTGCAGACAGATCACAAACTGTTAGTAAAAATCTTTGGTTCAAAAAAAGGTCTACCGGTGTACACGGCAAATAGACTACTTAGATGGGGAACGATTCTTCTGAACTATAATTTCAGATTGGAATATTCACCAACGAAAAGAATCGGGCACGCGGATGGTCTGTTGAGACTTATACCAACAAAGACAGAGCCATTGGAAGATACGGTAATCGCAGCCCTTAGAAATGAAGAAGACATAAGAACAGTACTATGTTGTACAGTCAGAAACCTCCCAGTCACATTGCAAGGCATAAAAAATGAAGCCAAAAATGACGAATTTATTGAAACAAAAGCAAAAATAGCAGAAAAAAATGAGAAAATTTCGGACAGCTTTTCTCTATGCGATACTGTGCTACTTTATAACGAAAGGGTTGTAATCCTCAAAACTTTACAAAAACGGATACTAAAGGATTTCCACAGAGGACACTCGGGTAGAAATAGAATGAAGAATCTCCTAATATTTTGTAGATGGTTAAATTATACTGTTTATTGTTGTGCTCTCATGGAGTCACAAGTCCTGATAGACAGGAACTCGTTAGCTTTAGATGGCCATCTATCTAATTATGGTGTCATGATAAAATACCCATCCCTTATCATTCTGTAGATGAATAGATGAAACTGTTTGGATGCCATTGATGGTTGTACTATCCTGGAGTGACAAATGCCCATCTAATGCGCCGATAGAAGTACTTTAACCTTGATTAGCAATCTGTCTAGAGAGTGTGTCTTGATGACAAGTAACCATTCTTTATATATTTATTAAATACGTGGAGGCACGTGGATAGCGGCTCGGATTAAAGAATCGTGGGGCTCAGTTCGAATTCAAGTCAAATTACATTCACTTACGTGCTAATGTCCTTGGGAAATGTATAAATCCTCTTCTTCTCCCTCCCCTCAGCTATGGATAAGTAGCAGGACAGGCCGTGTTCTGTAGCCTTAGATGGCAGCTAGTTTACCGCAGAAAATATGGCAACCTATTGCGGGAAAAAAATCTGCCTCCCCAGTCATGTATGTTTCCTTTATCTGCTTTCTGTCGGTGTTAATTAGACACCACAACAAGCTCCAGGCACACACGCATGAAAGAACACTTCCATCGTTTTATATGGCGACACTGTCACAGTGATTGAATTTACGACTTCCAAGGAATCAAATGTATTAACAATGATTTTATGGAAAAGAATGCGACAAATGCATGAAGAAGACAGAAGGGTACAAACTACAAAGGTAAGTCAATCGTTGATGACTATACATTCGTGTGTTCTTT
The DNA here is from genome assembly GCA_963932145.1 of Acanthosepion lycidas. Classification (NCBI taxonomy): domain Eukaryota; kingdom Metazoa; phylum Mollusca; class Cephalopoda; order Sepiida; family Sepiidae; genus Acanthosepion; species Acanthosepion lycidas. Next base: position 104,565,120 of record OZ010594.1, on the reverse strand, counting down.
GCACAGAATTTTACGAAGAGAGGGAGTTTGTTTTGCTCGCTATTGTTAGTGAGTTCGATTCTTGTAAAGTATCACGTTTTTGTATCTTTGTGCCAGAGGAGGCTAAGCTTGGTAATTGTTTACTTCAAGAAGAATAAAGCCACTAGTTAATCTTTCTTCTGCTATCTGAAGCTCCAGCTTGTAAAAAGATTTATTAAATCATTACGAGTAAAGTAAGCGTGACAATTAAGAAAAGGAGTCAAGTTTGCCAAGAGAAGACGAAATAAGAAAATAAAGCACTCGTATTCATTAGCGGGCAGACTGCAAATGATTATGGTTGTTAGTATAATAGTCTTAAATAGTCTAGATAAAATAAGAAAGAGAGAGAGAGAGAGAGGTGGGGATAGAGAGAGAGAGAGGGGGGGGGAAGAGAGAGAGAGAGAGGGGGGGATAGAGCGATAAAAAAAGAGAAAAAAGTGAGTAGATATAATGTGGGAGAGGGGTGATGGTAGCAAGAAAGAAAGAAGAAAATAAAATTAATTGCCAGCATGTGTATGACGGTAGTAAATGCTACATAAGCGACTACAGATCTCTTTCTAACCTCGTACAGCGCTCGTTGCTTGCTTAGCTGTTGATTTAAAAAACAACTACAATCACAGCTAACCAACCATACGAAACATTTCCACTCCATTATTATTCATGTCTCACGTGGGACATAGGATCAGCCACAATAAATGTTCGACCTCGTTTTCACATTGGACTTCCTTGGGTGGTAATGAAACTTTTTAAAAAAATCCTGCATAGACTCCTAAAATGATTTTTAAAAATTTAATCTTATAATCTTTAATATTGATTATCCCTAAAGTTTTAGTTAACACCCTCATATGCGCGTGCACGCACACACACACACATGTGGTGGATAAGTTCGTAGCATGACGTATTAACTGAATTTGTTTGGAATTTAACATTGTTCTCGCTATGTGAATTTCTAGATAAGCATTAAGAATTATCTGTTTTACAAAGTCAAGTTTGAAAATATGCCCACTTCCTTGATAACTGTATATTATTCACGTTGTCTTTCCCAATACGGGATTTTCCACATTTAAAAAATTAATTGTTTTAATAACTCGGATAAAAAAATAATTACCAACTTCTTGGGTTATTTCTTAATTTAATTAAATGTTTTTACTGTTTTTTAAATCTTTAACTCTAAATAAAAAAAATAACAAATAAAAACAACAGAGATCGATTTCATATTGTATTCTAACAATAAAGATTTTTTGATTCCGACAAACGCCGCGCTTAAAAGAAGGAATAACTATTACTAACCTACAAAAAAAAAAATGATTCCAAAATAATTTTTCCCTATTTGTTACGATCGAGGGTCGAGTTAACTTCAGTAATGTCGCTGTTTCGCGCTTTAGTTTCATTGAACTTCTGGATAGCATTTCGATGTACATAAATAGTGTTATTGTGCGAGTCTATGACGTACATGCATACATACATGCATGCAAAAATACAAATCACATACAACGGCAAGCATTCATTGGTTAATTAACCCCCACTACGTTATCATAGACAATTTACAAATCGCAGAAATGCGACAATTTTGTAATCGCTCTATTTTCATGTAATCACTTGTGTGCACTTTTGGGAGAAACGGATCATAGAAGCTTTCTTAAGTCTCCCCAAAGCTTGCTCGCTGATTGGTCTATGCCTACGGTCACTTATTTAAGCAAGAATTTTCTAATCCTTTTTAGTGAGATTTCAGTTGCCAAACGAATCCACGACAGTTGAAACCATGCGCCAACCTTCTCACTCGCACACACCACTCACGTCCTGAACATACCTTGTATATACTCACATAATCTTTTCTTACACAGCAAAAAGCTTACAAGTACAAACATTATAAGAAACTCTCATGAACATTCTTCCAGTGAACTTTGATAACAGTTAAAGAGAGACAACTCTTGGTTAATTCAACTTTTTCTTACTTAAATGCATGCTTTCTTTCACATCGTTGTTTGATATTGTACATCTTGTTAAATACATATTTTATGTGTAACAATGTTTTTTGTTTATCCTTTTCTGCGTCCGCCCTGTTTCCTAATCTAAAGTTAAATTCATATGGTGAAGTCCAGCACATTTCATTGAAATATGCACACATGCATACACATAGACACTTGCGTAGCCTAATGAGAAAAAAAGGCATTTCTAAAGATGTCAGAAATAAGATACGTTATATTTCTTCGGTTATTTCCTATAGTATTGTGAATTTGCTTTGAACATAGCTACTTCACTTGAGTATATATAGGGAAGGGCAAAGTGATCACCCTATACGTACACACACCGTGCAGACGGGTGCACGTGAGTGGACGCACACACGAAGAAAAGGGGCACATGGCTGCACACACGAACAAGGAATACAGAAGAAAAATTACACTATTGTTAAATGTGCATAAAAGGAAAAATTGGAAAAATATAAACGGCAAATTGCTGAAATCCTCTGAAGAGTGGACGGACAGGTCCGTCTACGAAACTCCGGAGTCGGTATACTAAAATTAACATCAATCAGCTAAGTGAGAAACTTTTACTCACATTAATAATAATAATAAAAATAATAATAATAATAGTAATATATATGAGACAAAGTGGAATACTATGAACGAGCAATTTCACTTACGCCTGTTGGTTTCGGATTCTTCAGGTCTGAATAAAGACCAAAGTGTAAGAAAAATGACTTGGGATTTTTTTTTAAGTTTAAGATGGACCATAAATTAAATTACCTTATCAGATCCGACGACCAGAATCTAGAAAGTGTTTGTTTTTAGAGCGGGTTTTTTATCGCTTTGATAATTTATGGAGCGTTGTTTATGCCTGACACCAAGAGGCACATTGGTTTCCCTGTTTTTTTTGTTTTTTTCTTATTTGTTTTTTATACTATTATACATCCTACAGACACACACACACACGCACACACACACACACACACATACACACACACACATATATATATATATATATATATATGCATATATACATTACACATATATATATACATACAAACACACATACATATATATATACACCCTCATACACACACACATATATATATATATATATATATATATATACACACACACACATATATATGCATACATACACACACATACACACATATACACACAAACACACACACATATATATGTATGATTTATGCAAATATAAAATTTGTCACTTAGCTGATTGATGTTATATTCATCATCTCGACTCCGGAGTTTCATAGACAAACGTTTTTGCAATTGTTCAGTCCACTCGTCAGAAGATATCAACCAATGACAGCATTTCTGGCTTTACATAATCTTTGTTATCGCTATATATATATATATATATATATATATATATATAGAGAGAGAGAGAGAGAGAGAGAGACAGACAGACAGACAGACAGAGACAGAGAGCGAGACAGAGACAGAGACAGACAGAGAGAGAATACTTATATTTTATATTACTTATTTGTTAGCTTTCATTTCCATAAATGCATCTACAAAACAATAATTGTTTAAATTGGGTTTACACAAGTGCAGATATAAAAATCATTCTGTCTCACTGACTTTTCCTGCAGCCATCAGGATGTCTACTTATCTATGTCCCTTTAACGCAATATGAGGGTGTTGTTTGCGAGACATATCTTTAGGTAACAGGTAACTTCATTTTTTGTCGTGTCTTGATTGATCCCAGTCAAAATCTTTAAACCAAGTTTTAGGTTTCTTTGCTTTTATCTTGATGGAGAATTTCTCCACAAATATCTGCGTATACAATGCTACGTGCCATCAATCTAGCATCTTAGAGAAATGATCCAAATGTTCAAATAATGAAAAATGAAAGTTCTGGAAAAAAAGCCTGTTAAGAAATAATAGAAAAAATAATGATAGAAATGTATACGAATAGATTGTTAATATACTTCTTGCTTCTGGAATGCTCTTCCGAGTTCTTGCTTTCCAGTCAACTCTGATATTTATATTTTTGAAGATCAAAGTTGATTGGAAAGCAAAAAGAGACTTCACAAGCGAGAAGAGCTTAACTGTAAAATGATGAAACCTTGCCGCCATTTTACAATCTCTTCTTCGATTTTCAAAAATTTAAATGCAATGTCAATCATTATCTTCTATCTTCTTATTCTTTTATTGTTGTCTCTCCTTAGTGTTTCCTTTTTCTCATATGCTATCACACTCAGTAACCCCCTTACATCTTAGCTTTATTGCCTTGCTTGGAGTGAAATGATAAAAAAAATATTTACCTTGAACATAATATGCTATGAGAACAATGCAGAAATTCTGAAAATGTATACTGGACACTGCGATAAGTATTTGCGGTCCCTAGGGAAGAACTTTGAAGTAGACTAAAGTGTTATTGCCCTAGGAAGGTTACCGTCTATGTCATATCCGTACTGGCCTCGTATATAATATAGGAAGCAGTTAAGATAGGAAATATTTGTAACGTATAAATTCTAAATGAGATTTTCCCACCTGATAATGCGATTAGGCAATGCGACAACTAGAATTAATGAATTAAATATGTACCTGGTTACCTGGTTTGATTATATCTCTGTGTGTATTTTAACATCTGAGACACTGTTGGAATATTAAGTTAAAAGCAATTATTGACATCCAGTTTCGATCCCTGATTTATGTGATTGCATAAGTAATTTACTTCAGATATCAGAAGACAAAGATTTTTTTTAATCAATTCACCCCAAGCAAGGCCATAATGCCTCCAAGACAACTGATTTTTACCGCTGTTGGAGGTACGGTGGTAAAAGATTCTCGATGCCGATGGTGTATTAGTTTGAGGACTAACGATATGTCAAATTTGCCATATATATATATATATATATATATATATATATATATATATATATATATATATATATATATATTTATTTATAATAAATCAGTGAAGATTTTTTTTGGTTACCTTGTATCTGTTCCTCATCATTTCGTGCAAAGTTGTAATAAAACAGTTTTTTTTAAGTTTTATAAAAAAAACCCGTTTACTATAACAAAAGGTGTCTTAGTGTAACGATGGTGAACAACTATATATTTATTTTTACTATACGCACATACATACATACATACATACATGCATACATACATACACGCACGCAGACACACTCTCTTTCTGTTTCAAATTGGTGTCCATTGCAAGACAACTTTAGGTATTCTTTCATTGGACACCATACGGACATGACCGATGCATTACAACCTATAATTCATAATATTAAGGGACATATGCCAATCTCTGCTTCTATGAAGTTCTTCAATGTGATTTTGTGTTGCCAGTAGATATTATAGATTGCAGATATTGTGGAAAACATCGATTCTTTTCTTATCTTTCTTATCCATCATAATATATTAAGTGTGTGCAAAAGTCCCCATCGATCTTTTTGACAACAAAAGACGGAATACACAGTTGAAAATTAGTTTTTCGCTGGAACGTGTTGCGCACATCTAATGTATGTGTGTATATATGTCCCGTAAATCGTTAGAGCCGTAGAGGTCCCACATTTATTGCAGCCATAGCAGCAGCGGCCTATCTAGGGCAAAAGAACCTGACGGATCCTAATTCTCTTCAAGCTGTTTTGATTTCAGGGTTTTACTTCTCCTAGATTAGTTTCCGTCTCATGGCAAGAGCGCACATTTTGCTCTGAGATTTAACCCATAGCTGGAGGAAGATGGATTTGTGCCCTTTCTGAGTAGACGAAACAGAATCGAGCGGGAATTGAACATGGTAAAACCTAATTATCTTTCCGGGTGGTGTAACTAACCATTACACCATCGGCGCCTCCACATCTAATATTACGATTAATTAATTAACAAAGACTAAAAATGTATAATAATAATAATAATAATAATAATAATAATAATAATAATAATAATAATTTTAATTAATACAATATATTAATATACAAATAATAATATATCTTAATTAATATTAATACATGATAATAATTAATATTAATTAGTAAATGATAAATATGATCATAATAAGAAATAATGGATAAATTTAATTTTGATATAGTATTTTTATATATACTATAAAGATTGCAATTAACATTCTCTAGAATAGTCATCACCTGTGAAGGTATTTGTATGAAACAAGAACTGGTTACTTGAACCCTAACCCTTGTCTTCCGTTGTGTCTCACAACGACTACAATTTGACTTACTGAATGGAGCACTTTTGATTTGCCTCGACTGCTCATATGGACTCCGGCCTAATAGAAATGGCAAGAGGTGATACAAAAGTAACAGTGAACATAGTCTTTATTTGAGTAACCCAAAGCATATTATTAACTAACTTAATAAACCTACTCTATAAAATAAATCACGACGTAAATTTATATATTTATCCTTCACGTAGCCTTTTTTTCTTAACGATATATTCAGTTATTAATAAGAGGTATTGTTCAACGTCAATAATCAAGCCCGACTTGTTTTACTTTAACAACGGAATATCTCGATTAATAAGGAGTGAAGATCAGGTTGTTAATACTATTTGTTTATATTATTCGTTTTTTGTTGTTTTTTTTTTTATTTTTTGTTTATTTTCTATTTTTGTTTTTTTTTTAAATTTATTTTCTATTTTATTTTTTGTTACACGTTAGCTTCCTTTGGATATATATTTTTTTATTCTTAATAGTTATAAAGGAATATTTTTCGTACCAGAAATAGAAGACTAAATTTGTTCTTTTGATCTTAATCTATAACAATGCTATTTAGCTGAGCTGTATCATTTGTCTAAAAACATTACTGTAACTATTTTCATTTTTTATTTGTGGAAAAGTCTTGTTAGCTTATAGATGGGAGCCTGTTCTAACGCAAAGTTACATGCTCAAATTTTTAATAGCACATTAACTTGATTCCATAGTTGATTAAAAGTCTGTTTTAACGCACTGTTGGCTAAACAGTGAAATAGAAAAGTTGACAATAAATTTGTTTGTTCATGACAGTTTAGAAATAATCTTTCCAAAAAGTGGCAGCAAAAGAACGCTAGAAAGATGAAACACAGTAGCAATGTTTGATATATAACAATGCAAAGACTTGATGGCTAAGCCACAATAAATCAGTTTACCTTACGCTTTTATTAGCTCGGCCATGTGTTCCCTATGCAGAACAATACTAACTACAACAGGAACATGAAAAAAAAAAAAAAAGCTAGAAAACATAGCGACCGAAACATTTCTAAAATAACGAAGATGAGGACAATAAACCGAGTGAATCAGTGGATAGTTATGATAATTTCTCATTTCAAAAATCTATATTATAAAAAGAGAGCTGATTCTCTGTCCATCACACACTATATGTGTGTGTGCCCACGCGCGTAATTAAGGCATATGCATATGTGCATATGTATGTGCGTCAGTGACTTACATGTGCATGTGCCATCTAGCGTATAAAGAAGCACATATATACGCAATTTGACTGAGTTTATGATGTAATGAATATGCATACACCTGGGTTCCCCCTCACAGTAATATGATTGGCTGGTGTCAGCCATGAATACAGACTGATGTGGAGGTACATGGGCCTATTGTCTTCGCCTATTGCCTACCACTACGACAAGGACCAGTCCATTACAGTTACCTGCTAGATTGTCCTACTCGGTTACAGTAGTCCCAAACCACTTTGCTACTTCGAACAAATATATCCCTTTCCGGGACATATCAGTTTAAAATAAGACGTTAGAATAATATATTCTCCTCCCACTTAGTTTTAGTTGAGCAATAAAACCATAGAGTTGGAAAAAAGAAATAAAAAAGAAGGATATTTTAAACTTTAAAAAAATAAGATAATGTTTTATTGATTCTTTTCTTTTTTTTAATTATTCGATAATAAATAGAATTATATTTAATGCTTTATTTTGTATAAATACTTTTCATACTTTTTATTGAAGTAAAATATTCATGTGCAAACACAGACGAATGCACATATAAATTGTCATTGAAACTGAAATAGACATCTATGTTGCGACGGTTAATTTATTTCTTACCAACAGTTAATATATTTCAACCTTGAAAATGGCTAAATGTATAGCCGAAAGCGCTCGGAAAGAAAGAACAATTGGACAGTTTTTATAAAATTTATCTACCGAAAAGAAGAAAAGTTTACGATCACATGAGAAATTGTATAAAAAACTAAATCAACGCATCTTGTCTGTCGTATTCAATGAAACGTGCATATATATATGTATATATATATATATATATATATATATATATATATATATATATATATAACGTCAGCGACAGACAGACTGCTTCGCTGTAATTAATGCATTTTAAATATGAAAAATATTTCTTAAAAATCTTATCTTAGTTTTAATTTCAAGCTAATTTAACATTTCGAGTAAGCAAAATACTTTGTTCTATTAGGTTGGTGCAAAAATAATGTCGTTTTCTCACATAGTGAAATATGTGAGAAAACCACATTATTTTTGCACCAACCTAATATTTCAAACTGAATTTAAATTGTTTGGAATTCATTTTTTTTTATTATCAATAAAAATGCTAAAATCGCCCATATTGACAAATCTCTCAGTACAACATAATTCTATTTGGTAGAAAATTGTTCAAAAATAAAATATACTTTTCTGAAACTTTATTTAAGGAAGATTATCTAATTTCAAGTTTAATTAATCTGATTTGAAAAAAAATATTACCGTATTTAACAGCATATAAGGCGCACTTTTTTTTTTTACTAAAAATATCTTTTAAAATTCCCCTGCGTCTTGTATGTCATATGTAGGTTTAAAATTCGCGATAGTCGGCCGAAAGTAGCTACCTGGCAACTTCTGTTAGCTTAGATTTAAACATGAAGGAGCAATAGAACACGTGGATGGCAATGCCTGATCACGACCTTACACTTACAAGAATAATAAAAATTCTGCGAATGGGTTAAACAAGCTTGGGATAATATTAGACCAAAAATTATTATGAAATCTTTTAAAAAGTGTGGCATTAGCAATGCTCTCGATGGAATGGAAAATGACGCATTATTCAACGACGATGATAGTAGTATTGAAAATAAGTATCAGAATTTTTTATAACGAAGACGGCAAATTTTATGGATTTGAAGATGAATAAAATTTTAATGGTAACTGTAATGTTTTGCTCAATTGTAATAATTGCTTGATTTTTATTTTGTTTTCTTACCTTTGGATATAATAAAGGTTTTATAGGCTCGTGTTCTTTTTTTCCTATTATTTTTTGTTTGATTGTAATCATGGCTTGTTTAACCAAAATAATACCTCATAAATACAGCCCAGGCTGTACCATTTACTAATAATTTTACTAATTTTACTAATTGCTAATTATTTCTTGATTTTCCCTGGTGAAATTGAGGTGCGTCTTATACACCCGTGCGTCTTATATGCCGTCAATACGGTAAATATATTTTCTAATAAATGTGGTATTTTAAATAGATAAACAATTTGGGTTTGAAATTTAATCATCTGTTTTCTTTGTTGAACCTTTTTCTTCCGCTGGGGATTTTTATATAACTTGAATAAACATGAAACCTACTTGAAAAATAGTAAGGGTGGTGAATAAAATATGCGCCGTATCTGGTTGGGCGTTATTATTTAAAAATACCTTTCACTTGTATTTGAATATTTTAGTCTTGTCTAATAAAAAACCACAATAGTAGGAATTTTAATAACTAACAGTACTAGCAAATTAATTTTAAACTCGGTTTTACTCTGGGTATATTTATATAAGCGAACGTGTATTCGTTATTAACATAAAAAAATTTGCCATACGAACTCTCTAAAGTTTATTTCTCGCATCTATCTATCGATTGGTATTTATGAAAGTAATGAAACTATTCAAGTCAATTCAGGTAAAAATAGTTTACGTCACATGTTCAGAAAATTTGAATTAATGGAAGTAGAAAAGGACTAGTATGTGGAATACCGGTGATTTTTTTGGCGGGGTGAGTTACATATTTTCTATTACCGTTTAATTAACAATGCTAAAATGAATTAAAAATTGAATATCCAAACTTGCTAACAGTTGCTCACTGCGATGGGATTCCTGTTTTCAATGCCATGTGGGGTTAGCTACCTAGATGATAAGGTCATTGATAATTCAAAAGATTGAATGCTGCCTGATGAATAGCGTGATAAAAATTCTGTTGAAAAATTGATTCTAGAGAAATTCTGACAGTGTGAATTAAATGAATCGATTCAGGATTTAGATCTATTCAAGGAAACATCAGAGGTGCTAACCTGAAGACTTGTTGAAAAAAATAAATTCCCTTCAGGATTTAAAATATCGTTTTCTTTCATTAGACACAGTATGTTTGTTTTAGAGTATTTCAGTGAAGAAGATGCCTTTATATATTGTCAAAATATCGAGTATCTCTTGAATTAAATGTATACGAAAATTACACTGTTGGCAATAGGAAACTGCCTATTGACAGTTCTAAACAGAGTATGAATTGTGCTTTTTCTACACAATGCAAATGAAATTGATTTGATTCCAATAACTCACTCCCCCTGTCGGCTGTTGCTTGCTTCAAAATACGCCGACTGCACCTCTGCACCCCCCCACACACACGCACACCCAAATGTATCCTGGGTAAAACGATAAACTATTAGGTTGGTGCAAAAATAATGTCTTAAAGAGTGTTTCCTGTTTGACCAACAAAATAGATACACAAAATATCCATGTTTCCTTTGCTTATGGGAGATTAAAGCAAAATCTGAACATTGGAAAAACAAGAATGGCTGATCAAGAAATCAATTGAAGATTCATTAGTTGACAGAAATAAAATCACATTCCCGCCACTCCATATCAAGTTGTGTCTGATGTAGCAATTTATGAAGTTCTGAATAAACAAAGAGACTTAACTCCATTCGTAGAGTATTTCCAGGACAAAAAAGTGAGGGATAATATCTCCGATAGACCTCAAATAAGAAACCTCATTAAAAATTTCAAATGTTGATCTTTCTATGAATTAAGTCGAAGCAACAAACTGGAATGCATTTGAAGAAATTGTTACTATATCCCTTGGAAACATCAAAGATGATAGTTACATTGAAATAGTTCAAAATTTGATTTTCATACGCTTGGTATGATATAAGTATCAAAAATACATTCTTGTTCAGCCACTTGGAGAGCTTTCTTGAGAACCTGATTGATGTAAATGATGAACAAGTGGAAAAATTTGATCAGGACATCAAAACAATAGAAGATTGTTATCAAGGACGCTGGGATAAAATCATAGTGGCCAACTTTCGCTTGAAAAGAGACTATTTTATCAAGCAAAAGAAATATTTTACCATAAGTACTGAGATAGAATTTTGTGAAAATATCTTCTATTGTACGATAATTTGTTTCATTCAATAGAATGCCGTTATTTCTTCATAACTTGTGTTTTGTGGGATTATAATAAATTTCAGATTCTGTTCATTTCTATAGTTAAAACATTTTTTCGCTATTTGATTGACTTTAATATGAAACAAATCTAGACACGATCAGAAAAGATTATGTGAATTTTGGATTCAGCGCCTCAAAAATGTTAGAATAAAATTCAAATATCTCGTGGAACAAGTCTTATTTTTTCTGTAGGTCTTTGCTATGGTAACAGTGATAATATTAGCCATTTCCTCATAAGGAAACATTTGACATTCATTGACCGAGCAGCAAGTGCTGCTTTCGGTTGAAATTTAAACTCTTTCTCTTAAAAATCTTTTTATGAAAATAAGTTTCTCAAGTCAAGTAGTCATTATCGTTATTTCCAGTATTTATGAACGTTTCTTTCGTAACCTTTTGTTTGAAGTAGTGTGGAACATCAGCATCTTGATTATGTCATTGTTTTCTCTTCAAGTTACATGTAATATCCATTTTAGTACTTGTTCAAGTGATCTAGTTTTTGTTATTTTGGTACAGTTCTTTGCTTGTGATCCTGTAGCGCCAGTACACAATGTTCAAAGAAGCATGGTCATCGCTGAGACTTTTCGGTTTTCATTCACTCAAATATATTTTAACCTATGACCTTATAAAGTGGTTCTATACAGCTGACAGTTTAGATATTTTTGAGCGGGTTTGGCGCTATGCATGACATCCATATGCAAGTCTCGATCAGGTTGATGTTTTTGCTTTTATAGCAATTTGGCTGAATTATCTATGGCGAAATGTGTTGGGTGAAGTTATATATGGCGAAGCCTATTCTATGTTCAGTTTCTTTTTCTCCTATACTAAATTTGTTATAACTGATCCATACGCCGATGTATTTGTATAGATGGAAACTCTTTCTTTCTTTCTTTCTTTCTTTCTTTCTTTCTTTCTTTCTTTCACCCTTTATCACTCCCCCTTTTTGTTTCTTATAATTAGTATAATTTTTAACTGCCGTCTTCTGTAATCAAGAGAGAATAGTTCCTTGACGTTGTTAACTCTATACAATAAAATAAATGAACGCATTAACGATTAATAATATGTAGAATGAAATCACTATTTGGATCTGGTCGAAGTGTTATCAAGGACACGCACACACGAAAGACTACTGCTGCTGCTGTTGTTGTATTGACCGATTTTTTTCTAACAAAATTCACAAACAATAATGCAATTATTCGTCTCGCATTGTCGTTTGTCTCTTTCAGTCTCTCTCTCATCTCCCACACCAACACACAAGCAATCACACACATATATAAAGATAGAAATATCTACAAAAACACAAAAGTAACTTATAACGTGAGACTATTCCGACATAAATTATTTGTCTCGTGTTCTCATTTCTCGTCGTTTGATCAAACCACAATTATAACTAAACTCTCTCAGTTTGTATTCTGCTGATCAATGTTTTTTCCAATAAAAATGATATTGAGTAATCGATATTTAAATCAATACAATCAATATATAATCGTCATTTATGCGATGTGTACATTCTGTAAGTAGTCAATCACAACTTTCTGACCCTTGTAACTTGAGATTTATTGCTCGAAAATACAGCAATTGTAGTATAAGGCTAAAAAGGAATTATGGGCTGAGGATGGTCTTCACTAACTCTCTTATACCTAGATAATCCGATTCACGATCCATTCATTCGTTACAATTTACACATCCACCATAAAAACTCGTCCGTCATCCTTCGACCCTCTACACACCACAATACAGTATACACATCGGGAGGGGGGTCTATAAAAACGGCTTATGACATGAAAATTCGTGTATATAAAATTATACATAAAAGTTTATCGATGATAAGCAATGGGTGTGGGGTGCGGTACTGAACCCGAAATCGAATTAAAATATAACAAAATACACAAACTAAAAATAATTGATGTTAGTAGGACACGTTCAACCCTCAAAAGAAATGAGAAAGACCACTGTATTCTGTCTACAGACCAAATCAAGAGGCTCTCTCGCTAGGGAGAAATAAAATAAATACGCACACGGGGAAAGAAAAAAAATGACCCAGTCAAGATGAAAAAAGTCAATGCCAAAAAACAAAAAACTGAGGAGGTTGGGAATCTCAGCTAGGACTTTAACCAAAGAAGAAGCCGGGTACAGTCCAGGAAAAACCTTTATACACATTAACTAGATACACAAGAAGTGTCTATCCTAACCGGGGGGTGTCACAGGAAGCCGCCGACGTGTCTTAGGGAGACTTAAAAAAGAAAATTATGGCTAGCTCCATTCATGTGAACCAGGCTTGCCGCAGTCACCTACCTTTCGTTAAAATCTGTGGATACCAAACGCTTTCTATTAGATCTGATCTTCAACCTGAGCTGATGCTCAAATAATCTGGAAAGATCGCGATGAGAATGGCGTTCACATCGCAAGATTGCCTCCTTCTCCATCGTCCAAATCACCATCCGTGCCGTGGCTAGCAGCGACAGAAATACCATCAACTTTAAGCAATGTCTTTCTTTACCCTCCATCTTTGTCCCTACTCTTCCATCCATTTACTCAAGATCATTAAATAAGCTGCCCGTTGTTTACCCCTATCCATCCTTTATTCAATAAGACCTGAGAATATTGTTTAACAAGCTGCCTTTTTATAAACTGTCTCAGAAATTTCAACTCTTTCTGATGTTAAGAACAAGTTTTTAGCATCTGTTTTATTAGACACTAACTTATTTGGTGTTGTGAGATTTTATTAAGTAACTAGGATGTGTGCTCTTCATAGTGTAAATAAAGTTACTGATATCTGTTTTTTTTAGTTTTAGTTATATGAAATTTACGATAGGTCTTAAGAAATATAAAGTCTCGAATATAAAGAATACGTAATGATAGAAACATAAACGAATAAAAATAAACAATAACAACGTGACCAAAATTTTACCATCTTTAAAAATATATGTATATTCAGAATCACTAGGTTATAAAGTGATACTCCTACGAACCTTTCAGAAAGCGTCCCGACCAACATACAAATATTTTCTGATCTAGCGAGAAAATGAACAAAAAAAGAGAACTTCTGCAAACCAGGATATAAGGAGGCGCTAAATTCCAGATGACATTCAGTTAAGATAGAGATTACGGACCACACTACAAGTCGTAGGGGTCTAGTCGAGGAAAAGAAAGAAAAGAAAAAAGGAAGATAATTTTTTTTTATTTGAGCGATAATTGTAAGCTGAGGCCAGACTGGCCGCGCCCACGCTGCCGAGCATTCATTGGCTGAGTGGGGGCGTGAGCCGTGGGCGAAGGTAAACATATGAGAAGCAGGGGAGGCCTGTTGACGCCTCTGAGGGGATTGGTGTGAGATACCACTATGAGAAAGAAGGGAAACCTGTTGACGCCCTCTGACGGGGTTGGTGTGAGATACCAATATGAGAAAGGAAGTATTTGGGAGGACAATTCCCTTAAAAACCCCTCTAAAACAGAAAGTAATGGACTTCCAAAAATAGAAAGTGATAAATTTTCCTGTCTGAAAACAAAGAAAATACTTATTGTGGATTTGTAATTATCGACGAGCCCAAACCACGACGGGCCCACACCTGGTTTTGGTCGGCGTCCATATAAACGGAGCAGACAGCAGACAGTGGCAGTTGGAGAGAGAGACGCAGACGTAGATGCAGACAGAGTGACAGAGCAGAGTTGAGCTGTGAGCTCGCAGACCAGCCTCGCAGGAAGCTGACATGAAAGATCCCACGCTTTCCGACTTCTAACCAAGAACAATTTATTTTTGAAGAACGACTTAGACTCACACCACCAAAACAAGTTTTACGAATAACGCCTGAAGATACCAAAAACCAGTTTCTGGAAAAACAACTTAAGATATTAAGACTCGCCTAACAAACGCAAATTGTCACGTATCCATAGAAGCGGTTTTGGAGAAAGATGTAGTCCTGTATTCAGCAACCAGATATAAAAATATTTGTTATTCTTTTTTTAACACATTTGAACCTTTCGAGTTGTTACTTTATTTTCTTTTACATATACTTGTGCAGTGTCACCTTTGCTCGAATTCGGCTTGCATAACGGCCTGACGACCGATTGATTTCGTCTACCTAAGATCAAATCACAACGTCGTCACAGTATAGCACGGGCGCGGAGAGGCCAGGGTGACGTCACACAAAGTTTTATTTTCCATATATCAACATACTTGCATTTTCTTTTAATCATTACACAATGCCAATATATACCCAAACCAAATATAGAGATATATTGTCGGAGCGGAGACAATTTGGGAAATATCGAAAACGTTTCTCAGAGAGCATAGAACGATATAAAAAAAGAAATTGAAAATATTATCTAGATAAGAACAATAAATGGACCAGTTTAAAAAATATCAGAAAAAAGATATTTGAAGATGGTTTTCCGAATGTAAACAGAGAGAAAAGTTTCAGAATATTAAGAACATTGACTAAAGACAGAGAAACAACCAAAGTCGAAACCTTTAAGTAAACATCACAAAGGAGAACATGTGGTTGGGTGAAAAAGTACATGAAAACTGATTGCTCAACAGTATTTTTAATGAGATGACTGCAGAGATAATCTACGATGGAGCCGACGAGTTGCTTTTAAATTAACCAACCAACACGACTTAGAAGAGTACAAAGGAAAGGTTTGGACTAGTTTTATAAACAATAAAATTGTAGAATCCGAAAAATTGATGATACGGTCCAGATAAACGCGGGGAATTATTTGAAGTTTTTGGAAAATACGTTTTTGAGTGGTGCCAGGATGTTTTAAGCCAAAAGGTACTTCATATTTTTGCAAAGATGATAATTGCCCCCTTTACTAAGAATGGTTTCAAAGACAGCAAATTAATGGAATGACTGCCAGTCTCTTCAATAGAATTGAATCATCATTAAAGGAGATATATATGCGAATAAAAAATTATATGCAAGCAAGGATCTCAGAGAAGAAGGCTGCTGTAAGAAAAGTCGAAATAGTAGAAAATAAAATCAATGGATTAAAGACGATGAAGATTATAGAAAGCCAAAGAGACCATATTAACATGTAAAACAATAAAATATTTTTCTGTCACATCGGATATTGAATTAACTAAATATGTTTCAATGTGCTATATCTTTTGGATTTATTTATGAATACAAGTTTATATTCTCGACAAAATCCAAAGACGCAATGTGATCAGTCCTGACTTGGGGTCTCTATTCCAGTTACTTTCTCACCGACGTAATATGGCTTCGCTCTGTCTTTTCTATAAATATTTTCATGGCATATGCTCTGACGAGCTATTTTCAGTGGCGCCCCGACTGCATGAATTTAAGCTTGCTACTAGGTTGCCGTCGAGGTCCCACCCTTTTACTGTCGAAACACTTAAATGTAACCACCTCTTCTTCTCCAACAGCTTTTTCTCTCGCACTTCCCGACAGTGAAACTCCCTTCCTCTTACATGCTTCCATGATAATCTTCAAAAATTAAAATAATGTCAATCGACATTTTCTATTGCCTTGATCCCTGTTCTTCTTTTCAACCTACTCCGTTCTTCTTTTTATGCTTTCCTCAACTCCCTATACTCAGTCTTTTTAATTAATTACATTCTATGTAGCCCCTTGCCTATTAGTGGCACTCCGGCCTTCCTTGGAGTGAATTGCTTAAAAAACTGTTGGTTTGCATAATAAAATATGACATCTCCAAACATATTAGTAACAATATGTCTTTTAGAAAGTAAGCATGAGTATCATAAGCGGAAACAAATATGCTATATTGTTCATATAAGTACATTCTGAAAATTTTCAACATCGATTGATTAATACTAATTTTATGGTGAAATGATTAACTTGCATAATAAAATCTGACACAGTGTAGATAAATGGAAAAAAATTGTATTGTATTATGTATACGCGTGTGTGTATGTATGTATATGTGTTTGAATAACTTTAACAGTAAGTATAATTATTCTTTGGTATTTGCTATTTCACAATTATATGCCCGTTATATTCATATCAATCTATCTCGTTTACTCGATGATTATTTTAACATTCTTCTAACAATGATGTATCCAATCAATCTATCTATCTATCTATCTATCTAATATCTGGATTTTTACCTATCTATGAATCGTTATATAACTAAATAGATATATGCTCTGTAGGTGGCAATGTAGTAATTTTTCTCCGGCGTTAATAGACATTATTTCGGTTCGGAAAAAAAAATCATTATTTCAGCGATTAGGCCGAACAAACATGACCCACTTGGAATATTTGCGCTACATAATCTTCCCACATACAGTCATTAAATTCATATTCTTGGTAATATTGTTATTCTCCAGTGTATATCTGCCTATTTGTTTCGTTTCAGCCATTATAACTGGAATGAGATAACATCTGAAAACAGTGTGTGTGTGTGTGTGTGTTTGGTGAAACGCAAAGTTTCACACAACAACCAATGCTACATACATTTTCTAATTTAGTAATAAGAAAATTTACTTCTAAAATCAATGACACCAATAACGTAGATTTGGTGAGTAATCTACTGCAATTTGGAAAATGTTTGATCACGTGACTTGACGTCACTACGAATTACCATGATTGATCTTGCAATTAATAGTATAGTGGTTTTTCGTTTTTTTCTCCACGGTGAATTTATTGAGACACCAGCTCTAATTAGGTGGTTAGTGGTAGTTTTTTCCGCTTTTTGATAGGTCTTATTTTTCGTTCTGCAGGATTGTTAGCGACTCTCCTCACTGCAATAAACTGGGTGTGAGACAGCCGGTTTAGTCACCGACTATCCCCCAAAAAGATTTCATATATATATATATATATATATATATATATATATAAAAGTGAACAATGAAGTCAACACTTAGAGGCGAGAGGCTGTTTCATGCTCGACGTAATCGTCAGGCCACTTGACGTCACTGGGAATTACTATCAGGGGCCTGAAGATTGCGTCTAGCATGAAACAGACTGTCACCTTTAAGTGTTTACTTTAATGTTCACTTTTATATTTACAAACCCTCTATCTCTATAACACACCTTAAGAGTATATTTCTTCATATATATATATATATATATATATATATATGCCGCGCTATGAAATGGACTAAGTTCGACAATATATTTTATTGTTGTACGTTATTTACATATACACAAATATTTAAGCAAAAGCTCTGTTTATAATAAACAGTATTAACAACATCTATCTATCTATCTATCTATCTATCTATCTATCTATCTATCTATCTCAGTCTGTTCACATCTATCTATCTATCTGTTCACATCTGTCTATCAGTACCATATACTAATCATTCACCGAGACAGTTTTTTTTAATTATTCTTTCAATTATTCTTCTTTTAGCGCGTAATGAATGCAGACGAACAGAATGAGGCCGATCAGGGTGGACCTGCAGCAGTAGCAAAATGACTGTGTCACGTGATACTGTAGTACATTTTCCCGCCTTTATATACCGTATCTGTCAATTCTCTCTCTTTGTCTGTCTTTTCTCCCCAAAATCTTTCGTAAATACACACAACCAATCTGCATTCCATTGTCACCAAACAATGAAAGATAAGAAAAGAAAATGTTGTTGCCATCGTACTGGTTAAACGTGTCAAATCTCTAGTTACACGAGTTCGCACATTATGTGTCTTAATAATAACTCTAATTTACATTATGGTTTCCTACATATATAATGACAAAAGAGGACCAGAGATTTCTCCACGTTTTGGAATTCAGAGATGTCCTTCTTTTACATTGGTTGTCATCTAAAGCTAGAGAGTTCATAGCTGGAGAGCGAAGAAAGGGATTCTTGCCATTCCCAAGAGTAATAGTACGAAAGCCAATTCAGCAGAATATTCTGGAATTTAGATTTGATGCGCCGATTCCATGATCCACCGCCGATATCCGTTACAATACCATCACATCCACTTGCTAAGTAGGGTACCTCGAGGTGGTGTAATGGTTAGCAAGCTTGTCTAGCTAGAACATTTACGACTGAATAGTGAGTTCGATCCTCATTGGGGACTCCATACTTTCGGCCTTGTGCCACAGCTAAGCTTAGAAAATCACTATCCACTTGCTAAATAATAATCACAAAACCTACTTAACTTCAGACTTGTGAAAGAAGACAATGAAAATTGTTAATATTTGAATTAAATAACAAATTTCTTACAACTCTTATTTCTGAAAGCCAGATTCAGTTCTCAAAAATTTGACTAAATGAACACACATCAGATTTTTGGGTAGAAAGGACTTTTTGGTCGGACAGAAATCTTTTCAGTAACCCCTCGTACATATGCCATTGATTGCTGATACTATAAAGAAACGGGAAAGAGTTCATTGGAAATCTGCTGAGTAAAGATTAAACGTGTATAGCAATCCAATCAACATTGATGATTTGTGTAAATATCTAAGACATAACTACATGCCCTTCAGTCGTTCTCAGCTGTTGAATTAATAGTTCTAAGCCGAAATGAAAAAAAGAAATCTCTACTGAAACAACTTACATCATTTTGCGTATACTTTAAATAAGATTGGAATTAATCAAGCACTTGTACTAGTGAAAACTTATTGGCCATATATATATATATATATATATATATATATATATATATATATATATATATATATATATATATATGAGGGTGTATTATAAATTTACTAATTTAAAAATATGGTTCCATCGCTACACAGGAATTACCATGTTTCAAAAATTAAATTTAAAATCTTTATCTCTGATTCATTTTCCAGTGATTTCTGGTTTCTGAATAAACTTAAGGAAATTGTTAACTTCATTTAATCTACAGAGATAGATTTCTCTCGTTCCGCTATGTCACGTGATTTTTTTTTTTTTTTTTTTTTGTAATACTACTCAATTATTGCTTGGCGTGTTTTCTTTCTGTTTATGTCTTTACTACCTCGACCAGAGATTGAACTCGCAATTACTATATCACTAAATTCACAAACGAACGATTTAATCCTGTAGTCTAATTATGTTAGACCAAAATGCAATATCAGCTTGCATGGTATTGGCACCTACTGAATATAAAAACCGGTATGACAGAGCGGGTAAATATCTGCATTGGAAAAATACAACTCTTTTACGGAAAGTTAACTGCAAGAAATTTTTATGAATACCATCCAGACTCAGTTACAGAGATAGGGCCTGTAAGAACTTTACAATACAACAGACAACAATCAAAGCTAATCGGCCAGATATAGTGATCCGAAACCACAAAAACAAAATGCGTCTTCTTATTGACATGACAGTCCCTGGAGACTGTAATGTATATTTGAAGATCTTCCAAAAACTATCAAAATACGAGGACCTTGAAATCGATATCTCAAAAATGTGCCACATGTACACATAAACAACTCCAGTTGTAGTTGGAGCCCTCGGATTGAATGGAAATGATTCTAATAGACTCAATGAAGGGATTCCTGGTGCCTTAAAAAAATACAAAACATTGTACTCACGAAGTGTTTAATCTATGTAAAATATGTGTGATCTTGGCTTTTTCTCAAAAAATGTTCAGTGAAAAAAAGTCATAATCCGATTTCCAATTCCAGTTGGGTTCGTCATATTTACACGCGCAAATATACTTGGGAAAGGTATGAACCCACCTCGTCTTCTCCCAGCTATGGGTTAATTAGTAAAACTTGTATCCCTAAATCATTATTAACTCCAAAAATTCTTACAATCTAAATATATTTTATGTCTTTAAGTAACCTGCAAAGGGTTGATAGCCAAAACGAACCATCAATCTAGTGTCAACTAGAATAGCAACATCTATATCTAGCAATTTATTTTTTATTTCCAAAGATTACATCTGCTCTTCTCACTCAACTTCTGATTTGTTTGCGTCTCAACGTGTGAAGACTGTTTCCCCCATCTACACTGAGCTGTCCGGTTTACTGAAAGTAGCAAACAACAGCACTGTAAAAATCTGCTACAATTCTAAGTCAGCGAGTATTGAAGAGAATTACTATCAGTGGCACTTAATCGAAAACCAACAGTTACTACTGATTGATCAGAAAGAATGTGAAAAGGTAAAGTCGCTATTACACTTTCGCCCCCCCCCCTCCAAAAAAAAAAGAAATACTGTCAACACGATGTTTTTATCTTCAGTTCTTTTTTAATAAATAAAAGAAAAGAACTATACGAATAGATTTCCCTTTTTTCTTAATATTTGTTTCATACTTTGTGGATTTTAATTTTAAATAATACATTTCATTTCTTTATCTTTCTGACTTTCTTTTTAGAAACTTTTGACAGCATAAACACCTTTACAGAAGCTTTTTAAAACCATTGCTAGTGTTTGTAAATTAAATTTAATTCTTAATAATTGCAACAGTCCAACTGTTGTTATTTAAAATTAATTTTATGAAGTTAAACTTTAAAAAAAATCTGTTTGAATAATAAGTTTCCTTTCATTTTATAAATGTATCTGATTGTGTTTTACATTTCAGGGGTTTGGTGTGAAAGTGTAATAGACCTAAGGTAAATATATATCTCAACTTTACCAAAAAGCTGAAAATGAGAAAAATGTAGACCAGTCATACCAGTTGTTATCTGAGCACTAGAAACAGTCCTGAAAGGCATCGCTGTCACTAAAGCACTTAAGCCACCAGTTATTACTGATGTAAATACGCAATAATAATAATAATAATAATAATAATAATAATAATAATAATAATAATAATAATAATGAACTAAAACAAATGCAATACGAAATAACCTCCCGGGAAATAAAATCGAAAAATCTACCTGTGACATAACCTGCTGTTATCCAGACGATGTCACTGAAGATGACACCAACTACATTAAGTTGGATTGGATTTCCTTGAAAACCACAGAACTGAAATCACCGAAGCGAAAAACCACGTTATTCAAGTACTCAGCAGAGTAACCCTCACACAATTGTCAGAGACCAGCTCTCAAAAATTCATATGACAAAGTCAAATAAGCACATTGTGCTTATTTGACGCTGCTCTGGAAACACTGTTAACGGATAAACCGCCGGGAAATATCACCGAAGTTAACATCATCATATACGCAACAGCTTTAGCAGCTACTGGGAAGCTTGGGGTCAAGACAATGAAAAAAAATATATATCAGATATAGAGAGCCAGCAGATGTGAGCTTTCTACATTAGATGAGCTCACTAGAAACTCAAATGTCACCACACGCAAATGCAAGAAGATCAAACGGAAATATAAAATCAAATCTCTAATTGAAATGACGGCAATGAAGGAAATGCTGAAACGGAAACTTCAGTTAAAGGCACAGAGAACAAGACACGAAAAACGGTGCCGGTTCTACGCCAAAATAAAATATATTCGAAACGAACCATAACAAATTTTAAAGGGAAATTGGAAATGCATCTATAGGTTTGTTTCTATCGACAATATGCAGACATTTTTGGAGAATATTTTGGGATATAACCCAAATGCAGAATGGATCCAACGTGAAGAAAAACGAATGCTGGATACACCTATACAAGAGTGGGAAAATATAAGCACAGATAAAGTTAGGCAAGCTCTAACGAAATCCCAAAAATGGAAATCCCCGGCAAATGACAAGGTGCTCAATTTCTGTCTCTTTTATCTCACATCAATCCATAAAACCCTTGAAAAAACTCTATCAACGCTTGAAAATGATCCCAATGAAATCCCAGATTGTATGCTTGAATGCATTACATATCTCATACCAAAAACGAGTCAAGCAGATGATCCGAAAAATTATAGACCAATAACATGTCTCTACATCACGTATAAGTTGATCATGTCTGTCCTGACGAACCGAAGTTACTCTTTCTTCAAAGCAAACAACATTCTTCCACTGGAGCAGAAAGGGTGCATGCGAGGATCATATGGCTGCAAAGATCAACTACTGATAAACAAAATGATCCTGGAAAATTGCAGGAGACGATGTAGAAATCTTAGCGCAGCGTGAATTGATTATCGTAAAGCTTTTGATAGTGTACCACACTCTTGGATCCTTAAGACTTTGGAAATGTACAAATTCTCCCCTGTAGTAGTAATTTTCCTTAAGCGCAACATGGGAATGTAGAACACCACACTATACCTAAATCACACCAGAGGCACTGCCATCTCCAACCGTCTGAATATCCGTCGCGGAATCTTTTCAAGGAGACTCCTTCTCACCCCTTCTGTTTTGTTTATCCTTAATCCCTATGGTTACAAACTAGAGAAAAAATATTCAATCACCTACTCTACATGGATGATCTCAAACTCTTTGCCAAAAATGACAATGAGTTGAAGGGCCTCCTCAATATTGTAAAATGTTTCAGTGACGACATAGGTATGGACTTCGGACTGGATGAATGTGCAAAAGTAACATTCAAGAAATGGAGAATTATAGAAATACCCTCAATAGATTTAAACTTTGTCACAAAGATTAGGGAACTGAGATAAGATGAAGCCTATAAGTACCTAGGAATTAGCGAAGGATATGATATACAACATAGCCAATTAAAGGAGAAAGAAGGAAAGGGGTACTACAGGTGTGTGCGTCTGATACTAAATACTGAGCTAAACTCAAAACACAGAATATCAGCTGTAAACACCTTGCCTGTCCCTGTGGTGCAATACAGCTTTAACATCCTTTATTGGACCATAGCTGACTTTCCAAAACGAGAAGCTTCTCACTTGCTACCGCATGCATCATCCCAAAGCTGATGTTGATTGTATGTGCCCAGATCCGAAGCAGGCAGAGGATTAGTTCAACTAGAACTGTCCTACAAAAGAACAGCAGATAGCCTTCAAAGATACTTGGAAACTGCAGAAGACTGGATGATGATATGTGTCCAAGAACATGAAAGTAGTAAGTGTCTTTATTCCGTAATAAAAGAAGTCAACAAGTTCAAAATGGAGTTTCAAATGGATGCAGAAACACAAGTAAAGCACAATACACTGACTGAAGCTGCAAAATACATAAAAAACAAAGCAAAAACAAATGCAACCGACCAGATACAGAAACAATAGCAAGATAAACGGCTTCATGGCCAATACTCTGCCCGTACCAAACAAGCTGATGCAGACAAGTCCCTTATCCATCAGTGGCTACGTAGAGCAGGATTAAAAGCTGAAACAGAAGGTTTTACCCTTACTGAACAGGATCAGTGCGTGTTAACTAGAAATTATCAAGCACACATACTAAAATATTGTGTTAGCCCAAAATGCAGGTTCTGTCATAATTACCCAGAAACAATTGATCATCATGTATCAGGTTGCACGATATTGGCACCCACTGAATATAAAACCCGGCATGACAGAGTTGGTCAATATCTGCACTGGAAAATCTGTAACTTCTACGGGAAGGAAACAAATTGATATGAACAACACCTAGACCCGGTTACGGAGATAGGACCTGTTACAATTCTATGGGACTACAGAATATACAGAGACCACAAACAAAACAAGTGCCTCCTTATTGATATGGCAGTCCGTGCAGACTGCAATGTATCTTTGAATATCTTCAAAAAGCTATCAAAATACAAGGACCTTGAAATCGAAATCTCAACAATGTGGCACATGTACATATCAACAATCCCTGTTGTAGTTGGAGCCCTCGGACTCGTTGAAAAAAAATACCAGTAGACTAATTGATTGGATTCCTGGGAGCCCATGCCTTAAAGAAATGCAAAAAATTGTTCTCGCGAGTGCAGCCCACACCTTACGAAGGGCTTTGTTTATGTAATTTTTTTTTTTTTTTTACAGTGGAAAATGTCATGATGCCATTTCTAACCTTAGGTCCCTGGGCGGGACCCGGAAAGAAATGTGTACACACCAGAAATCAAAGGAAATAAAATAATAATAATAATTAGAAAAACCCTTGAAAATTTCATGGTTTTCCTATTTAAATTTTCTGATGAATCTTAATTCTTAACTGTTAGGTTAATGATTGAATAAGTTCATGACGACTTCTACGACAATAAAATATCCATAGAAATTCGCCCCTCACATCATTAAATATTTGAGCTTAACAACTTTAACAAAATATTGTAATAACAATTATAAATATGTATGCTGGTTATTATTTTAAGAAGTGGGTAGAAATGAAAAGATTTAAAATTGACAACGTTTTCAGTTTCACTGAAACAGCCGTTAAACACTTCTATCTTCCCTTCTTTCTTTCTTTCTTTCTTTCTTTCTTTCTTTCTTTCTCACTGAAATCGATTAATATCATTTCCCCTCTCTCCACGCGATCAAAACGTAATAGTCGATTATTGATGAGGTATTGGCAGGAGACGTCAAATACTTTCTTTTATCTTCCTTTATTTCCTACTTTCTTTCTGGATAAGTCCCTGTCTTACGAACATTTCTTATAATAATAATTTTAAAATAATTCA
The DNA here is from genome assembly GCA_963932145.1 of Acanthosepion lycidas. Lineage (NCBI taxonomy): Eukaryota > Metazoa > Mollusca > Cephalopoda > Sepiida > Sepiidae > Acanthosepion > Acanthosepion lycidas. The sequence goes on along the minus strand of OZ010594.1, from coordinate 104,539,351 downwards.
GCAGATGATGTTATTTTATTTAATTTATGGTAATTGGATTTTTGGCGATTACTTTACAATGAAAAATGCCGGTTTTATCGCGGTTGTCATTCTTCATTCATTTGGCTGAGATCAAAGTGTAGTATCTTCTTATCAGCTTAATCTGATTCGCCCTCTCCATTTCTATCTTCTATTCTTTCTTTTACTTTTTCACTAAATCCATGTAATCTCTTTTCCCACTCATCAGTATCCATGGAGTAGTGACAGGGCATAATGGTTGTGCGAACTAATTAAGGGAGGGATAAACATAATTATAATACGATAATAACAACAATGTGCTTGTTGTCAAGATTTATATTTAGATAACGTTCACAGCAGCGTTTTTGGAAAATTCTCTTGGCGGATATTCTTTCACTGATCTGATGACTGTGAAGGACTTTGTTGTTATAGAGAGAAATAAAATGAATGAATCAGACAGAGAGACTGGGCGGCTCTGAAGAAAGGTGTTGAACTCACAGCGGAAATCTGAAGTCCTCTAACCTTACACAGCGGAAATCTGAAGTCCTCTAACCTTACACAGCCATATGTTAAAACACCAGTGGGATAGTGAATGGTATGTGCCTTCACCGTCACCCCCCCACCACCACCACATTTATTCCTTCTTCGTGGCTGGTGAAATCCATTCAGTGGAACTAAGTGGTTATAATAACACACGTAAGCATGCACGCACATATACACACGCACGCACATACACATACATTACGATTTACTAGGAGCTTGGACAAATTGTTTCTTCTCATGCCGAAATTTTTATTCCCTTTGCTCCAATTCTCACTGCATTACGATATAGTTTACATCTTCGTGCTTTTCTCCACAAAGACGGTATTTGCTTATCTTTCTATTTATTTACTCTTTTTTTATTGTTGTTGTTGTTGTTGTCTTGAAATAATTGGTCGAGATGCAGTATTTTGGGGATACAATTATTTTGTTCTTTAAGTATCCTCTACGTAGATATCTGGTAGTAATCTACATTCAGAATATACACAGCCACCTTCATCTGCATAACACACAGATGTATACACACACACACACACACACACATATATATATATGTGTGTGTAATAATCCGTTGATATATAATCTAAGTGAATCCTATTAATACAATATAAAATATTAAATATAAAAACTCATTCACACAGAGAGATGGTGAAAATGATCATTAACCTAATGTAATCTTAATTCGTATTGTATAAAATATATTTTTATATATATGAATAAAGACGAAATGAAAACTTATTTTAGCCGCCGCGTTCCGTCTCAAGTCATTTGCCTTGATAAGGTTTAGCAGAGGACAAAACGCGCCGGCTAAGATAAGTTTTCATTTTGTTTTTATTCATATTTTCCTTTTATATATATGTTTTTAGTTACACGCGCGTGCACACACACACACAAACACACACACACACACACGGACGCACACAGACACACAGAGACACAGACAGACAGACAGACAGACACACATACACACACACATATATATATATATATATATATATATATATATAAACACTTATTAAAATATTCTATCAACTGCATGTATTTAAATTTAATTGGAAAAAAGATTTTGATGTTTCTTTACTCTCATCGTTTCAGTTTTTATGCAACGTGAGTCAGGAAACATGTTGGACCAATGATTACAAGGCAAAAATTGTTCAAATACTTCATGGTCATTAAACAACATCAGAAAGACCATCGCATTATGAAGAAATCTGTTATAAACCTGGCTGCATACAGTGCAAGATCTAACAAAGAGAAAATATGGAAATTTTAAATTTTCACTCGATGAACTGAAACTCAGCTGAAAATTGAGATAGGTTAATCGCTCACTTCAAAGTTGAAAAGTTGAGTTATTTGAAGTCATTGGAGCAAAGAAAATCATGAGGCCCAATACTGATGCGTTTAGAAACGTGCACCAAACCAGTTATTTATATTTCTTTAAAGTCGAATCATCTCATTAAGATTAAGATCTATGCCAAATTGTATATACAACTGGATTGGATTTCCAGAAAATACTATTCATGGGCGAGTGTCAGCCAACACTGGATCATCCCGACATTTGGCGAAATGGGCGATGTCTTATAAACCTAATCTGTTTGGTTACGGTGTTAGGGAAGACGTTGAAGGGTTATGCTTGGGAGGAAATAATCAGTAATAAGTTGAATGGCAGATGAAAGGTGTATAATGGTGTCAAAATTACTTATTCTGTCTACAACTGTTTCCGAAATGCCAACTTAACGATAAAGCTTAAGAAGACTGCAGCATTCAAACGAAAAGTCATTTTCATATAAAGCAACCGCCCGTTAGATTATATTTATCCAAATGATGTTGTGTCTGTCATGTCCAGAATCTTTGGAGTATTGTCATGAAGAGTGTTCATGAGTGCGGCAATTTGTATTCAAAAATACCTTTGTGAAACAATATTGCCGTTTACGAAGCCATTAGCACTGAAGAAATTTACAAATGAATCCATTCTATTGATAACGGGATGCTTCAAATCATTAGAAAGAATGTAAATTATATCAAAAATAATATTACTTCTCAGCTTTGTCGTTCCATACAACGTCATGAATAATTTTGCATGTTTTATCTTTGAATAAAATATTCTTGGGTTAGTGTTTTGTTTTCATTTTCTTTACATTCATATGCTTTCACGTTCATTTTTAGAAATGATTGCATAAAAAGGGAAGCCGTCTAAAATATATTTGTATTTATCAGTCAGTTATGTGCTATATGGGATACATGCTTAGGCGATCATATATCTTTCGATACATGAGTGACGAGGCAGATTTTTTTCCCGCAGTATATTGCCATTTCTTTCTGCGGTAGATCAGTTGCCATCCAAAGTTATAGAACCAAGGTCTGTTCTGCTATTACCCAGAGCTGGGGGAGGAGAAGAAGAAGACGAAGATACATGGTTATTAGCACGTAAGATGCAATGGATTCGACTGGAATTCGAACTCGGTCCGAGTCACTCTCCATTTCTCCACCATGACTCCTCTTTTATGTATATATTCAAGCATAAACTCAATTATATTTCAATGAAGACTCATAGTTGATCAAAATTACGTGACTTTATAATTCTTGTAATTTTTCTTATTTGCATAAAATGTTGGGACGCACTGTACAGCGTAACAAGGTTATGTGTTAGTGAATACGCTTCATAGATTCTTGTTCCGTCTCTTAGTATATAAGTGACGACATGGTCAGTGATCTGTAATCTGTGGTATTCATCATCAATGTTTGTTCGCGGATAATCTTTCCTCAACCAAGGATTGAATATCAAAGGATATTGACAGGTAATATTTTATACAGTACAATAGACTCAATAGTGTAATTCGTTCTCGTAAACATG
>OZ010594.1:104515960-104530960 GCA_963932145.1 Acanthosepion lycidas | reverse complement strand
CCCAGTTTGGGGGTAACTATTTGACCGTAACTGGGACCCTAACAAGTGCTTCCACCCCATATCAGGGTGGACCTGGGAACACCAGCAATCAAGAAGTGGTTCCACGCTCCTCAAAACCTCCTGATCACAGGCCTTGCTGTCGGATGTAGTTTATCGTCTTACCCAGAACGGGGAATAGAAACGGAATGCCGGTCTTCCGCTACAATGTGCGTAGGATCTCAGCTCTTAGCCTTCAGTCTTAGAACTGGTGGAGCTATGGAATGGAGTTCCTCTGAACACTTTTCATGGAAATAGCGATAGAGTAGCGTGAGCCTTACAACATTTCGTCTATGGGAAAGGGATTGTAACGTGGAAAAGATTCTATTTATATATGGAGGCAGTACACTATTTCTATAATCTGGTGTTTGTAAAAGTAGAGGATGTTTTATTCTTCCTACTGAAAAGACATATATCTAATCGGCAAATATTAAAAGATGCCTACAGAGTTACAATCATGTTTGCTTCAAAAGTACCGAGCATTCACATGAAGTAATTTTTAATTTTAATAATCATAAATAAAAGGCTTCTTGATAATTAAAATGTAAATGTTTATCTACGTTGCTTCTTTCAATACTCAGTGATAATTAAGAGTATTTATTATACGTAAAGCGACAAAACGGCACATCACTTTCTTTCCCTATTAAAAGTACATTATCTTTTACTGCTATAGTAGATGATTATGATAGATGATTATGGATCTAGACAGCTTGACTTGCTTTATTATGTTAATTACGCTGACATCTTGGGAGAGAATGTGAAATACCTTCCCGTTACCTTCTTGGTAAAATTGTGGAGACAATAATAATTTACTGAGAAAAGTTCTACTATTTAACCCAAAGCTGGAGGAGAAGTGATGGATTCATACCTTTCCCAAGCATATTTGAGCGTAAGGGAATATAATTAACTGATATTTCAGTTGTAGTTGGAAATCTGTTCTCCGAATTCCAAAGGCTTTTGTTTTTTGCGAATGTGAACGCAGCTGATTCGAACTCGACTCGCTAATTCCAATTTCCAGATCGATAACCGTTACCTACTCGCACATTAGATTAAATGGAATGACTGCGACAAAAAAAAAAAAAAAAAAAAAAACGATAGTGAGATAAGAAAATTACATAAAGTTGATGATAATCACCCAATGTTATCAAATTACTTTATGGACATTATTGCCAGTACTTGATTTGGAAAAATCCTGTCCTAGATTTTTTTTTATCGAGGTCACCCCATGCAAGGCAGTAAAGGCACTAAGACACAACGGGTTACTGGGTGTGTAAGCGTTAGAAACATAAACATTGCTAATGTGCAAGAACAATAGAAGAGTAATCATGAAGACAGTAGAGAGCGATTGACATTGCATTTATTTTTTTGTGGATTAAAGTTGGCTGGAAAGCAGAGAACCGGAAGAGAGATTCAACAAGCGAGAAATGCGACAAAAGAAACTTTTAGCATAGAACTTACGACTACATTTAGCCAGCTCGACTGGAAATTGAGATCTAGATGCCAGTCGAGTACTGCGTTTAAATTCAAAAAGTCTAGGTACCATAGCGAAGAGCTCATCCGAATAATTACCATGAAAGAATTTATAGAAAAGACACAGGGAGGCAACCTGGAAATACTACGGTCACAAAACCAAAACACCATAGATTTTAACAATTATAGATAATCCCACAGGAGAGCGATTATGAAGAATGCTATCGAAACCAACAGGCATTGAACCTAAAAAAAAAACCAAAACAATGAATTATGAAATAATGAAGGGAAGAAAGGAGTACAAACTGGTAATTTACGCATGTATTTTAATCTTTCTTTATATAATACGCTAAGTGTTTTTGTCTATACGTACTAACTTTTAATGAACTAAAGTTATTTCCCTTGTAGTGGTGGGAAAGTATCTGAAGCCGAGCCGCCAGATCAGGACCAATAATATTGCTGATTCTTCTTTGGATTTTATCAAGGAGCTCAAGATAAATACCAGGGGCACCGGATCATATGTGGCAGCAATATTGTAAATTCTGGAGATAAAAATTATATATATATATATATATATATATATATATATATATATAGTGAATCAACTTTCTTAGCAGCTGACCTAGCAATAGATTCAATAACTATAAAGATCATCGATCGATAGATAGATAGGTATGATTGTTATAAAATCGTTTAGATTATTTTTGACTATTCAATAAAATTTTCCATTCATTCCATTAGTTTTCATGACATTTTTCTCCCATTTGGAAAGCCTTTAATCTTTGAGTCTTTCATATTTGTATGAGTTCAAGATGCATGAAACATAAATTACTCGACCAAAACCCACACTGATTAATTAGGACATAAGACAGTGGTGGAAAATTATTCAATAGTCTCGGTTCTAAATGAATTCGCAGCAAACTTCAGTATATCAACTAAAACTATTTTCAATCATTTCAGGACAATTAATAAGGAGAAAAAGCTTAATAACTTCCACTTGAATAAGGTAAAAAGAATCAAGCGTGTGAAGGTCTGCATTATTTTCAGCGCTCTAAAATCTTTCTATTTTTTTTTTTTTTTTCTTTGTATGATAATTTCTGATCATAAGAAACTAATAAGCATAAACGTATTTGCTCAATCCCTGGATACGCATGAAAAGCCAAAACATCAATCGAAACTGTGTTGTCATCCCTGAAATGTTATAGTAAGCATTTAGCTACAAAATGAATGCCCATATACATCATCTTAAAATAGTGTATTAAAAACTTAAACATTCGTTCAATTTCGCGAATAGAAAGTCTGCCATTTTGTTGTATGATTACTTCATCTTAAGCTGCAAAAAATCATGTTACTCAAGTGGAATCATTTGATGAAAAAGACTTCATTTTGTCTATTCATCTGACCTTTCTTTCGTTCTCTTGTTAATTAGCATTTTTCGAGCATCTCAAGACTTTCCTTGAAAGCAAGAACTTCTCTAATTAAAATAAAAAAAGAGATTTAATAAAAGAACAGAATAGATCAAGGTTAAAAGAATACAGAGGCATCAGGGGGACATTCTGATTGGAAATATTATCTTTTCAGTTTGTTTTCTAAAAACCCATATAGACATAATTTGATCTCAAGGCATTTCCCTATATCACACACACACAAACGCACATACACATATGAATATATGTTCAAACACGTTTCATTAAATGTGACTGTGAGTGTTCAATTTTTATCACAATTTTTCAGGCGGCGTATGATTGTCCATACATTCAAATCGAAATTATAAAGAACTTTCTAAAGATCATAAAGTTTTTTTCAAGTACTAAGGGTCATATCCAGTCATTATAAATAAGGATTGATAAAGAAGGAAGGGTTGATAATGAAGGATTGATAAAGAAGGATTGAGAAAGGTTTGATGCACCATAGAAAACGAATCAATCAATCATCGTCCAATAGAAAATAGTGGCGTAATTTGGCTTTGTAAATAGCACGAAAATGAATTTTATTAAAATTTGGTTTCTTTCATTTCGTTCTCACTTGTTCGCTGACACATTTTCTCATACTTAACCACAGACATAAACAAAGTTTTAAATGCAATAGTTCTTGACTTTTTAAACTTTCGTTAAAGGTAGGGTTTTAAAACCATTGGCGATTTTCACTAAGGAAGATCAGACGTGTAAATATATTTTGGTTTATAAACAGGAAATGTTTAATGTTTTTTTGCATTTTCAAGTGAATAAATTATAAATTAATCAAACAAAAAGCGTGTGATAATCACACTCTCATCTCCGTTAATATATAGCAAAAGTTCAATTTTTTAATTATAAAAAAAGATTTCCAAAGAAAAAAAATCAACTTTTCCCGCGTATCTAAGGCAAACGCTGTAGTGAAAATGGCTGTGGCACCGTCAACGAAAAATTACCTTGAATCTTTTTAGTAGTGCGACCCTAATATCTCATGCGGCCAACTGATCGGAAAAGGTTGCCCATCCCTCGTCTTAGGTCCTAAGACTTAGGACTAAGATATTAGCACTTTCTAAAATAACACATTTTAAAATAATTTCTTCTATAGATAAATATGGATTATTTCTCTTGTATAAGAATAGCTTCAAGTATTTAAGTCTTTCTTTACAGTTAGTATTATATATTATTTACTTTACATTATTTACTTATATTTGTTTAATATTAATAGTCATATATGGGTTTTGTGTTAATCGATGATAATACAGATTCCACTGAGTTTTAATAAGTGGCATATTAACCTACGGGAAAGTGTAGTGGTTGTGTATCCAATATAAAATTAAATATTATTTCTTTGATTATTGGTGTTAGAGGTAGATAACTGCCTGACATAACAGGCTGGTTAAGTTCCTTTCACATTCCAAGGAGATAGCAAACAATGATTAAAAATGATAACATAATTGTTCCTTTCAATTGATTACTTATTCATTTATTATAGAAAGTGATGTAATACCTTTGCTGATTTTCACCTCGTCTGGTTAACAGAAGGGATGCAAGTTAAATACATAAAATCAAGAGCGTTGTTCACTCTAACTGCAATTCTCTGCACGAAGCAAACTAATTTCTGCTTTAAGTGCAGCCAAAAAAAAAAAACAAACGATAACACTGAAGTTATTATAATCTTTAATTTTATTTACCAAAGAAATAGAACAATGTTCACAAGTCTCTGAACTGAATGACGCAGTAAAGTTTTGAGTGATCATTGATTTATTTAACAAAACTCTGTGACGTTTCTCTCGAATGACGGGCGTTCCTTGGATAGAAGAAGTCGAGCAAGTCGAACGTAATGGTTTGGTCATCTTCCTCCAACCACAGAGGATCTTTATACCCTTTAATGTGCCGCGGATTATGCAATAGACAAACAGATTGAGCAATGTGGGCGTGTAGTGGAAAAGAGTTTTCTTAATTCGAAGTGAATGTAAAATTAACAAAAATAAAAATCTGTCTTGCTTTCGACAAGGAAACCTCAAAATTTCCAACCTAACACTGCTGTGTTCACTCCGCTAAGTCGTACGCAACTGGCATACTAGTTGGTTGCAGATTGAGGCCTTTATCGAGAAATTCTGACGATTAAGATAGATTTTTTTTCTTTTTAAGTTTTAAAACAAAGAGAAAGAAAGAAAGATTGAATGAAAGAAATAAAGAAAGAACGAGCGAAAGAAAGAAAAAATAACGAACAAAAGAAAGAAAAAGACCGAAAGAAAGAATAAATGCGTGAATGAATTAACGAAAGAACAGTTGAAGAAAGAAAGAAAGAAAGAAAGAAAGAACGAACGAACGAACGAACGAACGATATTCGCTTGATAGTGGATTTAATATTTTTCACTTGTAGGCGTAAAAGTAAAATACTTTGATTTCAAATGCAGATTTATATGGTAGGCATACGCGGTCCCATTTGGCGCAAAACATGCTTTCCTGTACTTATTTACACTTTGCGACAGTATGTTGCACTAAACTAAACTATTAAATATGAAGTATGAAATAGTTTCGTATTTCTTAATTAAAGACGCAAGTTCGTGTCCCAGTTAAAAATTGAAATTTCCCATATATTCATTTTCTAGACATTCTCTTAAATTTGGCTTAACGTATTTATTCTACAATTATGTTTCTTCTTTCACAATTGGTCATATTCAAAGATTAAAATACAGATGAGATCATGGCGGTTCCCATGACCCATTAGATCATCGGGGTGCCATGCCCTTTTATGAGATCTCTCAAAGCATTATGAATTACTAGGCCGTGTTGTTCTCCTCTCCAACATGCAACAGATTGTACTAGGTTACATGGTACCAACAGCAAGGAACGCTCCCTCTCTAGACCTATTATCAAACAAGCATAGCTGAAGGATCCCAGCTAATCTGTTATTTTACCCGTAGCTGGGGATTGGAGAGAAATAGATACGTGCCTTCCTCAATATCATTCGTGTAAAGTGAACACAGGCTGCCCCAGCTAGAATTCGAACGGTCCTGGTTATGCCTCTAGCTAGTGAACGAATTGGTGTGTCTAATGTGGTTACAGGATAAGCTCCTTTTGTTGTTATATAGTTGGGAAAATCCTGTTATTTTTATTTTTGGTCTATTACAGATTACCTTATCATCTGAAATTTGGTTACTACCAATAATTTTTTTAAGGTTCTTGGTTCTATGATATGCTAGAAGGCCGGGTTCCCCAAACAAAATTTTTAGGTCTGGTTTGAGATGTAGTATTTCCCAGCGACTTTTGATTATCTGGGATAGTGGAGGAAGAGTATCGTTGAAAGTGGTTACTAGAGAGATGCATCTGGATTTATTTTTAATTTTCTTATGTGATAGACATACCCACCCGTAGAGAAGGTGTTGCACTTAAAAACATTTATAGTGTAAACGAGTACGACTCACCGGATGATCCAAATATCAAATGACGTATTTGACAGATGGCGCACTGTTAATCTGCCAGGTGAAAATGGCCTGTTTGACCGCCCTCCTACTGCAAACGTAAACGAATACCCATGAACAAAAAAGTTATTTCTCTCCGTGTAACAGATAGGATTGAGTTACACAATGTCAGAAGCAGAGGAAAATCCTTAATAATTTGAATTTAATCTGGCATAAATTCTCTGCCGAAACAATAGCTAACGACACGAGCTAACTAACTAGTGCTCTACGATAGGCGCCTTCAAGTATTGCTGAATAATCTTAAGATATTTGACCCGTACCAGAAAGTCGATATTACAGTAAATAAGGAAGGAGGGTGTTTTGTGTCAGTTGTCTGTTACTAAATACTTTAGTGAGTTCATTTCAGGGAATTGAGTTTTGGTTTGTTAAAAGAATTCTTTAAAAGATGTAATAAACGGTAATTCGAAGGAAAATATCTTCTCTATTTACATTATTCGGACTATTGCCCTCATCTTCGTCACCATATTTATTACACCGTTTCAGTGTTGTAGGCTCCGACCTTCTTCAGGTGGTTGGAATGTCGAACTAAACCCTTTATTTCGCTCACTGGGTTAGACTGTTCTAGTTCCACGTGCATTAACCGGGTATTCAACTCATACTCTTTGTCACTTGATCTAACCAACGCCTTTATTCACTGTGCCATGTGTCCTTCAGGACATCTGTGTATGAATTTCTAAGTATTATAAACCTAATGTCTTCAGCAAACATTTTTTACCAGTGCTCATATTGCAATTTTTGCAGTTTCATGTTTTTACCAAGGCTCATATTGCAACAATCCGAATAATGTAAATAGTGTACATAATACCTCATCTCAGAAATATAGACAGATACTGAAATATCTTCTATATCTTATTTCGTGCTATAATTTATGGTCTGAAACAATCTCCTTCAAGTAGGCTAGCATAGTCTCTACTTTTATATTCTTTAAATGGTTCTCTAGAAAAGTCATGTTATAAAATCGTTGGCGTATGGGTGCAAATCACGACAGTCGGTTAGAATGTTTTACAGCAGTGCTTCTTAAACTATGGGTCGCGACACCATTTGGCATTGAGAAGCGAAATGCTGATGTGGCGAAAATTCAATTCAAACACTTGAATTTCAGTTTATATTTTACTTCCCAAACGCCAAATATTTAACGAGATACGCTTCGATAATAAAACGCGCGTGCGGCGCCGTTGCGACGAGTGGAGCGACAACGGATGTATTTTCAGTGAAGTTGGTTAATACCTGGGCTCGCGAAAAATCTCGTCATGAAAAATGGGGTTATTAATGAAAAAATTTAAGAAGTGCTGTTTTACAGTATACGCTTTATGACATTGATTTTTTAGGAGAAATGATTGAGTGATATAGGTTTGTCTTATTCAGGGTGACTTCTTCGTTCATAAAAAGTCTGTGATCATGATGCCATTCTCCTAGAAAAGGTTAAATTTTGTAAAGTTTGTTGTTTGGATGGTCGTTCCATAACTCTCGACACTTGTCTATTATCTTCATTGAAGTCTGTTTAAGGGATTTAAAAATGTTCATTTTTAGGGATTCTTTAGCTTTTCCATTTCTGTGATTGCTGATACGGTTTCCCCAACAGAAGTCAAGTTTATTTTTCTTGCACTTTAGATTGATCCTGTTTAGTAATTTAACTATTAAGGGATTGTTTGCGTTTTTGTTTCTCTGTGATGTAAGTACGGATAATGAAGTTGAAAAAAAAACAAAAAACTATGAAGTTGTCTGGCTCATTGTGTGTTATGATGTCTGAAGCTAAGTCTATGATTACAGCCTCATTACTAAAAATGGAGGATTTGTCAGGTAGACATTTATTGATTTTTTTATCACCTAGAACAACTGAACCTCCGACTTTATCAATGTTTCTTGAGCCATCAATGTATATGTGCTTATAGTTTGGGTGCTCCTATCAAATATTATTAATTTCTCCTAAAAAGGTAGACGAACTAATATTAGTTGTAGGGTATTTGCAAAGGTTTACCTATATTGTTGGGTGTTTTGATAGCCAAGGTGTGTTTCCCAGAGTCGTAGATACAAGGGTTAGGGTAGTTTTTATTCGTGGTTCATTAATAATGTTTTCCATGTAAAGGGAGTTTTTTTTTTTTTTTTTTTTTGTCTTTTGTTGAATAGATCTTTATATTGTAGTTGGTAAAACATTGATGAATTCAGATTTATTCAGACAGGAATGTAGTTTGGTATAATAATGTCGGGGTAATTTCTGCCGTTTTAGGGGCATTTCATGAGTTTTGGCGTTCATGCTTTCCACCAGAGACGTTTTAAAACTCCCAAGAGGAGCCGTAGTCCCCGGTGATGAATTGTATCAAACTCCTTCATGTTTACATAGATGAACAATTAGGAAAAGCTGAACGCCATTCTATCAGTAGCAACTGATTAACTTTTTTCTTATTGAATCGGTAACATGTTTCAAGTTGATCATCGAACTAAGTTTATGTTTACGTTGCTGCGTTTTGGATATATAATCTGTCCAATTTAATTTAGATTCTTTTCCTTTGATGAAATTAGGAAGATTATATACCCAAAACACAAACACTCATATATATATATATATATATATATATATATATATATATATATATATATATATATATATATATTTTCCTCGCGCCTCTCGTTCGTAAACATAAAATTAGTTTGATCAAGTCCTAAAGAACAAGACGCATCACACGAAAACCTTTGCTACTTTATCATATTTCTTTCTCCTAAAATTATTATTTTTTTTTTTTAAGCATTGCGCCCCGAGCAAGGCATGAAGCCACTAGGATGCCGAGGGGTTGCAGAAGATTTGGAGCAAGAGCAGATAGGAGTGATAGAAGAAAGGATGAAGGGAAGGATAGTGTGTAGATCAAGGTAACTGGAGATGTCGATTGACATAACATTTGAAGAGTTGGAGATCATAGCTATCAGGAAAACAGTAATTGGGAAGGGTGTTCCACAGGCGAGAGGTGCGAGGTATGAAGCTATTGGAGTAGAAGAGACGGCTACATTTAAAAGTTTCTACAGTGTAAGGGTGAGAGCGGGATGCCATCCTCGTAGGGCGCTTGAATTCATGGAGACTGGGAACCAGTGAAAGCAGCTCATCGGAGCAATTACCATGAAAGTATTTGTAGAAGAGACAGAGAGAGAGGCGACGGCGCGTCTGTGAGATAGTGGCTGCAGGCGAGACGCCAGATCAGGGCCAATCACATTACATATCCGTCTCTGGATCTTGTCAAGAACTCCGAGGTAAACAGAAGGTGCCCCGGACCATATATGGCAACAATACTCCATGCAAGGGCGAATGGTCGTTTTGTATATTTGAAGTATCGATTCAGGGAAGTCTTGATATATAAAAAATTATATATCGTTATCACATCGTCAATGATGACATGTCTATGTTCTGGTTTACCGTGACATGAAAAAATAACTCACCCAGCTCCATCCTCTGACCTTACTTTTATATTTAGCGTAGATCGGACATTTAATTGGTTAATCAGGACATACCCACGAGTCTATTTTTAATTCTGACCTTATGTCCCCCACTTTAACTTTTGGAAAAGAGGCAACATTTTGTTTTTAAATTTTCTTAAAAATCATTTAATCACCAGTTATTTACTATCGCCTTAAGAAATATAATCAAATCATTGAAACATGAAAGCTTTTGTGTAGCGAATATATATATATATATATATATATATATATATATATATATATATATATATATATATATGGAAAAGCTTGCAGTTCGACGAAGTCCTTTCAAAATAAATAAATAAATTTAACGTTGATCATTGATCCAGATTTTGGGAAAAGGCACTCGCAGTAAATTTTCAATACTCCTCCGTATGTGTGTGTGTGTTTTTTCTCACTCTCTCTCTAAATTGATCAGGGCTACAGGAATGTAAGACACCCATGGCTAAAATACAAAGACAAGCTGAAAAGCAACTTGTCAGCTGTCAATATACCACATAACACCCTTGAGTGCTTAGCCTTGGAGCGGGTAGAATGGAGATCAGCGTGTTTTAGTGGACTCAGCAATTTTCAATCTGCTTGTCTGAATCATCTTCAAGAAGCGAGAGCAAGTTCTAAAAGGTCAGCCAATCTAACAGTGATCTCATCTCACAATTCTCACACTTGCTCCATATGTGGCCTCCTTTGTAAATCACTAGCGGGTCTTAAATGCCACTTAAGATTATCGCACAAAATTTCATAACTGAATCAACTAAGCTGTCAAATCCTCATACGTTGAAACCGACGGGAGAGTCCTTTATATATATATATATATATATATATATATATATATATATATATAATAGAAAGTGAGAGAGAAAGAAAGTAAAAGATATATTTTATTGCAGTAGCAAAACCCATTCTCCAACGATCAATTGTTTCGCAAGCAGAAATTTCGAAGGTTAATTTTTCGTTCCATTTTTTTTTATTATCTGTAGCAACTCTTGTTAGAATTATTTCGATTTAAATGAAATCTCTAAAATAACTTGTTTTTTCAAAAATCAGATTGACGCAATTGAATACTGCAACGCATTTTTTTTTTAATTATGAAGAAATTGATAGCTGTTATATATGCTTACTATCCATTTTAGTGCAAGGCATATAAGCATTCTTTATCGCTCCAAGTTCCATATCCGTGATTTCAGATTGTTCTCGCATTAGAAGTTTGGTCTTATTTGACGTCATAGGTCAGAAAGGCATAGACATGGATTACGCAGTATCAACTGAACAAAACCACTTCTGACACACTTATTATACACTGACACGATTTGATGGAAACACAAACAAATAATAAATATGAATGAAATACGATCGTATTTTGGTCGGATTAAAATGGACAATTTACATCTGGAGCATGAGACTGTTAGGAACACAAATAGTAAATATAAATAAAACGTTTTGATTTGATTACAATTTTTGCTCGAATTCCAAGATGTCAGAATACAGGACTTTTACCAGATATTATAAAACAAACAAATTTTATGCTCGACGTCATCCGATTACAGTTTTACACCAGCTCCACTAAAAGGTTGAAATTGACCTGATGTTGTTTTCATGTACTTAGATTTCAAATTAAACAGAAACAAATCGTAAGGGACGTCGAAATGTGAGCGGAATCGTTGAAATATTTATCACATTAATATAACAATACAAGAAATTGAATAAAATTTTGTTTTGTCTCTAGAACCAGCGTCGAACCAATAAGTTTACTTGAACAATCTTTTATATCAAGTGATGCAAAAATAACGTTAAAGGTAATTAACCGTCTCTTGAAAAGTAAGCATTTGTCCACTATTTGCATTATTCGGACTTATCTTTGTCGCCATATTTATTACAACGTTTCGGCCGTTGTACGCTCCGGCCTTCTTCAGATGGTTGGAATGTCGAACTGAACCCTTTATTTCGCTCACTGGTGTTGGTTAGATCCAGTGATAGGACCCAAAGAATGAGAGTTAAGGCAGTGAAGAACTTGGAGAGGGGAATTAACAAGAGATAACTGATAACTGACATCGATTAAACATGGCATGTGGAACTAGAACAGTCTACCCCAGTGAGCGAAATAAAGTGTTCAGTTCGACATTCCAAGCACTTGAAGAAGGTCGGAGCGTACAACGGCCGAAACGTTATAATAAATATGGCGATAAAGATGAGGACAATAGTCCAAATAATATAAATAATGTACATAATACCTCATCTCAGAAATATAGACGGATACTGAAGCATTTGTCATTCATTAACCGAGCAGCCATTGCTGCTGTTGGTTTAAAATTATAAATTTTTTCTCGTAAACAAAGTCGTTTTTTTCAGCACTGATGGGGGTTTCCTTCCTAATCTTCTGTCTGAAGTAGTGGGGAAGATCAAAATCTTGATTATGTCATTATTTTCTCTTTCAGTTATATGTGATATGATTTTTAGTTGTTATCGTTGTTGAAAGTCTTCGCCTGATATTTCTATTATTTGGTTCACTTCTTTGCTTTTGATTCTGATGCGACAATCTACAAGTTTTGATGAAGGACGCTCCTCACTGGTGCCTACAATTTTCACTAGCTCGAAGCTATTTTAACCATTTATCTGAGAAAGCTGCTGTATACAGCTAACAGTTTAGATATTTCTGAACGGGTTTGGCACCATGCATGACATCCATATAAAAGCCTCGAACTGACGAGGCTATTTAAGAAAATGACTCGAGTTTTCGGTCAATTTTGGGGGATTTTGCAGCAATGTTTTCTTGCAGTGTTGGGCAAAATTACTCCCAATGCAGACTATTCAATTTCCTTATCTCTTATGATAAATTTATTATAACCAGTCTATACTAATTACTTACTAAACATTTACTAATTCTACGTCTTGAATGTTTATGATTGATTCAGGTTATGTGTCATCACTGCTTTCATTCCAGTTCTAAATCATAATTCATTGTTTATGAAAGCTTTATCTTGAGTCTTATTTATCGAAACACTTGATAGAGGATGTTGATTTTCTGTTCAATATCATTCTTATTCCAACTGTGAATACCTATGTCATCAACATAACCCTCTTTATCATCAGGACATTGTCTTCTATTAATAGACTTGTTTGGGATGTGGTATGGGATAGTTAAAGGATCAGTGCCCATCTCTTCACCTATGTGCTTGTAAATGTGCAAGGCACAGCATAGGAAAAGACTAAATAACCTGGATCTCTCATAGGGTTACTTATGTTTAAAGAATACATAAAACATTTTAGCCAAAGATTTACAACATTTTGCCCGTCATTCGATCAAAGGAATAAAAACGTAAATATCGAGAAATCATCCAGGTCGATCGTCGACGTGTTAACAGAAAATGCAGACGTTTCACAGTGGATTTTAATGCAATATATTGCAATAATGGTTGCAAGAGGATAATCAATGAATTCCCATGCACAATCATAAAAAAACAGAAATATGAAATTATTCTTTTCAGTACGACGCCATTCAAAAGACTGACTCTACTGCATATTCTATTAACTAAACCCAAATATTTGTTATCAATGATTTCTGGAAGGGTTTATATTAGAATACCATTGACTAAGTATGTGAATAACGAGGAAGTTTTATGGAAAGGCCTCTTATACTTAGAAGCAGAAGGAGACAATTTCTGGAACAAATAATGAAGAAAGAAGGCTTAGAGAATTTGAAACTCACAGGACATATTGAAGGCAAGAGGAGCAGAAGGTAATCGTGAATAACAGACGTAACGGGCAGTTGTATATGGATGAGCCTTACAAATATATATTTGCTTGGAGTATATAGCGGAATATATGGTAAGTGCACTCACCATTAAAAATAATGCGTTTTCCTTTATCCTATAATTAAGCTGATTCATTATTAGTTTCTTGATTTAAAACTATTTGGCGCCTTTTTATCTTTTGTTCACTCTTAAGGAAGTAATTAGTAAAATCCATTTTCCTGCTCGATTTTTGTCAGATAGATTTTTGGAACTCGGCTCTCCAATTACCAATTCCGAGCCATTATTCATTACAACAACCGCACACCCAAGCTTACAACACCTGGTATTCCCAAGTGGTCACCCATCTATGTACTGACCAGGCTTGATGTTGCTTAACTTCGGGGATCATACGGGAACCGGTGTTTCAACGTTATGTGGTCATAAGCCAGTAGCGATAGGCTTACGACCTCGCGGCGTCCATGGGAAATAACAACAAAAGTCCAGATAAATCATCTTAGAAACCTTTATAAGTTTATATCTTATATAGTTGCAGTCATTCCCGTTGGTTTCGTTATATACCTTACGTGCAAATACCCTTGAGAATGGTATAAACCCATTTCTTCTCCCTCCTTCTGTGGGTTAATTAGTAAAAGTTGTATTACTAAAACCATTATTATCTCCAAATGAAATTGCATACAAAATATGTACATTTCGACATTAGACAACACAGTGGCTGATATGCCGCTAAACAAAAACAACCAACCTATCACCACTCAATCGCTATTGATGCGCCCCATTCCATCAATTCAGACGTTTACAATTAGGAGACGCCATGCCACCTTTACGGAGTCGAATCATCCTTATTTCCTCCTTATTCCTAATGTAAAAAGAAAGTTTCACTCGGACAGCTTTTTCGCAAGAACTGCTACTTTATGGAACATACTCCCGCGTTGATATTCTCCTAAACACTACAGTTTTAACCTCTTAAAATCAAGGATTAATCGCTATCTATCCTCCTTATCAATATAATTTTTATTTCCTGCCAAATCCTCATTCATTCCTATCACCCTTCATTCATTATAACCATTTTAACATTAACTCTCTGCCTTGAACGAGTTAATTAAGCGTGTGAGGATTTAAAAGGAGTACTTTAAAGAAGACACACACACACACACACACACACACACACACACACATATATATATATATATATATATATATATATATATATATATATATATATATATATATACAGACACATGAAGATTCGCCAGACGAGGATATGTCGAAAGGCAGAGTCTCGTCTCGGGAAACTGCTACCCGACCGCTTGGAGCGGTTGGCAGATATTCT
This sequence comes from Acanthosepion lycidas, assembly GCA_963932145.1. Classification (NCBI taxonomy): domain Eukaryota; kingdom Metazoa; phylum Mollusca; class Cephalopoda; order Sepiida; family Sepiidae; genus Acanthosepion; species Acanthosepion lycidas. The sequence continues at coordinate 104,515,968 of OZ010594.1, read as the reverse complement.
GCAGTTGG
>OZ010594.1:104493460-104513460 GCA_963932145.1 Acanthosepion lycidas | reverse complement strand
AATAATTTGTATTAGTATAGAGTTACATTCATAGATATCAAGTCAGGGTAAGGTGGGGGTGTCTAAATTTAAAACGGAAGATGTTTTCGCCTAGTCTGGTTTACGTGTCTATGGAGATTTATTTATTTTTTTATTTTGTTTATCCATGAAAGGGTTTTGTGTATATAAAAACTACCGTAACATTTGTTTTTTGGGGCTATGGATTATAAAAATTATTTTATTGTATGCTTGTTTTTAAGCTAATTATTCAATGCAAAAATTTGATGATGTCGGCAAAAAACCGTTAACTTCATGTCTATTGTTTAATAGATTTTTATTATTTAGAAACTTAATAATGTGCAGTTTCTCATGGAGGCACAAAGGGAATGGGTCATCCCAAGTTTTACAAGTTCTAGTCATGTTTATAATTTTCCATTATAATTTAGGTGTCCTGTTTATTTCCTTCAAATGCCAAAATATTTAGATAGAGAAGTCTGATTTCTTTTATTTATATTGTGGAAAGAGCACTTATGCTGCCTCCATCTGGCTTTAAATTCATTCTTCGTAGACCCAATGTATATCATATTAGTATTAGGACTGTCAGTGGATGAGATAGTACATTGGTATACCACAGATTTGATGCAGCATTTATTTTCTAATGGGCAGTCTTCTGTGTTTCTACAATCGCACAATTTTTCACTGTTATTGTCTAATTAAGTATAGGGTTTTTATTAATACTATTCAGGCATGGGGGTTTGTTCAGGATTTTATTATTGTATTTTTTTATTATACTTTCTAGATTTTCAGTGCAGCTGTAACTCAATTTTTAGGTTGTTCTTATTAAATATATTACTAAGCCTACTATTGGTGGGGAAGTGATTTTCAATTAAAGCTAGGAACTTCTGTCCTAGTTTAATACTAACCATTTGGTTGAACGGAGGGGTATACCAAATGATTTTTCTTTTCCTGTTTTTTTTTTCTTCTGGCTAGTGCAATTGTTTCTATAGTTAATGTTTGCATTTTTGTAAACACTATTTTTTAGGGCAACGTTATAAAAGCTATTGTGTTATTGGAATATTTCTATGTTAGCGGAGTTAATGCTAATTCTATTTTCTATTGATGAGGGTATATGTTTAATTATGGATGGAGGGTGGTTTGACTTCGGGTGTATATATAAGAGGTTAGTATTTGGTTTTCTATAAGGTTGGTATGTGTTGTTTGTTAAATCTAGAGTTACGTCGAGGAAGTTTACCCTTTTCAATTTAGTACAGACTGTTATCTTTAAGTATAGATTTTTAAATTCACTAAATATAATTTTTCTGATTTTCTCTATTTTAAAACTAGTAGAACACCTCACCACCATGAGCACGTCATCTCTATACAGTCCGATGTCCTTAATATCTATTTCGCGGTGCGCGGTCAAGTTGTACAGTATTAAAAGACCAACAAGGTCAGAAGACTCTGCAGAGTCTAATGATCCCATAGTGATGTCAAACAGGTCATTATTGTTTTTTATCCATTGGTCCCCATTATGAATGAGGACAGATTTTTTTTGCGCTGAGGATTATATCTGTTTCTTCCTTTGTCAGGTTAGAATACACAGCAGCAAAGTCCAGGGCAGTCGTAAATAGATCCTTCGAAATTGACGGGATATCGAACTGTAATAGGGTGCAATTCGGTTTATTATCAATATTGTTAAACCAATTGATGACATCTTTAGTATTGATCCATAATCTAACCAGTTCTAAACCAATTGATGACATCTTTAGTTTGATCCATAATCTAACAAGTTCTTTCCTATTTTCTATATATTTTCATATATATATATATATATATATATATATATATATATATATATATATATATATATATATATGTTTATATTTATATTTTAATAAGGCTTCCATTAAAAAAGGCTAAAATATTATTCCCTATAAATTGGTTTTGGGTTTGGATGCACATATATATATATATATATTATTAAAAAAACAACAAACAACACTCAATAATACCAACTATGAGCATGGTCACAATATCTTATATAAATACATACATAAACAATATATTTCTTGTTAACAGTTAATATATTTCAACCTTGAAAATGCCTAAAAGTATCGCCGAAACCTTGGAGAAAAGAACATTTGAACAGTTAATATATATATATATATATATATATATATATGTGTGTGTGTGTGTGTGTGTGTGTGTGTGTGTGTGTGTGTGTGTGTGTGTGTGTGTGTCAAGAAATCAAAGGGCAACCCATTTTTGTGAAATGATTTTGAAGCAGATATTGAGGTATATTCATTCAGAATAGTCAGTTCGAGTATCACTGGTCATTTTTGGTACGTAGCCTTATACCAAAAGTAAGTTATCCTTAATAAATAACTAATTAAATAATCAAGATATTTATGCCTTATCGTACATTTCTGTTCTGGCTAATAAAATTTAACTTTATGATTTTAGGCCAATCATTCATTCGTAATATTTTAAGCAGTGGTGCAGAATTGTGTCAAGAAATAAAATTTCTGATATACATAATGTTTAATCTGTCATATCAATAATTATTATGAGCTTAGGTATTTAATGCTTCGCGCTACTCATTCCACTACTTTTGAAAACAGAAACCTGTCGATATTTAGAACAACACCGCAACTAAATATGGTTTAGCGCGGATAATTGGCTCAGTCCTAAAAAAGTCCTGACAATAAAATCCTACAGGATTTTATTGTCCACTGTATAACAGTGAATGTCATTTTTTTTTTCGAAAACTGGTTAAAATGAATATTCACTTCGTCAAATGATTCATTTCACCGAAAAATCCTAATAATCTATTGTGCTTTTCTGAAGTTAAGTATCGTTTAAGGATTAATTTGATTGTTGCTTATTAACGTAATGAATGACAGGCAACAAGTCAGTTGGTTTGTTTAAGAGGACTATTTAATGTTGAAATCAATTGAAACTATGAAAGTTATTGTCTCCTTTTTCAGACAACGAAAATAAAATATAAATAAAAAAGTTATATACATATATATATATATATATATATATATATATATATATATATATATATATATATATATATTAACTTATTATAAGTTATATATATTATATAAATAAAAAGATTAAAATATAAATATTAATATATATATATATATATATATATATATATATATGGAGAAAAATATTTGGAAAAAACAAACAAAAATCCTTAAATGCAATTAAGTTGTTTTAATATGAATGAAATGTCAACGTCTGACGTTTCGGTTTAATAAACCTTCATCAGGACAATATTCATTAAAATGCAATTAACATAATCAGTTCAACATGACAAAGACGATGGACATAAAAACAAAACTTATCCAAAACAGATAACTGAAAATTTTAAATGATCAGCTTTCCGTTTAAGCGTGGTCACGTTGTCGTCAAATGGGCGACGCTTCAAAACGTATTCCTAAAATTTAAGTATTTTGAATGAAAACGAAAAAATGAAAAGAATTCTATTATGATGGAAAATTGTATGTACGCTTATCGAGCATTAATCTTGCTAAAAAAGGGGGAAATACTAAAGAAACCAGGTCTAGTATTCACCGTGCGTGAGATGGATATTATACCTGCTTCATAAATCCTCCTAAGATTTTTATTATGAAAATATTTTAAAATCTTCACGGAATCAAAATCGAAATTATGATCTGCTTTAGTTATGTGTACAACTAAAGCATTGTTCAAATTTCCGAGGCGAATATCTCGTTTATGTTCGAAAACACGAGATTTTACGGACCTACATGTTTCACCCACATATTTTAGGTGACAGTTTTTGCATGAGATTTGGTAGATGCAAGCATCGGATGTAATATGTTGTTTGCTGGTGCTATTTAATAAATTACGGATAGTTCTAGTAGGTAATATTGTAGTTTTAATTTTTAACGCGTTTAAATTATTGGAAATACGTTCGGTCAAATGATTATTTGGAAGAAAGATGCGATCAAAAGAATTTTTATCAGGGGCAGCTGAAAGTGTACCTTTCATTGCTGTAGTTGTAGTGGCCTTCGGGGGGTCATTCTGCGCTGATGAGTAAATTTTCAACGCTTTATTTTTAGCTTTCTGTAATAATTGTCTCGGATACGAAAGATTTGAAAAGGTATCCTCAATATATGTGAATTCATCATCTAAATATTTTGCTGAACAGATGCGAAGAGCCCTTAAACAGAATCCAATAATAATGCCCCTCTTAGTGTTAGTATCATGGTGAGAGTAAAAATGTAAATAGTCATTTTTACATGTGGGTTTACGATATACTTTAAATTCTAATTTATTTTTATTTTTAATGAGTAGTATGTCTAAAAAGGGTAAAGAATTATTAGACTCAAGTTCATAGGTAAATTCTATAGTAGGTTCTATTTTATTTAATCTATCAGTAATCTTGTTTAAATCATGTTTATGTGGGTAGATAAATAAAATGTCATCGATGTATCGGAAGTAATGTGTATCAGGTGGAATGACATCTTTAAAAGGTCCAGATTCAAGAAATTCTAGAAATATGCATGCTAGGAATCCAGAGAGAGGACTCCCCATCGGTAAACCAAATTTTTGTTTATAATAAATATTATTATACTGGAAGAAACAATGTGAAGTGCAAAGGATGCATAATTTGATGCATTTCGAGATAGAGATAGGTAGCTTAAAGTCAATTTTCTTAAGGTGGTTCTCTAATTGTTTAATACATTTATTAACAGGTATATTAGTAAATAACGATTTGATGTCTAAGCTAGCTAGGGATTTGTTACCTATATCAATATTTCTCAACCTATTTAAAAGAGAGCCTGAATTCTTTATATGTGCGTTACTTACAGTGCCCAGAATTGGAGTTAGAAATTTAGTTAAATATCTAGCGATATTATGAGGAGCTGAGCCTATACCCGAGATGATGGGCCTTAATGGAATGTTAGGCTTATGGGTTTTGGGGAGGCCATAAATTTTAGGGACGGTGGGGTGGTAGTTAATAAGAGAAAGCCAAATTTTATCTTCATTACATATGAGTTTCTTATAGGACCTGTTGAATTCTTTTAGATTCTTAGAAACTTGTATAGGGGAGATCTGTTCATAAGTGTCTCTATCATTTAGCAAGTCCAACATTTTCTGGTTGTAAACAGTGGTATCCATGACAACAACACCGCCTCCTTTATCAGAAGGAGATATAATGATATTATTATTCATAGACAAGGATTTTAAGGCATTCATATACCTCTTAGGTAAAGTGAATTCCATATTTTGGCCATCAATAGAGGCAGCTAAAATGCCTTGGGTAAAACCTTTATGGAAGTCAGAATCACTGTGTTTGTAGTTTATATTTATAAGTTTGGTAATATTGAAGTCTTTTGAACCAGTTGCAAACTTTAGACCAAAGCTAAGGGCTTCAGTCTCTAAAGTGCTAAGTGTGGTATTGGAGACATTGGTGACCAGATCCATTCTACCCATATTCTTCCAACAGCTGCGATCACATAAAGTATGGAATTTTAGTTTCAAACTCCTGATGTGTTTATGATTAATTCTGGTCACTTCGGATCGAAGTCTCTCAGCTGTGATGCGAGACATGCTGTTTTTCAACTTTAGTTCACGTCCTAGAAGTGTGGCTTTTAAAAAGGTTTGTTCCTCGGAAAACTTTAAATCTTTTACTGATGATTCCAAGTAGACTTTGATATAGTCAGGGAAAATATGTGAAGATGATTTCAGAATATTAGATAAGCCCGATGGAACGATTTTCTCATATATACAGTTCGTTAAGAAATCCTTTCTGTTCTTGTAGGAATATGCGGTGACCAATAGATGTTTATATTTTCGGATGAGCTTGAAGTCTTCCATGTTAATGTTATAAAGTGAATTCAGGTTTGTATTTCCAGTAGACAGTATGTAAGCAAATATAAATGGATATAAATCCGACAGAATGGAGGAAAATATTTGGAAAAAACAAACAAAAATCCTTAAATGCAAACAACATATTACATCCGATGCTTGCATCTACCAAATCTCATGCAAAAACTGTCACCTAAAATATGTGGGTGAAACATGTAGGTCCGTAAAATCTCGTGTTTTCGAACATAAACGAGATATTCGCCTCGGAAATTTGAACAATGCTTTAGTTGTACACATAACTAAAGCAGATCATAATTTCGATTTTGATTCCGTGAAGATTTTAAAATATTTTCATAATAAAAATCTTAGGAGGATTTATGAAGCAGGTATAATATCCATCTCACGCACGGTGAATACTAGACCTGGTTTCTTTAGTATTTCCCCCTTTTTTAGCAAGATTAATGCTCGATAAGCGTACATACAATTTTCCATCATAATAGAATTCTTTTCATTTTTTCGTTTTCATTCAAAATACTTAAATTTTAGGAATACGTTTTGAAGCGTCGCCCATTTGACGACAACGTGACCACGCTTAAACGGAAAGCTGATCATTTAAAATTTTCAGTTATCTGTTTTGGATAAGTTTTGTTTTTATGTCCATCGTCTTTGTCATGTTGAACTGATTATGTTAATTGCATTTTAATGAATATTGTCCTGATGAAGGTTTATTAAACCGAAACGTCAGACGTTGACATTTCATTCATATTAAAACAACTTAATTGCATTTAAGGATTTTTGTTTGTTTTTTCCAAATATTTTTCTCCATTCTGTCGGATTTATATCCATTTATATTTGCTTACATATATATATATATATATATATTATGAATTCATACAGGAAACTTAATATTTAAATATAGAATATTTAATTTATTTACGCATGTATTTTGGATAGGACAAATATTTAAATGTTTTTGGTGATTTATTTAACTTGTTCTTAAATATTGCAAGAACTGAACCAAAATATTAAGCAGCGTTATTACATGAATAAAGACTTCGGTGATGAATTTATGGAGACAAATGTATTCATTATTGTAAATGTACAACAAAACTTTAAATTATATGTGTTATGGTAATTTACCCACGCACGCATGGACTCTCCCAGGTATAAATAGGAGCAGTTACTGCTTTTTGGAGATGGAAGTTTCCAGCAGTCAGCTCTGACAGACAGAACGGATATTCTGGCTGTAATACTTTCGTTTTTATATGTTTGTATTAATGTTTCTGTTAATATATTTGGTTAATTCAATTCCTCTCTTTATATCTTTATTTCTGGCCCTAACAAGGCCACAATAATATGTAATTTAAAAAAGAACTAATCAGGTATAAAAGTTAGCTCCCTTTAATTTTCTAACTTTTGATTTTTTGTGAAATGAAACATTCGACAGAGTGAAGATTCGATTTTAACAGTTTCGGTGAAACCAGTTCTTGCATAAAGGATATTCGCTGTTTTGATTTCCTCCCGTTAAACTTAATGTTCCTTCAAGGGCAGGACGATGATAGTTTTTTTTTTTTTTTTTTTTTTCCTTTCAGTTTAACATTTTCTTTAAATGTGTACAAATTTTACATTAAAAAAGAAAATTCTTACTTGCAAAAGTAAAAGTATAATAACAAGAAATTGCTTATACGAAAATAAATCAGCAAGTAAGGCAAGTTTGAAATTACATAATAAAAACAATTTGGAGGCGGGGAAGCACAACACCACCCGTGAGTATGGGATTATGGGTAGTTAACCGCCCGAATATTTTGTTTTGTAAACTCTCCAGTGTCCACATTAGGCATTAGTATATGTGTTATATATTAAAACCTTAACACGAGGGAAGGAAGTACTAGAACAAATCAAAGAAATAATTTCCAAAAACAACTCATGCCTAAAAACATTTTATATACAACAGTAGAATATACAAATACGGATGCCAAAAATGCAATGTAAATATATGCATGTATACATATATATGGAGGATCCAGTTTAGTCACCAATGTCCCAATGGCGACTAAACTGGATCCTCCACCAGGTCTTCCTGTCGAGGATGATAGCGCGACACTTAGCACGATTAAAAGCTAAACCTGTCAACGGCTGTCTAGTAAAATGGAGTAGACTGGCCTCTCTAGCTATGTATGCACCACTGTGGTGATGACATGGCATGGCTAGGCGAAGAGTTTCCTTGACTAAAGTCAATGGCCTGGACAGGGGCTTCCCCCGTTGGAATCGACGGCTACTTACCCGAAACTAAAGTCAGCCTTGAAGTAGGAGGACATTAGCTGCGGTTTTTCTTTAAGCGGGGTGGGCTCCACCAGGTTTACTTCCTCAAGAAACACTGCACATAAATAAATACCTCTCCGGTGTTCAACGATCCTACAACCACACCCGGTTACGGGATTGATGATGATGATGATGATGATGATGATGATGATGATGATGATGATGATGATGATGGCGATGAGGATGATTAAAAATTATTTAGGCAATCGACCGATACTAAATCCTGAGACGTTTTCCTTTCCCCTTAATATCACCTTGCTGTAGTAAAATATTTTTCTTATTTTTCTAAATCCCGGGACGTTTTCTTGTCCCCTTAATATCACCTTGCTGTAGATAAAGTAATAAAGGAAAGCAGGAAGAAAGGACTATTTGTCAGCAAAAGAAACAACTTGAGACATGAGCTATGTGTTGGAGACGTTCAATTATCTGAGTGATGTGAGACGAAGGACATGGCAGAGAAATCTGAAGATGCATAAGAATAGCGAAAGATGTCTTCCAGACACTCAGCAAAATAAACAAAGAGATAGGAAGATTTCGTTAGAAACAAAGTCAACAGTGGTGAACTGTTATGCAATATCTAATCTGTATAACATTGAATGCTTGAACATGTAAGTAGCGAAAAGGTCTTAAAAATAAAATGTATACTATCATAATGATACAGTTGGAATAATGAGACAGTTGGAAATTTCTAGGACACATAATGAGGAAAGGGGGGCTGCAGAATTTAACATTCACAAGACATAATAAAAGCAAGAGAGACGGTATAGAAGCGGGCTTGCTTAGATGAATGGTAGAACGGGTACACAGAGATGGTAAATGATCAAAATTTATTTAGAACAACGAAAGACAAGAAGGTGTGGAGAGCCGTGATCTTCCACACCTTGAAAAGAAACTGCAAATAAAAAGAATTAAACATGGGTGTGTATATATGTGATTGCTTAACTTGATTGATTCAGTTCACTTGTCTTTTTAATTTGCCTTAAGCGATCATTAGACCGTCGCATTTTCACGCCTTAAGCGATCACCAGACTGTATCTCATAATCTCTTAGGGTGTTAAACTGACAGTCATCATGTAGTGTTGATTTCGTTGCCCACACTGTTTATATATAAGTATGTGGGTTGTAACTATTTACTTGCATAATTGTATTTGTAAAGTGTTTATCTGTGTACTAGTTTATTGGTACCATAAAAAATAACGGAAATATTTATGCTTGCAATTATAGTAATTATTTTTTCTGTATGAACAATCGAGTTATATATACAGTTAACTCTGATATTATACGAGTTCTGTCTGAAAAGTAACGGAATCGATCACGTTCTTCGAAGTGATAGGCGTCATCCATATTGAGTTCTTGTCACAGAGCCTGACGATCAATTATCAAGTCTACAAAGAGATCCTGTGGCGTTTGCTTTGCTCAGTGCGCGGGAAGAGATGAGAGTTGTGGCAGGACAAATCGTGGCTGCTTCATCACGACAATACACCTGCTCACAACACCCTGAGCATCCGACAGTTCTTGGCAGAGAAGAGCATCATTGTACTGGAACTACTTCCCTATTCATCTGGTCTTTCTCCATGTGGCTTTTTTCCTTTACCCAAGTTCAAGGGAATCATCAAGGGGACCTGTTTTGAATGTACGGAGGCCATCAAGTGGGTTGTAATGACGGAGCTGAAGGGCATCCTTCCAGCAGTGCATAGAAGCGTAGCAGAGAAGTATGGAAAATTGGATTAAACTTGAGGGGTTATTTTGAAGGGGAAACCATGTAGTTTGTTATTTGAAATTGAAATAAACTGTTTGTGACGTCATTACCATTACTTTTCAGACAGACATCGCATGTAAAAAGGAAGTGTGCCTTTTTAGATATTTTTTAGCAATTTTACCCCAAGCAAGCGATAACGTCAAGAAGACATAAGAAGTTACTGGAAATGAAAGAAAATGAGAAAACGTTATTGAGGAGAAATGAACAGAAAAGAATAGAGTTCAGCAGACATAAAATGGAGATTGATCTTGCATTTCAATATTTGTAGATGGTATGTGATATAAAAGCAAAAAGTTAGAATAGAGTTCTACAGACGAGAAAAGATACTATTAGAATAGAACTTACGGTTATATGTAGCTATTTCAACAGTTAAATTATGAGACCTAGTTGCCAATCCGGTAATACGCTTCAGTTCATGCGGTCGAGGTAACAAAGAGGAAAGCTCATTAGAACAATTGCTATGAAAATACTTATGGAAAACACTCAAGGATGGCGATGGGAAGTGAATGAATTTGAGATGACAGGTTAAGACCAAAAAAAAATTACAAACATTTTAAGAAAAAAAAGGTAAAAAGCACCAGGCCAGATATAGCAGCAATATTTAATGCACGGATGAATGGTAGACTTTAAAATAAAATATATAAAAAGAAAGAAACATGAAGACAAAAAAATATATAAAGTTGTATATTAGCAGTCTGAAAACAATGGTAATTATAATATTAGCCGTTTCCCTACAAGGAAATATTTGGCATTCAATGACTGAGCAGCCAGTACTGCTTTCGGTTGAAATTTATAAAATCATTCTCTTAAAAACATTTTTTTTAGAAAAATAGCTCTCTTAAGTCTAGTAGCTGTTATTGCTCTTTCCAGTACTGATAGGAGTTTCCTTCATAACCTTTTATTTGATGCAGTGTGGAACATCAACATCTTGATTTTGTCATTATCTTCTCTTTACACTTCATGCGATATCCATTTAGTTGTTGTTGCTGTTGGTAGTCCTCAAATGATATGGTTTCTGTTATTTGGTACAGTTCTTTATTTTTATTTTTATTTGATTTATTTTTTATTTATTTTTTTTTTTTTTGTTGTGATTCTGTAGTGCCAGTCCACAATGTTTGAAGAAAGATGGTCTTCAGCAAGATCCACTGGTTTCGCTTGCCCAAGGTCATTTTTAATCATTATACAGCTGTTTTTATACAGCTGTTTTGTGACTTCAATGTTAAAATAAAACCGTATTTAATTACAACCGCAAATAAATACTTAACAAGAACAAAGAAGTAAAAGTCAACCAAAGAGAATTAACTATTTCAGCGAATACCTTGTTAGTAGCGCGGCTCGGATTAACGTCCGGTAAATCCTACATGATAACTTAAATCTTCGACACACAATAATCCACACTAATTCGACTGGATAGTTCCACTCAATAGTCGCTCAATGATGTTAGCCATTTCCTTGTAAGGAAACATTCAACATCCATTGACATAGTGGCCAGTGCGTCTCTCAGTTGAAATTTATAAAATCTTTCTATTAAAATAATTTCTCAGGAAAATAGGTGACAGTAATTGTTATTGCTTTTTCCAGTACTGATAGGAGTTTCCTTCCTAACCTTTTATTTGAGGTAGTGTGGAACATCAACATCTTGATTATGTCATTATTTTCTCTTTGTATTACATGCGTTATCCATTTAGTTGTTTCTGGTGTTGATAATCCTCAAGTGATATGGTTTCTGTTATTAAATACAATTCTTTTTTTGTGATTCTTTATCGCCAGTTAACAATGTTTGAAGAAGCATGTTCTTCACCAAGACTCACGGGTTTCACTCGCTTAAAGCCATTTTTAACCATTGATCTTTGAAAGCGGTTGTATTCAGCTAACAGTTATAGTTTTTACTTGCTAATGAGATATTTCGTTATTATAGTAAAACGTGTCGTGTCCACTTATTAGCGTCGTGTAGTAACTCCTGTTAATATAACTAGAATATCTCATTAATCAGAAAGATAGCATTGCTCTTGCCCTGTTGTCCATATCTCTGGTTTAATTTTTGTTTAGTATTACTCAGTTATTGCTAGGTCGGTTTTCATTGAGTCTAAGTCTACACTACGCGATCCAGGAATTGAAATCACAATTTAGATGTCAGCAATTCACGAAGCAACACTTTATTAACCTATTGTCAAATAGTGATTTATATTATGGAATAGATATGTTTTATGCTTTCCTAAATTTCCGAACTATTTCGAAACAGAATAAATGAATAAAAGTTTCAGCTTTCCAGGAATTATTGGATTTTAAAATTACTGGTTAGATTCTGGCCACTCCATCACCAGAGGCAACTTCCATCTTGTACACCAAATGATAAGTTAACCGGGCAGTGCACAGACAGAAATATCGGTTAAAATGGCCCCTGTGATTAAGTAATTTTCGCTGTAAAAACAGTGCAGTTGGTGAGTAACGATTTTATCAAAGAGCACGAAAGATGTTGCTTCTACAGAGGCAAGAATGTCTCTTTTTCTGGATTCTAAATGTCAAACCAACGTGTAGTGTTTGTTGGTATGTGTACCCTTCCGAATGGGTTTGTTGATTCATGAGGTACGGCGTATTGAGTATGTGCACACGTCTGTGCGTTTGTGTGGGCGCCTGTGTGAGAGACTTATACATGCAAATAATATGTGAGGTGTGTATTGCTTGTTGTGTCAAAAGGAAAAGAGTAGTATGAATGTGTGGGGAGATGAACTCACGCATATGTGCGTCTGTGTGCATGTAAGCTTGCATTAGAAGGAAAAAAATCTATGAACTTGCATTATGCGGGTGAGGTCGGGGAAAGGAAATGCCTTCAAAGCGTGTGTTCGTGTTTATCTTACCAGAACAAAAGTTGACAGTAAAAAGATAGATACATGTTAAGTATAGTTTAGTTTGGCACAAGACCAAAGAGAGAAAAAAATGTGTAGAAAGATTGTGTTGCTCCAGCATTTCAAGCCGAGAGACCTTGCCTGCCTGAAAAATCGCGATTTGATATTCAGGATTTTACCTCAACTCGAACACCGACCACTGGTTCTGGTGATAAATAAGCAAGTATAATCAGCTACGAGACAGATCCCAGAGATCTACTGAACTTAGTTTACTCAAGAACAGCCAAACAGCGATGTATCCTCATAGGGTGAATTTACCTGTCGAGAAAATGAGCATTTACCTCGACTCAGAAATTAAACTTTGCCATTTCCTGTGTGTATATATTACAATATACGTACAAATAGTTGTCTTTTTGTATGTGTCACTTTAGGAAGTGGTCGATCATGGCCCTCCACAACTTCGTATCCTTTGTTGCTTTTAGTAAGTTATATCTTTTCACTATCTCTCCCATTCGCTGTTCTATCAGCCATTTACTCTTTTGCTTGTTAGGTGGATTACTCTGTATCTCTTGTCTTCAATATATCCCGTAAACGCCATTCTCAGCATCTTTCTGTAGAACATATATATTATTGAATATATAGATAAAAGAAAAAGTAAATACTGACTTATGTATGATTATTTACTATGCGCTATTTAGCCAAACATTTTAGGCGTCCTAGTAAAGGTTGAACTTATTCCAGCAGTTATGGCTTGTTCAACTAATATAGTAATCACAATATCACCATGTAATACATTTATTTAGCTATATAAGGCAAGAGGAACAGAGTGAACCAGCGAGTAAAGCTACCTAACGAAATTGTGAAATTGTGGATGACAGAAAAGAGATTATGTGGAACAATAAAAATCATTACTAAGTGTTGTGAAGAGTTATGTTTGAACCACATCTTGGTGGGACACATTACATAAAAGAATATGTATATTTTTAAAAGGAAATAGAATGCGTATGTCTATGTGTGCACTTTTGCACATTTTGGATCTAATATTTACGATTAATTTCGAACCGTTTAACCATTATCTAAATAAAAAAAATACCGTGAATTTTAACATCTCGCGGGTTGAGCGCCGTCATAAACTCCGGGATCAATCGAATTTCCTTCGCGAGTGTCGGTTCACTTTGACGATCATTCCTCAGTCCTATGACCTTTCACGGCCTAGGAGGGTCTTCTATCGTTATTCTGTGGAGGGGGTCGTGAAGGATCCTCTACGTGAGCGGCTCGACTTGTCGGAAGAGGAGTTTCGCTCTTTCTTGTCTTGGGCGCCAGTGGCAGATTATCTCAGTAACCCTGAGTTTTCGCTTACCTGGCGATTGGCTCGAAATCGGCTTCCTATCAATGACAAGGCCTTCGTATGGGGCTTGGCGGATTTGCCAGACTGTGAACTGTGTGGCTTTGGTTTCGTACGCCTTCTACCATTGTCCCCGGGTCCGCCCCATATGGGACCATGTCGGCGAGTTGACGGCTCGTCTCGCTTCCGAAAATCTCGTGCTCATGGATCGCGCATACACGTGTAACAATGTGTCGACCCCATATTCTGGAGTGAAACGAATGTTGTTTCTGATGCAGCTGGCCACGGCCCGAATGGTGAAGATGAAGATTATAAGTAATAGAAAACGCCTGCCATCGACAGCGAAAGGTGGGTGACTGAGGCGAGCTTGGTTCGTTTGAACTGGGCTAGCCTTGATTTTCTCTTTTAGGTCAACTTACGTCACATCGGGGTGATTTCTGTGGAGCCCACCCCTTGGTTAGGTTAGACAAGCTTTTGTGTACCTAGTTAATGTGAGTAAGTGTTGTTCCTGGCCTGTTCCTGGCATCTTTGGTTATGATCCAAATCGAGATTCCCAACATTCCCATCTTGACTGTGTCAGCTTTTTATTTCCCATGTCCGTCTATATTTTCACCTTTTCCACTCCCTTAGTGAGAGAGCTTCTTGATTTTGTCCAATGGGCAGAATACAGCGGCCTCTCATTTTGAGGGTTGGACAGTTATGTTTAGTCAGTTATGTTTAGTCCACGTTGTGTTCATGTTTAGTTTGTTTTGTGATTCAATCGCTCCCCTCTCATTTTTTATCATAGATTTTTAAATATAATTATTTATTACCATTAAATTTTTATGGCATGTGGCGCGTTTTGTAGGTCCCCATTGAGAGGATGCGGTATTATGGTGTATGGAGGATTGATTGGTGATGGACGAGTTTTTATGGTGAATGGAAAAATTTTAATGAGTGAATGGGTCGTGAATCGGATTAGCTAGGTATAAGATAGTTAGTGACGACAAGCCTTAACTCCTCCCCCCTTTCGGCATTGTGCCACAATTGTACATAAAAATGCAATAAATATCAAGAAGAAAACAAGAAAAACAAAGAAAGAAAAAAAAAATTAAATCGGCTAGTCGGGTTTCGTTTGTCTGAGCCTTATCAAAGATGGAGGCATACTTAATAGTCAATGTATTTCTTCCTTTAAATTTATAAATAATCTTTTTAAAATCTGTAATGACTTGTATGTTCTGTTTTTCGAAGAACACAATTTTATTTCAACTTATTGTTTTCAGATGTCCATTTTAAATAATTTATTCCGTACAGTATGAGAAAGGGCAAATTAAATTTAGCCCGACTTAAATTCTGCGAAAATCAAAGAAAATGGCAGCATAAACGTACAATAAATTAAACTAAAAATTCACAGAGAGATACATAAACACACTAACCCATAGACATATTTACAAATACACACTCTACCATCAGTGACTTGATAACCAGCCTATACAGCAATAAAAATGGGAAGTGGATAATTAAACAAACAAACACATCAAAGACTTTACCTTCACTCTTTTTTCTTACATGACTGGAAAAAAAAATTTTTAGAAAAAATTATAATCAATATTAAAATATCAAAATGTATTTTTTTTAATTTTATGCGCAGAGATTTTTAAAAATTATATATTTTAGTTAAAGGAATCATTTTCGTATCTAAGCTATGCTAACAGTATATTTTGTTAAAGATTGCAATGAGTTTGACATACATACATATATATATGTGTGTGTGTGTGAGTGCGCTCGCGCGTGTGTGTCTGTGTGCGCGCGCGTGTGTGTGTCTGTGTGCGTGTAGAAGTCAATTAAGTGCCATTAACAATACAAGCTTCGACGATCTTATCTCTTTCGATTCATGACTGATTAGATTAAGCATTAAGCAGAAGATTTTCCCACAGTAAGCTACCGTTTTTTTTCTGTGGTAGACTGGTTATAGGACCCAGCCCGTCCTGCTATTCAACCCATAGCTGGTGGGAAAAAAGATGCTTTCATATTTTTTACAAGGGTATTTGCGCGTAAGGGAATGTAACGAACCCCACTGGAATTCGAACTCGGCTTTCCAATTTCTCACTCCGAACACCAAATCTGGTGAATTTTAATAGATTGTTCAATGGCGATACCCCACATCTCTGTAAACCACTCTGCCAGAAAATAAAGGACCACAGTCTTTTTTTAAATCACTTTATACTTTTTGGAAGAAGCCATTTCGCAACTTATCTTACACGAAACCTTTGGTTAGCAACTTCTGTATTTTATATGTTCGAATTCCTATGTGTAACAAATACAGAAAGAACAAGACAACAAAAGAAAAACAAAAATTGTTAAAAAGATGTCAAGTTAAGCACGAGGCTAGAATTGTGAAACATTACATAGAGAATTTTTTTTTTTTGTTAAAGAAGGCTGATCGCCATTCCGTTCAGTATTTCACGAGTTTATTTACTAATGAGTTTATTTACTAATGAGTTTCTTTGCTAATGAGTTTTTAATGTCAGTGATTCGTTAAAAAGTCTTGACGAATTTTTTTAAGTTTAATCAATTCTTTTAATTACAAGACTGGCATCCCGCTCTCACCTTTTCACTGTCGAAACTACTAAATGTAGCCGTCTCTTCTACTCCAATAGCTTCATGTCTCGCACCTCTCGTCTGTGGAACTCCCTTCCCTATTCCAGTTTCCCTGAGAGCTATAATCTCCAACTACTCAAATGTAATGTCAATCGATATCTCCAGTTGTCTTGATCTATCCACTATCCTTCTCATCCTTTCCTCTATCACTCCTATCTGATCTTGCTCCAAATCTTCTTTAACCCCTTGCGTCCTAGTGGCTTCCCGCCTTGCTTGGGGTGAAATGCTTAAAAAAAAAATGTCTGACATATTTCTTGAATTTTACGACCAGCGCTAACGGATTTTAGCAACTGAGCCAACAACTGCGCATTTGATAAATCATGATTCACATTATTAGGAGTGATATGGGCTCGTGCAGATAACGCAAGCTTTAAATATCAGGTTATATGAATGTGGAGAATATATTCGGGCGGAAATTTGGACAAAACAATGTGACGATAGCAATATAGAAATTCGTAATTATAGAATAGACAGGTAGAGGATTGGTGTGACAGCTGTACTGAAAACAACCCCCACGAATCAACTTCAAATATTGACTGAGGCTGATTATATTATTTTTGCAGTAATGCCTTTGGGAAAGGCATAAATTCGCACTACTTTGTCTTCTGCTCTGATGGCTTAAAATGACTCGTTATTTGCATTTCACGACAGAGAAGAGTACGTGATCGAGAAAGCACGTAGGCAAACCATTCTTCTATAGCTGCTTTACCTGTCCGGGTAGTTACAGCAAAAAAAATGTTTACCCCCATAGTAAAACTTGACAGGTACTAATCCTATTATATAAATGACTTATTGTCTGTCTGGTGACATTTTGTCAGTATTCATGCTAAAGAAAATATAGAAAATTAAGCTAATTTTTCCGTGAATTGATCTGTTGAACTGAAAATGAGTAAATGACATATCCAATAGACCACCGTCTTAATATTTCAGCTTAGGACAAAATAAACTTAGAAATACTAAGTTAAGAAGCTTTTTTTCTTTTAATGTTTATAATCATTTGAGTTAATCAGAGTTTTTTGTTGGTGTTTCTTTCTCCAAATAAAATAGCTGCTTTAAACTCCTGTGACACTGAGATCTCCGGAAGTTGATAAAACAAAAAAAAAAGAAAGAAAGAAAAAAGGAATGGGAAACAGTCTACTAACAGGATGATAATTGTTGTAATTCCAGGAAGATGGATTGAAACGTTGAGAGGAAAATTAAAAATGAAATGCTTTGAAAAAATCATGTTTTGACATAATTCCGGGGAGAATTGAACCCAAATTTAACTAGATGAAATACAGTAAGATTGAGCAATTGTCCTACACCACCTCCAACCGATAAGAAAGAGATCGTTAAGGTAGCCACGAATATGTCAGATAAGTACATAAAACAGAGAAAAGATAAACTTTCGTTTTAAGGGGGATGAAAATAAATTCTTTTTTTTTTTTTTTTAATTCTTAAGTGGTCTGATCGATCGAGAGATCTCCAACATAAGACAACTGATAGATAAGGACTAATGACTGAAAATCCCTTTTGTCTTCGCTGGGCTGTCTAGAAATTGGAGTTATCTCTCCATCCCAGGAGTAGAAGACAACCAAACCCAGACCCTAGTCAACACCACCCCTGTCGAATGAAGGACTCCATTTAAGCTGGAGATTTTGGACTCCGAAATAGATTAGGCGAAGAATAGGAGACAAGACAAGAACAAGAAAGGAGACATAGAAAGGCCGGAATCCGCATCGGGCGTCGAAACCTCCTTGTGCTGGACATGAAGACCAGAACTCAGAAATTTAAGTTACTACTAAAACAAGCTGCAGAATCCAAAGGGGATGCCAGTGTCATTTGATTATAACAACAAGTGGGAAGGGTTAAAACATTTGTATACAACAAATCATATATTAACCATATCGTTGTTACATTTTAACCCTGAGTTAGTTCTTTATTCCAAAGAATTCTTGAATTTTTTGTTGTTGTTTTTTTGTAGCTTCCAAATTGTCCAACTGTCTTCCCTTCAAATTT
Source organism: Acanthosepion lycidas (assembly GCA_963932145.1). Classification (NCBI taxonomy): domain Eukaryota; kingdom Metazoa; phylum Mollusca; class Cephalopoda; order Sepiida; family Sepiidae; genus Acanthosepion; species Acanthosepion lycidas. Next base: position 104,494,721 of record OZ010594.1, on the reverse strand, counting down.
GCATTCCAGCAGGATGAAGGTCCTTGTTACACGAGAGCAGTCGCCTCCAAAATTCTCAGGGATAAGTTCGCGAACAGGTTTTGGAATAAGATTTGAACCCCTTAGACTTCAGCATCTCAAATGAACTGAGAAGAATAGCTTGTGGGATGCGCCACAGTAACCTGCAAACCCTTAAAAAATCTAATGGGTGGAGAACACTGATGAAGAATTCATTAAAAGGATTGTGGTGCATTATGGAAGAGGGTTGAGAATGACATTGCCAAAAACGGAGCAACTTTTGATGCCTAACAGTTTAGACTTGTACCAGAATTGTTTTTATCAATTACAAAATAAATACCTATATTTAAGCTTCTATTTGAACTTTTAATTCTTCATGAGCTTCCAAACCTTAGCTATGATTAATTAATAATGAACATGTGACTTTGGTTTATGATAGATTTCATCACGATTTTTCTGTTAAGCTTGGAGGTAATTATACATTCTTATTGCCCAAAGTAGAGTCCAATAGTGTTATAAAAACTTCGGAGAATTCCAGTAAGATGTCTTTAATCACGTCCAAGATATAACAATTAAAAGCTTAATCTAACAATTGGACGATTTTCCTGTTACACGATTTGGACAATTTTGTTGTTACACCAAGTACACACACACACACACACACACACACACACACACATATATATATATATATATATATATATATATATATATATATATGTCACTTGCATATTTTCCGCAATTGTCAATGATGGTCTGTCTATGTTCCGGTTTATCATATGAAAATATCTCACCCCCTCCACCCTCTGAGCTTATTTGTCTATTTTTAATTCTGACCTTATGTTTCCCTCCTCACTAAAACTTTCGGAAAAGATTTAACACTTTGTTTTTAAGTTTTCTTAAAAATCATTTATCACCAGTTACTTACCATCGCCTGAAGAAGTACAATCATATTATTGAAACATGAAAGCTTTTGTTTTTATTATAATCTCTCATAATAAAAATAATAAGATATTTCTCTACTTTGTATTGAGTACTTTTTAAAAGTAAATGCTACAAGCGGTGGAATTTTACTCCATCTATTCCTTCTCTTGTTTGAATATATTTTTGTCTGCCAACCGCAAGGGCGTGAAACCCCAGGTCACAAACTCACATCAATACAAATAAGTATGCTTTATCACTGATATTGAGCGTTTTCCAATAAGTACCGCGCATATATAATATATAAATAATATATAGAGAGACAACGTACACACACACATAT
>OZ010594.1:104370960-104488460 GCA_963932145.1 Acanthosepion lycidas | reverse complement strand
TCATATCTGTTCGTTTAGAGCAATTTTTGCTATTTTTTATTCAATTTAAATTCATAGCATCATTACTCGGTTATCAAATCATTTTTTTTTCTATCAACATAAACTAAATTTCTGTAAAATTACGAGTAATTATCATGAAGCAATTATTCCGATTTTAATTTTAATTTTTCGAGAAAGTTAAACAACTTGTAGCCGCTTCCCAATCAAGGAGTGTCGCAGAGGACGAAACAAAAGATAAGTTAACAAATCTAGACACTTCTAATATTTCTCTAGCTTTGGAAAAATAGTTCTGAAAGGTTTTTATAAACCTATAAAGTTCCTACTATGACCATTTGTATAATGTAGCAAATGCTTTAATACTATGTATTTCTTTGTGTCATAACTATATTTCCTTTTTAGGAAAATAGGTACTGATATAAACTGACAAGGATTTGAATGGAGATACGTCAGTACATATATTAGGTAGCTAGGTAAGTAAGTAGTTAGGTAAGTAAGTAGTTAGGTAGGTAGGTAGGTTAGTCGAAAGAAAGAAAGAAAGAAAGAAAGCCCGCCTTTATGGTTGGGGTTGCAATTTCAATGCGCAAAACAATTCGCTAGTGTATCTACACTTCTTCTATGTAGCTCTTTGTAAGTTTTATATTTCCCCATCCCTCCCAGTCCTTGTTCAGCAATCCATTTAAGCTCGTTAAATAGGTTACTCGCTGTTTCCCTCTTGCCTTCAATATGTCTTGTGAATGTCAAATTCACTAAGCCCCCTTTCCTCATTATGTGTCCCAGTAATGTTAACTGTCTTTTTCTGATTGTAGTTAAATTCCTCTAGCATGATTTTCATATTTCATATCTGTTGCTCTCATCTTGAGCTGTACTTCTGGTTAACAACCAGGCATTCTGTCGTCTTGCAGTTACTCCTTTCTTCCAGCTTTCATTTACTACTTTGGCTAGGAGTACCTGCAGTTTTTTTTTTCATGCACGTTCTTTCAACACGGTATCATCTACCTATCATGTTTTTAAGATTGTTCCCACCAATAAGAAATTCTGATAGGATTTCTAGTTCTCATGGGATCATCTCGCTATATAAGTTGAATAAATCCGGTAAGGAGACACATCCTTGTCTTGTGCCCCTTTCTACTTTTATGTATTCATTCAATTCGTCTTCTAACTATATGATGGCGCTTTATTCCAGTTTAATATTCCTGATTATTCTAATATATTTCGTAAATAAATAATTTTTCCTAGTAATTCAAATAGATGTTTTTGATGTGCCTTATCAAATGCTTTTGCGCAATCTATGAAATATAGATACCTGCTCTTTTGCATTTGTATTGTTCGCTCTGACATTATCCTGATGGTAAGACTTGTAAAAGAAAATTGTTCAATTAATAACAATTATTTTATGTAGTTAACTCTTAAAATAGAAATTTGGACGTATCGTTACCTATAGAAAATGATGTAAGGAAAGGAAAGTTCGAGAAAAATCGGACCAACTTTGGCGCAATTCTTAATCTATGAAAAACGCCTACGCACATTTTCTTAAAAACATAAAAAAATCTCGGACACATCATTTTGACCAATCGAGTGTACAAAAAAAAAAAAAAAAAAGCTATCGCTTCGTAAGAAATTTGTGCAGTTAAGGGTGTGTTACCTTATCAGAACATTTAAAAAATGAGAATATTTTTAAACCGCTTCAGAACAGTTCACTTTCTCGGTAAGATGAATACAACTGTGTTTCACTGCAGCCTTCTCCTTTGACCGCTGAACGAACAGTATCAAACTTACGACGCTCGAGTCGGTGATAATACTTTTGACACCTCGCTGCTATATTTCTCTATAACTTTCAGAGACTTTAAAGAAAACAATACTCGAATGATTAATTTTTGTTTTCAGATTTTTACACAAGAACTTGTGTTATAAAAGAAAAGGTAAATAAAAACTTCTTCATTTTGTAGGACTCATGTTAATCGTTTTCTATTAACATTAATACACTACATTACCTATCAAAGTTAGCACAAAACCTCTTCAAGCATAGACTTAACTTACTGCTTTTGCTAGCATGAATTTCTTATAGACTGAACTTCCAAATCCCAATTTTGACTAATTTTATTGATTAATAAGTTATTATCATTGATGAAACAAGTATTTTTTTTTAATTTAATATTCTTTCAAAACTAAAAACAAAAAGCAAGGGTATCACCTCAACTATCTTCCCCAAAATACCATGGGAGTTCAAAGTTAATAAAGAAAAGGAATTTGTTGAAAATTTGTTGATCCTCTACGTCCTGAAGGGACAACATATTTTTCAAAAGTTCTTTTCTTCAATTTCTTTTAAATCAAATCACCCGAAGCAAGGCGATAATGCCACTGAGACGCAAAGGGCTACTGGGAATGAAAGAGAATGAGAAGAGTTTCGAAAGAACCCGAAACAGAATCTTGAACAGGAAACAAGGGACTAACCTCTACTCCTGTTCAAAATACCGGGGAGAGGTGTGAACCGGACATTAGGTGAACCTATCTACTCCTATTGTCGAAATTTGGGATTTTAAGTTAAGATAGTCCTTTTGATAAAATAAGAAGTTAATTCATGTCCACCTGGCGTCTATCGAAACTAAAACCCTTTTTCCATATATCTAAATCATAATTATTGACTACAATTTTAGATAGTGAAAATGGGGTAATTTGCAGTGTAATCCCCGCGATCAGTTTCTAATAAAAAATTCCCGGATAGTTATATTTAGGTATAAATGTACATGCTTAATTTGAAAATAACAAAGAAACTTTGCTAAAATCTACCGTTTTGGAGTTATCAACAATAAAATTTCGGACTCATTCGCATCGCGGCTACAGCACGGCAGCCATTACTGGCGTTGTATACATACATTTGCTTCTGACAAGTCATGTGCGGAAGCCTCACTTGTCTTGATTAAGGCGCACGCAATGTGAAAACTTTGCACGAAATTTAAAAAGAGCATGATTATTTACAAAATAAAAAAAATGCTAGAAAGAATAACAATTTGAAGGTCAATTTTTTATTAAATTTTGGAGATTTAAAATAAGATTTCATTAAAATTTGTTTTATTATTTATTTAATTATTATTTGTTTTATTATTTAATTTGTTTTATTATGAAAACCACTTCCCATTGCTTTTCTAAATAACTTAAACAAATTTACCAAAAACCCTAACCCTACTACTACCCCCAACCCTAACCCTTGCGCTGTAATTGAGACGAGTAAGATCAGGAAAAGAGTCATTAACTAAGTAAGCTTCTGTGCATGATTGCTCCCAGGCAAATACATGTAAACAACGCCAGTAAGGGTCGATGGACACGACGCGAACGAGTCCGAACTTTTATTGTTGATAAAAAAACGGTAGATTTTAGCAAAATTTCTTTGTTATTTTCGAATTATGCATTTAAATTTACACCTAAGTGTAACTATTCGGAAAATTTTAATTAGAAACAGATCGCGGGGGTTGAACTGCAGATTACCCTGAAAATGTTACTGAAATCAGAAATTTTTAAAAAATACGAACTTTAAACAGCTACAATATATTAAAAAAAGTAAGAGGATATGGCTTTAGAGGATCAATATATAAGCAGAGGACAGCCCAGTTTCAATAAGTAGTTTCGTGAATATCGCTGGATATTACTTGAATAATCTATTTTCAACTTCCCTTCCATTGTGGGTATCCTCCAAACTGTATTTTCCAGAAAGGAGGGTTGAAGGTTGAAAAACGCCTTCCGAGTTATTTAATGTTGATTGCTGTTGTCTGACAATGGGAGACTGAAAACTTGAACGAAGGCCACAAGGAAACTCCTAGGAACGATTGAATATCTTATCTCACATATTTTTTCATTAGCTGATAACAAAAAATAAGTGACTTTGAATTGAAACGAAAATCTTCAGATAGCACTCAAAGAGGGGGATAAAATACGATAAGCAAACTGTGATGACAGTTACTGAAGGAAAAATATTGATTAATTCTCAAAAGAGTTTGAAAATCATTAAGGAAAGTAATTTGGTTCAGGCATAGATATATTCTCATTTTCTAACTAAAAATAGACACTTACAAAACGCAAAGCAGCATGGCCCGTGCTTGATTCAAAAATCGTACGACTCATACAGCAATCGCTATCACTTGTCTTAAAATATTTTTACCATTCCTTGTCTTTAAAGGAGTGCCCTTTGCTGTGCTGATGTTGCTACATGCCTTACTTCTTGCCTATCTCACATTGCGAATTTTTCTAAGCTCTATACTAAACATTAAATCTGTTATGAAAAAAGAACTAAACAAAATGAACACAAAACGATCAGCTTAAAAAAAAAGGACTCGTAACTGGAAAGACCGAATGAAAAAAGAATGTTAACAACAAGTACTTTTTCACACCCAACCCAGTTCTGCGGAATCAGAATCAACGTTGAGTTTAAGCAAACGAATGAGCCAACTGGAGTAAAGTGCCATACAGATTTAAATTTTTCTCACTTGTGACGAATGCAGCTATCGATTTTATCTGCATGCTAGCATGCTAGTTAAGATACGTGTCAGTCAGCTGTTGGCTCTCACGCTGGCCAATAGAATCTTCCTCCCTATTCGCGGCAGCTAGCTATTGGCTCTCACTCTGACCAGTACAAAATGGCCGCAAAATACATGAAAACTGCCGTAGAAGCATGAAAAAATCGATTATTTCCACTATCGATGGGAGCTGGGAAATGCAACGTCGGTCTTGGCTAACTTGGAGCATGTGCATATAAATTTTGGTGCAAATCCGTCGAAAATTGCGGCCGTGCAATCGTTATACACACACGCAACCACACACCCTGCTTTTTATAGATAGAGATAAAACGCAAACAATATCTATACATATATATAATAGAGACATATAAAACGAAAGGAATATAAGATATATATATATAATACACACATAAAATGCAAAGTATATACATATATATAATAGATACATACATACATATATATATTTACATACATACACATATATACATACATACATACACATATATATACATACATACATACACATATATATACATACATACATATATATATATATATATATATAATAGACATTATATAAAACGCAAAAAATATCTAGAAATATATAATAGAGACATATACATATACATAAAATGCAAAGAATATACATCAATATACATAATCGATACATACGTACATACATATATATATATATATATATATATATATATATATATATATATATATATATATATATATATATTGACTACCACCACCTTGGACATTTTGTAGGGAACTGCTTCGAAGAAAAAGAAGGAAATTAGTTATTAGGCTGAGTAAATTTTCATTATCAAAATTCTTTTACCTAGTACAGCGTGTGCCCACATGGACACGCACACATATACACACACACATACACACACACATACACACACATTATCACACATATATATATTTATATATACAGTGTTGGGCATCTCGAGGCGGTGTAATGGTTAGTAAGTCTGTCTCTCTAGAACAATTATGACTGAGTAGTGAGTTAAATCCTCACTGAGTGACCTCTACTTTCGGCCTTGTGCCACATTTAAGCTACGATTGGAAAATCAATTTATACAGTGTACGGCAGAAATAACTCCCACGTAAGACATTAGTTAGATGAAGACGCCATTGCCACTAATGTCTTACTATTATGTGGCGGTGTTTCTAGGAGGTGGATGAGGAAGGTATTTCTGCCATACTCTGTGTATTTGGTCAGCAATATTTAATTTATACAAATTTGGTATAAAAAACAAAAAAACAAAACAAAACACTAATAATTCTTTATTAAGGAGTTGCTTTTGTTTTTGTTTTTTTCCATATTTCATAATATTTTCTGGTATTCGGTAAAATCCCAAGTATAAATTATCCAATGTCTGATTACTTTTAACTTTCATAAACTATTATCAAATATTTTTTTGTGCGCGTACGCGCTTGTGTGTACTATGTCTGTTTCATTGTTTTTCAAATATCGCGTTTTCACATTCGTTTTGTTAACTATCGTTCCAACAGAGGGCAATTCACGCTGTGGTATTTTTAAATGAAATATATTCAGTAAGTTTGTCCATATATTTAATAACATTTTTATTTTATTGTTGTTAGTTTATTTGGTTTTATGCTTAAAGCATCTAGTATTTATAGTCGCTTTTTTTACATATTATGTGATATAATGATATCAACGTTTAAACCAGCGGATGAAGACGGCTACGCATGACGGACATGCTAGAGAAAGCAGCACTCGAAATTATAACAGATTCAGTAGCAGTTCATTGCAGTTTCATAACTGGGTTTTCCATTATCTGTCTATATTTCTGAGATGAGGTATTATGTACATTATTTATATCATTCGAACTATGTGTAATATCTATATATTATTGTGTATAGGCAGGATGTACTTACATTTAAAGTCAAATAGAACCTTGCTTTGTGATGTGATCATAGCTGTTAAACATTGAATGGGGATTGTCTGTTTCATACTTAGATGCGATCCTCATAGTTGCCTGAGGATTATCTTAAGCATGAAGCAGACTGTTGTTATGCAGTGTTGATACCTATGTTCACACTGCTTATATTTACATACGGATTGCCACTGATATTGAGCATTTTTCCCACAAATAACTATAATTTATTATATAGACACACATATATACATATATAGCCTGTCAATATACAATCATATAGCTTCGCTATATATATCCTGCATATACGTTATCGCTCTGATTAATGTGCCATTTATCAAATAATAGTTCATAAATCACAACAAAAGAATAAAATACAAGAAATTCGCCAAATTCTTACCAATAATACCAAAATACCGTTCGTCAACGTCGGCTTTATCTTGTATCCAAGAATTTAATTTCTTATTTTCTGATTACTTCCTTTATGCTGATACTGTTGATGATTACATTCGCCGCCAGCGTACAGGTTGTAGTTTCACCAAAATTTGCTCTCGTTATCCATTCCCTATTGCCGTTTGGCTTTGCAAGAGTTGGTTGAAGGTCAAAGAAAATCAGAAAGTGCAGATAGCGTGAATTTGTTTAAGGTGAACCTTACCTTACCCACAAACTTGATTTTATGACCCTCCTCTGTCGTAGATATGGAATAAGACATGCAAAACCCACTTTATTTACATTATTCAGAGTATTGTCCTCATCTTTGTCGCCATATTTATTACAAAGTTTTGGCCGTTGTATACTCCGGCCTTCTTCAAGTGGTTGGAATGTTCAAGTTCCACGCGCCATGTTTAATGAATGTCAGTTATCAGTTATTTCCTGTTAATTTCCATCTGAAAGTTCTCCACTGCCTTAACCGGGTATTGAACTCACACTATTTGGGTCCTGTTACGGGATCTAACCAACGCCTTTATCTACTGTGCCTTGTGTCCTTGAAACGTTTTAATAAATATGGCGGACAACAGATGAGGACAATAGTCCGAATAATGTAAATAATGTACATAATACCTCATCTCCGAAATATAGACGGATACTAAAATCAAGCAAGTACAGAAATTTAAATATCTGGGAAGTGTTCGACCAGAGGACGGAAAGTGCGACACTGAGATCCAAAGACGTATTGGGATGGCTTAAAGACGCATTCCAAAACGTAAGCAGTGTATTACGAGTTTCGTTGGAAACAAAGAAAAGAGTACTGAACTGTTACATGTTATTTGTTCTCCTGCATGGCATCGAATGCTAGACAATCTCTTCAAAGATGAAGAAGAGACTTGAAGCAATAGAAATGTGGTTCTACAGAAAGATGATGAGGATACCATGGACCGAACGTGTGAGCAACAACGAGGTTTTAGAGAGAATGGAAACAAAGAAGGAAAAAGGATGTTATACTTAACACCATGAAGAGGCATTTGAAATTTATGGGGCACGTAATGAGGAAGGAGGGCTTGGAAAATCTGATACTCACAGGACAGATTGAGGGAAAAAAAAGAAAAGGAAAGCAGCGCGTAACGTACTTGGACACGAGCAAATGGATGGCAGAATAGGGTTTCGGAGAAATAACAAAAAGATAAAAGAGCTACAATAGATAGAATGTTGTGGAGGGCCATGATCGTCTACGTCCTGAAGAGACACGGCACATAAAAGAAAAAGAGCTTCATATGCAAACGTGTGTGTGTGTGCATAATAGCTATCTTGTTTAACAAGACATTGCAACATAACCCACAAATTAATGCATCATAATATATAAAATTGACAAAATCTATAAGTTTTTTTCCTACCAACCACTTATAGCAGACACTTAAAACAGCACTGTTTATATTTTTGGTAATATAATTTTGTCATTTTCAATATGTTCTTCTATTGTATATGGAATCACGAACACATGCATAGAAAAGAAACAGGATTTAACTTGTAAAGCGCTTTAGCAATAACAACATCACGGTGGGAAAACAATTTCCTTTCAGGATATTTATTAAAAATATTTGCGAACCTTTGCGGAAATAGTTCTCATTTTTATATTTAGCAAATAGGCTGTTGATGTATCGTAGGAATTGCTATTCGGACATAGTAAAGACCAACTGCGTCCGTTTTGGTCGGAAAGAGAGTTTTGAAAAATGTCATTGAACTCAGTTGATAGTAAATGCTTTACTTACACCCACATATTAAGCGCTGTCATTTGCTATACAGCTAAATGGTTAAGTAGAGGGCTACTCTCAGAATATAGATTTATATATCATTGAAAACCCCAAGAACACATGAATTTGACAGCTTTTTGCGAGCATAAACAGTAGATTAGAGACTTGCAACGCCGCAAATTGATACAAAATCAAAATATTAACCTAAAACTTCGAATCATGTTCTTAAATAGCCTCACCAGATCGATATTTACATATTGATGCCATGCATTATGATGTTTACTAACCGACCCACGCCGTCGAATGTGGCACAAGGCCGAGATTATTGTGGGGTACCCGAGCCTGTAGGCTCAGGCAAAAATATCCCCTAAACCCTGTAAAAACGACGTCGGGTAGCTGTCTACCACCAAAGACGAGACTCTGCCCTTCGGTATAGCCTCGTCTGGGTTCCTCTCTACACAGAGGCAGAGAGTTTAACAAGCACACTTCCAAAGTAATCCGGATAGTGAGTGATGCTATGCATGATACCAGACTCGTTAAGAAATATCTAAACTGTCAGTTCTATACAAACAATTTTAAAAATAGCCTCGAGCAAATGAATCTTGTAGGTCTTAGCAAGGACCATCATTTTCGAACCTTGTATACTTGCGCTACAGAATCACAAAAACTGTACCAAATATCAGAAACTATATGACTTGAGCAATAATTACATAGCACATGCAAATCGAAGAGAAAATCATGACATAATTAAGATGCTGATAATCAACACTACTTCAAACAAAAGGTTAGGAAGGAAACCCCCATCAATAACAGTTCCTGGACCGAAAGTAACACTTGCTGTTAAGCGAATGAATACCCAATGTTTCCTTATAAGGAAATGGCCAATATTTCAATTAGCATTAAGTGAGGTTATTTATTATATCGACATGTAAGATGTAACTCTTGTACTTATTGTTATAGGAACAGTGTAAAATTGATGTGTCTGAGATTTAATTAAGGAGTTTAGATAAAGATAAAGGTTTGTTACGATAAATTTTATAACGCATTTTTCAATCCAAAGAAATGAGTTTTTCATTTTGCGCCTTTTCACTTGCAAAGAAATCTGTCCTCATTGAAGTTTGTTTGAAGTGTTGAGAAATTTAATGCGAAAAAATCTTTTTTTAAATATGTGTCGCTTAGCTTTTAAAGTTTTTCCATTTTTTTTTTTTTTTTTAGTTCATTCGTTCATTTGTTTACATGACCCAAGACTTTCATCTCTGAATTCTTAGACTGTTGTCCCAATCAAGTGAGCCAAAACCAGCAAATATCCCCAGATTATATTTTAGGTCTTATCTTAACATCATGACTGAGTTATAATATATTATGATAGGATTAATGATATAATAAAACAAGCTGTTAAAATTGGAATGTTTAGAAATCATATTTGTTACAACCAAAATTCTCCGAATTTCTGATTGATTTCATTTAGACTTTGGCCCAAGTAAGCATTTGTATATTACTAGATATGTTTATATGGATAAGAGGCTTTCGTTACGTATGTAGCAATGGTTTTTATTGTTGTTGTATTAATTTATATGTTTTTTGTGAAGATAAAGTTGATTCATACGTAGTAAATATGTAATGTAAAAATGTCATATAAACGAGAAAAATGTATTACTGCTTAATTTTGCCATGCCGCATTTCCTTCTTAATAGAGGAAGGTTTAGTTTGTCATCAACAGACGAATAACCCGTGAGGTAATGGTTAAAGAAGAAAGATGTTGAACAATAAGAAAGAAGAATTTAACACTTGAACTCATAAAAGAAATCAAAATTCTCGTATTGTTCTTGTTACAGTTGTATAGGAAATTGCAAGTATATGCAAGTATTTTCACAAATTTCAAAAGTGCAATGTAAGGAAAGACTTAGAACCGTAGAAGCTATTATTATACAAAATAAACAACCGAGATTACATAAAATATTCTCCATAGGAGATGGTACCTTAAAGTGCACAAAATATATTTAATGTGAGCGTATGTGTGTGTTTATATATATATATATATATATATATATATATATATATATATATATATATATATATATATATATGTATGTTATGTATATATATATACATATATATATATATGTATATATATTATGTATGTTATGTATATATATATACATACATATATATATGTATATATATATGTATATATATATACATATATATATGTATATATATACATGTATATATATATATATATATATATATATATATATATATATATATATATATATATATATGTAACTTTTTGCTGCGGCCGCGTTTCCAATACCCGTTATACATGACGTCATCAACAAAGACTATTTCAAACTTCCAGCTTTCAAACGAGACCAGCACGTAGGCAAAGGAATTATGCCTACCACATGGGTTCATGATAATGCTGCCTAAATACACACAATACATATATATATATATATATATATATATATATATATATATATATATATATATATATATATATATATATAAATTTGAGTGAGAGCGTTTTGAATTTACTAATATGGCAATTCCGAGGATTTTATTGTTATAAGTGTTTTATCAGTCAAAGTGTCATGGACTTATTGATCCAATAACTTGAGTAATGTCCCAATTCGACTTGTATTACATTTATTTTTGCCTCGGATGTTACCTGATTTTTTCCTGAAAAGAAAAATATTATCCAAACCCGATGACGACAGGATAACCTATCGAAAGTTTTAGCATATTTATGGAACATACGGAAGATCTAAAAACAAGGATCACATCATTCAACGGGTGATTAGTGGGTTAATACATTTTAAATTTGTTAGCGAAGTGAATTCGCCATTTATTACATTAACCTTACTAATATATTCTTTGTATGACTGTATCATGTGCTCTTGAGGAGCGAAGGCCAGAGCGCATAATGGCCGAAAACTTTGTGAATATTACAATGAAGATGAGGATAACAGTCCGAATAATGGAAATAATGTAAGTAATCGTAATACATCATCTCAGATACATAGTAATATATGTGTGTGTGTGTGTGTGTATGTATCGACGTGGATAAATCAAATAACAAGATATTAGCGTGCATACACAGGTAAGCAAATAAATATTTACTCAATTTAATTTAAAGTGTGCTCATTGTGTTTAGACAGAGCCAAGAAGTATATATTAATAAATATACATATACCTATGTTCGAAGTGCAAAAGTAATAATCCGTGCCTGATGAGTTGGTAGAACAACGAAACTGTAAGTTGCACTTCGAACCTATATATATATATATATATATATATATATATATATATATATATATATATATATATAAAGTGAACATAGAAGTCAACACTTAGAGGCGACAGTCTGTTTCATGCTATATGCAATCGTCAAGCCACGTGTGCTGTTATTTTTCTCGGCTATTTATATATATACGGGTTAGTGGTGCATTGTGGGTATTCTATTATGGCGGTTATTTCACCGGAAGTCGTTTGTTTATCTATTTAGGTCAAATTATATTGCTTGTTTTTATTTTTGTTTCTTATTTTATTTATTTATTTATTTATTAACGTAGTAAAAATTTGTTTATATCACTTATTTAACAGTTTTGTTTTGGTTTGGGAATTTAATTAAAACTATTTGTTCAGTTTTGGGGTTGATTGTTGTAGTTCATTCTAAGTATTACTTTGGCGGGAACAGTTTTTAATTGATTATCTTTATTTGGGATTGGTTTGTTTATTTACTTGGATGAATTTAGAAGCATGCGAAATCATAGGCATTTACTTACTAAACGAACTGAGCAAAATAATAGATAGAAATGACACAGGACTCTACAGGGACGATGGCCTCATAATCTTAAGAAACTGTAACAAACAAAACACAGACAAAACTAGAAAAGCAATAATAAAGATTTTTAAAAATAACGGATTCGACATAGATATAAAAACTAACCTAAACGAAGTAGATTTTCTAGATGTTACCTTCAACCTAAGAGAAGGCACACATAAACCATATAGAAAACCTAATGACAAACCACTCTACATACACACATCTTCCAACCATCCACCTTCTATAATCAAACAGATACCAAAATCGATTAACCGCAGGCTCTCTGACAATTCCTCCAATGAATCCCTATTTAACAAAGCTAAGAAAGACTATGAAACAGCCCTAAAAGATAGCGGATTCCCAGAAACACTCACATACTCACCACAGAATACAAAAAAGGCCAACAGAAGAAGAAATATCATATGGTTCAACCCACCGTACAGCAAGAACGTAAAAACAAACGTAGGGAAAATATTCTTCAAACTCTTACACAAACACTTCCCAGAATCAAGCACCTTACACAAGATATTCAACAAAAACACTGTAAAAATAAGCTACAGCTGCACCGAGAGCATGGCACAAATAATAAAAAAGCACAATAGGAAAATTATCAACAAACCACACGAACAAATTAAACCCACGTGCAACTGCAGAATAAAGAACGAATGTCCCTTAAACGGAAATTGTTTACAAAACAACGTAATATACCAAGCCACGATAAAATCACCAGATAATGAAGAAAAAGTATACATAGGAGTAACTGAAGGACCCTGGAAACAAAGAAATTATACACACAAAACATCTTTCACAAATAGTAAATATGCAAACAGTACAATGCTTTCTAAGTATATCTGGGAAATTAAAAACAAAACGAACATCACACCAAAAATATCTTGGAAGATAAGGAAAAAATCATCAGCCTACAATAACCAATCAAAAACTTGCAAACTTTGCTCGGAGGAAAAAATAGCTATCATTACTTTTCCCGACCAAAATAAATTATTAAACAAAAGATCCGAACTCATCTCAAAATGCAGACATGAAAATAAATTTTTACTACGTAACCTAAAAAATTAAAAACGGAAAAAATAAAATAAAAACAAATAAATATACTAATAAGCAAAAATAACAAAAAAAATAGAAATAAAACATAAAAAAATACTATGTTACTTAAAAATCGAAAACCGAAAAGAGAAAATATACAAGTAAAATAAATTAACCTAAATTCATCCAAGTAAATAAACAAACCAATCCCAAATAAAGATAATCAATTAAAAACTGTTCCCGCCAAAGTAATACTTAGAATGAACTACAACAATCAACCCCAAAACTGAACAAATAGTTTTAATTAAATTCCCAAACCAAAACAAAACTGTTAAATAAGTGATATAAACAAATTTTTACTACGTTAATAAATAAATAAATAAATAAAATAAGAAACAAAAATAAAAACAAGCAATATAATTTGACCTAAATAGATAAACAAACGACTTCCGGTGAAATAACCGCCATAATAGAATACCCACAATGCACCACTAACCCGTATATATATAAATAGCCGAGAAAAATAACAGCACACGTGGCTTGACGATTGCATATAGCATGAAACAGACTGTCGCCTCTAAGTGTTGACTTCTATGTTCACTTTTATATTTACACACGCTCTATCTCTGATATTGAGCACTTTATTCCATAAATATAGCACACCTTAAGACTATATTTCTATATATATATATATATATATATATCCTAATAGTAATACCCGTTTGGAAAAAAAACTCAGTTTGCTCAACTTGTAGATATGTCAAAACAAATCGATACCCGAGGAAAAAAATTTTAAATAAAAAAGAAATAAAGCATCAGAACAGAGCGAAATAAATCGTCCAGTGCCTTAAGTCTTTAATCGAAAGAAAAGAATCACAAGCGAGTAGTAAGACTAAAACGAAGAGTGCCCAATAAGCTAATGTATTGAAAGATAGATTTATAAGAGAAAGAACCGTCAGATTAACAATACACACTTCTTTATCGTTTATTCTTTAAAAAGTACTCTTTTTCCCACTCTACATGTTGTAATGATCATTACAACATGTAGAGTGGGAAATGTTTTTCTTGGAGAGTTTAGTAATTCTTGTACTTGAATGAAAAGACTCACGCCAAGAGACGTTGCCATTGTTTCCAAAAATGAAGTGAATTGTCGAGTGACATCGCCGAAAACATTTTTACCTCAAGAAAGGGAACTCAAATTCACATTACATTAATGTAATAGCGATTTTTATCACGTCTTGACAACCGGTGTTCACAAAATGAAAGAAAGAATTCACGTGAAAAGAAGCGGAACGACGAACAGATTAAATAAAAGAACAAAGGAACGGGAGAGATAAGCGGAAAAAGGGTTCACATATACAAGGGAATGAAGTACGAAATGAAAGAAAATATTCACCTGGAGAGAGGTGTGGAGGTCGAATAAATAAAAGAATGAAATATAGAATGAAATAAAAAAAAAAGGAACGGGGAGATAAGTTGGAAGGAGGAGTATGTGAAATGAATGAAGGATGGAATGAAAGAAAGAAAGAACTAACGTGAAGAGAAGTGTGAAAGACAAACAGATGAATGGAACGAAGTAGACAATGAAAGAAAGAATTTATCTGGAGAAACAGATGATGGGAATGAAGACGGGATGAAAAAAAGGCGAAGGACAAAGAAATGTAAAAGAATCAAAGATGAATTAAAAATAAAATAAATAAATAAAAGGGAGCAACGAAATGATGAAAGAAAGTCTAGTTAAACATAGATGAACAGTAAAATAGAAATAATTAAATTGGCTAGACCAAACTGTGATTAAATGACATTTTGAAATAACCAATATTCCTCTTGTTACACGTGTCTTTAGCGAACTCTTTTCTTTAGTCTTGAGAGATAGCAATACCTTTCTTGAAAATTTGATACTCATTCAGATCACATTAAAATGCATAACAGAAAGGGTTACAAATTTGTATATTAATAGTTAAATGATATCCGTCATCAGAGCTGATGGGAAAATTAAAGTTCCGATAAGTTGAAGACATTTTTGGAGGAAGCGTATCAAGCAGTCATTAGTTAATTAGTGTTTCTCTATTTTAGTTTGTCGATTCACTCAGGGAATTCCTAGGATTGCATCCATCCTTTGGGTACCTTAAACAAAGATGCACGTGATGACAGGAAAGAAACTGGTGGATTGACTGTCTAAAGTATTGTTCCTTTATAAGAAGAAGCGGACAAAACGTAGAGAAATTAAGACTCCCGGGACACATTGAAGACAAGAGAATCAGGGGAGACTAACCTTAGTTTGAGTCAATGGATGTCTGAGCAAAGACTACAAATACAAAGAGATTTGGTAAAATGCTTAAAATGAAGGAACAAAAGGAGTAAGAAAAAGACTGGATGTTGTGGAGAGCCACGTTCTGAAAGTAGACGAAATATGAAAGAAAATATTTGGAGGACATACATATAATACACACACACATCTATATATATATATATATATATATATATATGCGCGCGTGTGTGTATGTATGTATGTATGCAGTTGTATATGTGGGCAGCAACCTCAGTTAAACACATATTTTCTTAAACGAGATTGAAAAGGTGATTTTGTTAAGTTATAAACCTATATATATATAAACCTAAGAAAACCACCTTTTCAATCTTGTTTATGAAAGCACACACACACACACACACACATACAGATATATATATATATATATATATATATATATATATATATATATATATATATATATAGGATAGCCTCTCCCATCGTATTCGACGTATGAGGATCAAGCAACTCAGTTCCTAGGAACCGACAGCCAGACACCAGCACAACATATGATTTGATTATAGTGGTGAAGGCTTTGTGCAGAACCAACCACACTTTTTGAAGGGCCGAATACAGAGACCTGGTGCACTACAAGGTCCCCAAACGACGCTCCGCAAGTTTTGAATTCAGAGTTTTCCTTCTACTAGACCAGTTGCCATCAAAGGCTATAGAATCCAATCTGTCCTGCTATTTACACATAGGTGGATGAAGAAGAAGAGGATTAATACCTTTCCCAAGGGTATAAAAACGTAAGTGAATGTAATGGATTCGAATGGAATTCGAACTCGGCTCTCCGAGAGCCGCTATCCATTACTTCACCGTCAAGCCTGAAGACTTCGTTTAAGCATGAAGCAGTTTGTCACAGCTATATATATAATATTGAGCCATTTAACCCATAAATATAGCATAACGCACACACACACACACACAGATATATATGTGTGTGCGTGTGTCGGTGTGTGTGTGCGTGTGTGTTTGGAGTAAAATATAAGCTGAAGCTTATAATGAACTAAAAGCTTACAGTTTAAAATAAACTGAAGGCTCAAAAGTCGGCAGATCTAAAATATATTCTATTAAATAATATTATTAATACAATAATAATAATAATAATACTGCCCGTATCAAACAAGCTGATGTAGACAAAACCCGTACCCATCAGTGGCTACGCAGTGCAGGGTTGAAAGCGGAAACTGAAGGTTTTATCCTTGCTGCGCAGGACCAATTCTTGCTAACTAGGAATTATCAAGCACATATACTAAAATATTGTGTTAGCCCAAAATGCAGGTTCTGTCATAATTACCCAGAAATAATTGATCATCTTGTATCAGGTTGCACGATGTTGGCACCCACTGAATATAAAACCCGACATGACAGAGTGGGCCAATATCTGCACTGGAAAATCTGCAACTTCTACGGGAAGGAAACTGAAAGAAACTGGTACCAACACCACCCAGACCCGGTTACGGAGATAGGACCTGTTACAATTCTATGGGACTACACAATTCACACTGACAGAACAATCAAGGCCAACCGCCCAGATATTGTTATTAAAGACCACAAACAAAAACGGTGCCTCCTTATTGATATGGCAGTCCCTGCTGACTGCAATGTATCTTTGAAGATATTCAAAAAGCTGTCAAAATACAAGGACCTTGAAATAGAGGTCTCGAAAATGTGGCATATGGGAACATCAACAATCCCTGTTGTAGTTGGAGCCCTAGGACTGGTTGGAAAAGATTGCAGTAGACTAATTGCAGGGATTCCTGGAAGCCCATGCCTCAAGGAGATACAAAAAATTGTTCTGACAAGTATAGCCCACACTTTACGAAGGGCTTTATCTATGTAATTTTTTTTTTTTTTTTTCGTCAGTGAAAAGTGTCATGATGCCATTTCTAACCTTAGGTCCCTGGGTGGGACCCGGAAAGAAATGTGAAAACGCCAGAAAGCAAAGAAAATAAAAATGATAATAATAATAATATCAAAATCCGATACTCAGACTTTTTTGCATGAAACTCCAACTATCGGATTGTGATTATTATTTAATATTATTGCTGAGAGGGATAGAGGGGGAGAGAGAGAGAGAGGGGGGGATAGAGATAGGGGGAGAGAGATAGGGGGAGCGAGGTGGGGAGAGAGGTACATGCGTACACGAGACTGTGTTAAATCCGTACCTAACTATTAGGTTGGTGCAAAAATAATGACGTAATAATGTCGTTTTTTGACGTTAAAAATACGTCAAAAAACTACATTATTACTTCATTATTTTTGCACCAACCTGATATATAATTATTAGCTAAATCTGTATTTAAAATCTTTACTGTATTTTATTCATATTCACCACTGTATTAAGTTCAATGACATAGAAGGAAATTATGTTAGAAAATAAATTTTTGTAGCGAGAAATAAATGCATTTTTCCTAATTAGGCTGGTGAGTTACTGATGCACCTCTGTTAAATTCTTGCAGTCTGATTCAAGTAAGTTCCTTTATGTTCCAAATATTACATCTGTTTTCAATTTCTGTTGCCGTCTCTTCAAAACATTATTTTGTTGCCAAAAAACTCAAAATAACTCTTTATAATATAGAAAAATGTTTTCCTCTTCTTGTCGCCACCGTCGAGGAATTTTCGGAAATGTCTCACCCTGTTTCCCCAATGGGAAATTCAAAAAGAATTTCCTTTTAGATAATTTAAACAGGAAAATTGTTGGGGGAAAGGTCGCAAGAAAAAGTCAAAGAGTTCATGATAATTCTTGTCAGAAGTTTTGTTAAATGACGTAAAAAACTTCATCTAACAAAATTGACTTTTTGTTATGAATAAAATCGTCGGGAATGATTAAAACAATCATTTTCGACGATTTTGTTCAGACTAATTTTCTCGTTTTTATAAGTTGAATCTGTACAAGTCCTAATGCTCAGAAAACTTAATAAACAAACCAGTAACTTGTGGTATCGATTAAACCACAGGGATCAAGCAAAATTGATAAACTGATTCGGTTTATACGGCTTATCAACACTTTGCAGGTTATTTAAATCCAGAAAATATTTTTAGGTTGTAAGTATTTTGTTTTAGATAATAATGGTTTAGTGATAAAAATCTTACTAATGAACCCAGAGCTGGAAGTGAAGATATGGATTCATAATCTTCGCCAAGGCGCGTAAGTGAATATAAATGAACTGAAATTAGAAGTTGGCTCTCTGATTAACAACCCCGAGCCATTATCCATTATAGCCACCCGTATATCCAAGCTTAAAGCACCTGGTATTCCCAAACGGTCACCCATCTAGGTACTGGCCAAACTTGACGTTGCTTAACTTCGATGATCATACAGGAATCGGCGTTATCAACGTGATATAGCCTTATAATGCAATAGATTTGTGATTTCAGAAGTATGAACCAAGAAATGGAAGGTTTAGAGAAAAAAAGACACAAAAAACGAACGGGAGAGAGCAATGTCCAGATTCCACAAAATATTCAATATTATTCCAGAGCTCATTATAAAAACCAAGCTAGAAACATAGGTAATAGGTCAGCTTAAGTCATATTAGATAGTTTTAGTTAAATTTACTCAGTCAGGTATGTGCCATGCATGATACACGCTTTCGATACATGACTGACTAGGCAGATTTTTTCCCCGCAGTAGGTTGCCATTTCTTTCTGCAGTAGACAAATTGCCATCCAAGGTCTATAGACCCCTTTCTGTCCTGCTATTTACCCATGGCTGTCGGGAGAAGAAAAGGATTCATACCTTTCCCAAGGGTATTAGCACGCAAGTGAAGGTAATGGATTCGACTGGAATTCGAACTCGGCTCTCCGATTCCTAAATCCGAGCCACTAGCCATTACTCCACAATGCCCAGTCTTTCTGACATTCTTTCTTCTTATTTTTTTGGTAGGTGAGGTGGCTCTTTGTTAAGTTATTATAATGAGATCTCAGATAAAGTTTACTTTAGAACGGCTTGTCTCGTTTTATTAATAATTTTATCATTTTATCTTTAAATTTATCAACGATCCTCTTTGGTATGAGTTAAACCAAAAAGCCAGTCGTTTGACAGGATTTACATTCAATTTTTCTTTTCTTTTGATAGTAATTTTCAACACCTCACTGCTTCTTCATGCTATGCTTTTCGTACTACTATGAAATTGGTTAAGTGCAATACAATTGAGAAAGATGTGCATTTATCCTTTATACTTTACGCAAGCATTTAAGGCACAAGGTTCTATTTGAACTAATAAGAAAACTTTATTTATTTGGGAAAGATGTTAGAATAATCCAGAATTTATACTAGGAGCAAACCGCCTACAGATAGAAAGGGAACAATTTAAACGCTCAAATATGGAAAGAGGCATACGTGTACGATGTGCTTTCTCGTAAGATTTATTCAACATTTACGGCGAATCACACCAATATATATTATCAGTGGGCACATTCTTAACAACAAGAAATATTTATGATTAGAATGATATTGAAGAGAGATATACAAATGCAAAAAGATGTGCGCTTGTGTTTTATAGATTATGCAAAAGTATTTAACAAGGTATGGCACTAGTTTCTATTTGAAGTGTTAGGAAAACTCGATCTATTTGAAAAAGATGTTAGAACAAACTTATAACTGAGAACTGAGAACAAACTTATACTGAGAACAAACTGCAATACAGAAAATAGAAAATAGACTGAATAGCTACACAAAAATAGAAACGGGCGTGAGACAAGGGTGCATCTTCTCCCCAGACTTATTCAACATCTACAGTGACGCTATCCTAAGGGAACGTAAGACCCTACCATAATTTATTATCGGTGGGTGTTATATTAAAAATATAAGATATACAGATAACCCTGTTAGTGGCTGACTCGGAAAGAAAACCTAAGGGCGTTCTAGACTGTGAGGTAGAAGAAAGTGAGAAAAACGGCCTAACCGCAAGAAGACGGAAAATATGATCTACAGCAAGAGAAAAATCCCAAGATGCAAGTTACAAATTAGAGATATTAACATCAAGCAGGTGTATGATATCTGTGAAAGGTTTTAATAGCGGATGGAAAATGCGACACCGAGATCCGAACGAAACACTGAACTAACGATAGAAACAGTCCAAAAGCTAAGCAAGGTGCTGAGAAACAGAACAAAATTCATTAGAAACAAAGAAAAGAGTGCTAGATTGCTATGGGTTATCCATATTCTTATAGGGCAGTAAATGTTGGACAGATGAGGAGAAAACTAAAGCACTAAATGTTGTTCTACAGATATAGAGGGATACTGAAAATCCCATGGGGAAGCGAATAAGCAACAAGGAAGTTTTAAAGAAATGGCAACAGAAAGAACACTTCTGCTCCGAATCATGAAAAGACATTTGGAATTCCTTGGATACATAATGAGGAAGGGAGACGTGGAAAACTTATCTCTCACAAGGCATGCTGAGGGCAAGAAAAATAAGAGAAGGCAGATAACTACTTACCTGACAAGCTTGTGTGAATAAATGGCAGAACGGGGAAGAGGCTTTAGCTAAGGGAGAAAATCTGTTAAGAGCCGTACGGGATGGAAAGTTGTGGAGAGTCATGATCACGCATATCCTTTCGGGACATACGTGATCATGACAAAAAGATGAATAAAGAGAATTTTCTTATCATCATATTTGATGAGCTAAAACTGGCATTGCGCTTCTGAGGCCATCCACAATATCTAAAGTAGTTGGGGTCTGAAGTCAACTTCAGGAAGGGCTCTGAGCCGTTGGTTCCTCAATTTTTTTCTGTTAATCTGGTGATCATCAAAATTAACCTGTCCTTGGTCACAAGTCGTGATTCGATAATGAAGCATTAGGAGTAGCCACGGAGACGCAAGCAGAAAGAAACATTCTGGGAGTAAATGCTGTGTGCAGCCTGTATAATATTCAGAAGACACAAATCGTCAGTCATGCACAAATCGGCAAAAATGAAAATTTCCAGTTTACAAAGTTTGAACTTGTTGTATTTTGCTTGCTCGCTTCCAAAACGACCATTTTCCTTGTTAGTTTAGAGGAAAAGGTCGGCAAATTTAATGCTCCCTAATTCAGCCTTCGTAAAACGAAATCTTCACACCTGAATGATTAATGCTACTCTAATCAATTGCTCTATTACAACCTCTTGAAACTTTATCAGACCATCACGGATGGGTCATAGTCAAGATCTGAAGTTGATGAATCAAAAGTTGCAGATATTTTAGCCAGCAGTGGTGAAAAGAAATGGGCTGATCCT
The DNA here is from genome assembly GCA_963932145.1 of Acanthosepion lycidas. NCBI lineage: Eukaryota > Metazoa > Mollusca > Cephalopoda > Sepiida > Sepiidae > Acanthosepion > Acanthosepion lycidas. The sequence goes on along the minus strand of OZ010594.1, from coordinate 104,466,441 downwards.
CTTACAAAACCTTAGAATTCCAAAACATGGAGCATAAATTTATGTACGAATGTGGGCTGAAAAGATCATAGGCTGACTATGAAGGAATGATGCTATAGCTGTGAAACTGTGTATGTATTGGTTTAATTACATCTTATTAATAACTGTATTGTTTCCTTTCCAGTACGAGAGTGGGCTGAAAAGTTCATAAGTTGATGACGAAGGAATGATGCTAGAGTTGTTAAACCGATCATATATTGATTCCAATTCTTATTAATAACTGCATTATTTCTTTCCAGGTACACAAGTGGGCTAAAAGGATCATAGGCCATGAAGGAATGATACTAGAACTGTGAAACTGTGAATACAATGATTTCAATTCTTATTATTAATAACTGACTGATTTCTTTCCAGGGTTGACTGGGCTGAAAAGATTTACAGGCTGACTATAAATGAATGATGCTAGAGCTGTGAAACTGTGCATGCATTGATTTCAATTCTTCTTAATACCTGCATTGTTTCTTTCCGAGTACGTTACTGGGCTGAAAGATTCATAGGCTGACTATAAAGAAATGATGCTAGAGCTGTGAAACCGTGCATGCATTGATTTCAATTCTTCTTCGTATTAACTGCATTGTTTGTTTCCATGTACGAGAGTCTGCTGAAACGTTCATAGGTTGACTATAAAGCAATGATGCTACAGCCATGAAATCTTGTATGCATTCATTTCTATCTTTTTTTATTAATGACAGCATTTTTCTTTCTATGTAAACTGAAATCTAACGGTTCAAAGCAGGCTGTTCATCCTGTTGGTCAAAAAAGTCAACAGCTGCAGATATTAAATCACTATACTGGTTCCCAGCTAAGTGTATTTGTTCATGTTGGGGAACAGATGATAATAAGATGCGGAGCCAAATAAGGAGCATAGGGAGGTGGTTGATTAACCTGTTCAAAGCCACAATTACGAGCTACATCCATTGTCACCAAGGACTTGTGTGCTGGAGCATTTACCTGATAAAACAAGACCACTTTCGGTTGTTTTTCTGGGCATTTGGTCTTAAAAGCATTTCGTGACTGCCGCGGAATAGTGTTCTCCATTGATGATGAAATCGTTTTGAAGATAGTCAACAAATACAATTCATTTACCTCGCAAAAAACTCAAAATATCACCTTCCCTACAGATGAAGCGCCTTGGCCTTCTTTGAAGCAGATGAGGAGGCATTTCTCTGTATATGGCTTAAAATGATGAAACTAGCACTCATACTGGATTAAGAAAATTTCAAGTAGATCAGCTGGATCTGCCTCAAACAATGTCAGATTTTCCTGTGATGCAATCAGCCTGTCACGTGTCAGAAGACGTGGCACCCACTGAACAGAAACCTTCGTCATGTCAAGTTCGTGGTACAAAATATTCTCAACTCACGGTATCTGTTATTTGATTTATAGTCAATCACCTGTAATCCATGGCCATACGGTAAATGCAATCAATGTTTTCCTCGGTGGTGGCATTTGCAGGACGTCCACACTCCGGGTCATCTTCAAGACTCTCTCTTCCCCTCCTAAATCCAGCTGCCCACTTTTGTACCGATGATATAGCTGGGATGTCATCACTTCAACATGAATGTTTTATTCTGCAGCTACTTGATAGCACCACGATGCCAAATTCTGTCCATTTTCAAGGGGAATAGCTATTAACTACTTTTGAACTCTTCTTTGAAAAGTCAGATGTCAGTTTACCTGAAAAGAAACAATGCATTTATTAATAATAACAGCTAAAATCTATTACTTGCAGCATTCACAGTTGTAGAATCACCCCTTTATAGTCGCCCTATGAAGTTTTCAGCCCTCCCTCGTATTCACTTTGAGTAATAAAATTACATTTTAAAGTTGGTAATTCAAGACGGCTTTTCATTTTATTCCAACCTGATAAGATAGATTTATTTTTCTTTATTTAAGCTAACGGGGCGAAAAGTGAAATGCTTATTATACAACAGCTCAACAGGAACATTACATATTTGCACAGAATTAATTACAACAGGTGTGAACTAGGGCAACTGTAACCGATAAGCCACAATAAATGAAGACTGGCAAATTAGAACAGGTGTTCGAAAGCGTTGTAACAACAAACAGGAATAGATAACCGAAGCCAAAGTTTTATTCTTGTCTTTTTTCGGTCTAAAAACGAACACTTCTTTTCTTTCTTTTCCAATACTGCAAGTCATGGTAGACGCTTTCATTTCAGAAAAAGAGGCAACTCACTTCATAGTTTATGTAGCTGCTTATCTCGAATGTATTATTTTCTCTAATGTCTCATATCTATCTATCTATCTATCTATCTATCTATCTATCTATCTATCTATCTATCTATCTTTGTGGTTCAGTCACTTTGTTATCTATCTATCTATCTATCTATCTATCTATCTATCTATCTATCTTTGTGGTTCAGTCACTTTGTTATCTATCTATCTATCTATCTATCTATCTATCTATCTATCTATCTATCTTTGTGGTTCAGTCACTTTGTTATCTATCTATCTATCTATCTATCTATGTGGTTCAGTCACTTTGTTATCTATCTATCTATCTATCTATCTATCTATCTATCCATCTTTGTGGTTCAGTCACTTTGTTATCTATCTATCTATCTATCTATCTATCTATCTATCTATCTATCTATCTATCTTTGTGGTTCAGTCACTTTGCTATCTATCTATCTATCTACATGGTTAAGTCACATCGTTATCTATCTATCTATCTATCTATCTATCTATCTATCTATCTATCTAGAATCTGTACTTCTTAATTTCATTAAACAGTCATCGGCAAAAAAGACTTGAAATTATAATGTATGTCTTGCAGGTAAAAAATCATAGGGGACATAATATTTTATAAGAATACGTAGTATTTAATGTATCATGATGAAATAAATGTAGGGCCTCCACAAAAAATGCGATAACTATGGTTAAAAATGAATTTTTAAATATGAAAAATCTTTCTTGAAGCTTTTATTTTAGTTTTAATTTCAAGCTAATGGATTAAATTGACTAGAAGGAGTTTTATTTTTTTGCTAAAATCAGCGCCCTTTTTAGTCGTCCTTCATTGAAATGCAATTCTCTTTATTAAAAAAAATCTTCCAAAAATAAAATATATTTTTCTGAAACTTTATTTGAGGAATATTACCTGATTTAAAGTATAATTAATCTGATTTGAAACAAATATTAATTAACTTAAGTTTAAAATATCGCAGAAATGCACATTTTAATCCGACAGGAACTGAGTTTTTAACCCGACACTAGCTATTTTGATGTGTTGATAGCTTTATGACAGATTTAATATTGTTCTACTGAGATTTAGCTGTGAAACTATAATGGAAGAAAATGGCGTGAGCACATATTTTACATAATTAAGTACTCTTAAAAATTTAGGAAAATATTCTCTGTAATCTAATGTTCCATTGAATTTTAGAAATTTTAACTAAAAATACTATAGTTATCGCTTTTATTTTATGAAAATGCCGTGTATAGTCCTTCGTATTTACTTGCCCGTACCGGCACGTTTATACATGTACAAAAATTTTTTTTAAATCTTTTAAAAATATTACTGTTTGATGATTTGTAAGTATAGTTTTCACTTAATAATATCATCTAAAAGGCTGAAATTAATACAGAATTTTAAAAGATTTAAAACTTAATAAATTTTACTAATTAAAATTTAAAAAAAATAAAAACAATTCTTTTAAAAATTCATTATTCATCGATTTTTTTTCTTAAGATATTAGTGTCCTTAATATATGTTATAAAAGCAATTAAAAACGTTTTTAATTAAATATTGTCTTAGGTTTTTTTGTTTTTTTTGCAATTTTTATTTTACGATTCCGAGATTTTCGGTAAATCTACTGTTTGACAAAAACAAATTGATGATTTAATTTCTCCAAGGAGTACTGCTTTATCTAATATAAATATGAAAAGGCTAAAATTTTAATTTCTCAAAATTTCATAATATTAATTAAGTGGGAGTAACAGATGTAATAAAAAATATTTTTACCAAGATTTTCTAAAAAAATAATTGTAAAATTTTATCAAAATGTAAAAATTATTTGATTTTTGTAAGTATTTTAAAAACAATTTTCTTCGATTATGCTTTACAGCTAAATTCTCCGTAGAACAATATTATATCTGTCATAAGGCTGTCAACACATCAAAATAGCTACTGTCGGATTAAAAACTCAACTTCTGTCGGATTAAAATGTTTTTCTTTTAAAACATACGCTAAATTTGTCTTACGAATCTTTAACCCACCCGCTGATGCAAGAAAAAAATTTTAACTAAAATTTTGAACGTGCTAGAAGGATTATAGATTTAATAAAACAATCAAAAATAGTTTGGTCTTTCCTATTGATAATAAGATGAACATTTTGACGATAAAACTTTGTTTTCCTCAAGTTTGGAACCTTTTTTCATACTGGTATGCTCTTTTTTAGAAAAAATTTGCAAGTACCTATTAAATTAAAGTACGTATTAAATTTGAAATAAATTTGTAATAAATTTGTAATAAATTTGTAATAAATTTGTAATAAATTTGTAATAAATAATTGAGTAATATTTTAATAAAGTAAACGTGGACAATGACATTCTTATTAAATTTATAGAAATTAAAATCATTTTTTTAATATTTTAAATATATTTTTAATTTATAGTAATTAATAAAATAAATTTATTAAAAAAATTACCTATTGGTCAACAAGTTTGCCTCACTTGACCTTTTATCATTGCAGCAAAACTCTCGTACTTCAAGATTATTCGATTAATAATTTTACTGTTCTCTCTCTCTCTCTCTCTCTCTCTCTCTCTCTCTCTTGAGTTCATGAGACCTTCAGTTAGCATTGCTCTATACTCGACGGGACGCTGAAATTTTAAATTTAAATTCATTTTTTTAAATATGTGTTTGGGTCTATAGTCTAACCGATTTCATTTCTTTTTCTTTGTGTTTTATCACTTTTGTAATGAAACATCCCCCATTGTGATAATAGAAGACCTGCCAAGAATGATGAAATGTAGTAAGAATCTGGACGTAAATCTACTATGGATGATCTAGATGTTAAGGCACTTTTTATACATATTCGTCTTAGTAAATTACTTTCTCTTTTAATTAAATCAGCCTTTTTAAATCGAAATTATGGTCAAACTCATTACGGTGAGTAACTAATGCACTGAATGTGTTGTTTTGTGAAAGATCCCTTTTTTGTTCATGTAATCTTTTATTTAAATGCATTGAAGTTTCACCTATCTATTCCTTGTGGCAATTATTACAGGTGACAGAGTAAATTCCTCCTTCAAGTTTTAGTTTATTATTATTATGTTTTATATTAAGTCTTTTATTGTTTTAGAAGTAGTTGTAAAACATTTTATGTTATGTTTGGATAAATTCTTTTCAATCGTAGTTGTGATAGAGTTGGTGAGTAAAATAATATATTTAGATTCGTTAGGGTTTGTCAGAAGGTCCACTTTTCTACTTTGAAATATTTTACGAGCCTTTTGTTTCACGTTGAATATGAAATAAGTTTCTTCCAATTTACATAGATATTTAAAAAATTATTCTGATATATAAAAATTTATATATCGTTTTCCCATTAAAGTATCAGAATATTAAAATATTATTAGTATTAAAATATTATTAGTATATTATTAAAATATGATTAAATGGAAATATTATTAGTCAATGTAAATATATCAATGCATAGTTTAAACTTATTTTGATCATTAGAAAACAAATAAGCCAGAATAGAAAATATTTCGATGTGCCGCTCACGATATAGACATTGATGTTATATAGTTTTCATATTTTGGTTTCAAACATTGATGCATAACTTTCTCAGGGGAAAAGTAAACACAAGAAAATTCGTCTGAAATTACTAATCGGTTTTCCAATCGATTAGTTCGAGTCATAAATAATTTCTGTTTTTGTTTGTCGGCATTATTCTTTTTAAAAAAAAGTACAATTGTATCTTATTAAAATATATTTTCCCAATTATTTGCAATAACTTATTGCCACGTATCGGATAACTATTCAATAAACTTTGAGCAAAATTTCGTTGGTTTTGATGTGAAAATTTTACGATGAATACTTGAATTTGGTTTTCATTAGACAAAGATTTCAGCATGAGAGTGCTTTGTAGAGATCGAAAAAGATAAAAATCAATTAGTGCAAAATCGCTGGAATATAGTGGGTAGGGTAGGGTAAAACAGACAAATCAAATTTTATAATGTCTCCTCTGTTATTTTTGCTGTATGCGGCCCTTGCTTTGTCATAGAAGATAACAACATTTTTCATACTGACTAGCGCAGAGCGCTTTTCGATCAAACATTTATGGACACGTTGCAGCTGCTGGACGTATAAATGTGCCTCTAGTTTTTCATTGCGTCTTTTTAAGAATTCAATTAAATACACCGATGATTACGCCATACGCACAACCTTACCTTTTCCCAAGGATCTCAGTATTTGAGATCGGTTTTGGAGATTTATCTATGCGTTGAACAATATGGTGTGAAATCCCCTTCCCCTTACCTGTTCGGATATATTTAAAGAACGGTTAATTAGCTTGATATAATTGTCATTACAATTGTATATATATATATATATATATATATATATATATATATATATATATATATATATATATATGCACATTTCATCGAATACGACAGACAAAGTGCTTTGATTTAGTTTTTAATACAATTTCTCATGTGATCTAATATTTTTTTCTTTTCGGGTGATAAATTATATAAACAATTTTTATATAATTTATCATTCGAAAAGAAAAAATATATATATCACATGAGAAAACTAAAAAAAAAGCTCCTTGTTTGTCGTATTCAATGAAATGTGCATGAAAGAAGGATTGCTGCTGAAATACACAAATACACACACATACATACACACACACACACACACACACACACGCACATATATATATATATATATATATATATATATATATATATATATATATATATATATATGAATAAAGACAAAAGGAAAACATCTTAGCCGGCGTGTTTCTCTGATCTAGACAATTTTTCTTTGGTAAAGTCCATCAGAGTAGGAAACGCGTTATTTATTATTTTTTCTTTTTCTCTTTATTCATATTGTCCTTTTACGGATATATTTTGTTCTGAAGTACCGGAGTCCCCCACCCACCCAATCACACACAAGATGGACTGAGAGGGAAAGTTGAACAGGATTTCTTGTCGACCTCTCTACCTCCGAGCGAAGAGGAACCCAGACGATGCTTTGCCGAAGGGCAGAGTCTCGTCTGGGGAGGTAAACCATCCCGACTCCGTCTATATAGGGTCTACGAAGAATTTTTGCCCAAGCCTACGGACTCGGAACGCCCTACGTTGTGCACAACTTCTTGGCGACCACTCTGCTTCTAGGCAGAGAGGAACCCAGACGAAGCTATGCTAAAGGGCAGAGTCTCGTCTCGTCGACAGCCACCCGACACCGTGTATGCGGGGTCTACTGCTCGAGAGTAAGCGTTCGGAATGCCTCACGTTAAAAACCGGACTTGTGTCACATCCCAATACCAAAGTTGAACAGGACTGAGATGAAGTTCACTATTGACTATTATTCTAGGGCGACTAGCCAATCCCTATTACAGACTCTTGCTCAGGCACATTTGTGTTTGTTGAACACCCACAGAGCCAACTTGTGGTTAATACTACAACTATTCTGAGCGTGTTATCTAGAATGAGCTGAACAACACCAGCACACTCAAACACCTTCAGTCACGATGACTTGTGACTTTATGCTGGCACAGCTATCGACGGCTTCAAGTGTTCCGTCTACCCAATTTCAACCAGTGATATGGTTTTCAGGTACTTGCCGCAGATCGTACCCTCCTCCAGACTGATAACATCAGGAACTCTCCTTTCTATTAAATCAACCATGGTGAGATTCGAACCCGGGTCTCATGGTCAGAAATCGAACGTTCTAACCACTCGGCCACGCGCCCATGATATGTATATATAATGGTCGGATGTTCGTTTCCAACGACATCTATCTACTAAGTTGGCTAGCTATATCCTGTTGCTTACTTAGACATATTTTGTGTTTCTTCAAAACCTGCATAAACAACCTGTGATCTATAGTACCGCTATACTGATCAAACATTAGTTACAGTTTCTGTCAGGGAGCTATTGATCAGTAGTTTGATCAAGGTCAGTACGATGAAGGCCTCGGTCACGATGACTGACTTCGTGTTAGCACAAGTATCGAGAGTTTCCCAACAGTTTTATTTATCCAATTTCACTCACAAAGTTAGTGTCAACTGGTGGTATGGTTTCCATGCACTTTCCATTTGCGCCGCACGTTGAAAAGCATCACCTGAATCGATATCTAGAACTTGCCTCTCTGACGAATCGACCAATACCGGTATTCGATTCTGGATTTCATAGTCGGAACACTAACACGGGGCTATATATATATATATATATATATATATATATATATGAATAAAAATGACAATAGGAAAACTGGTAATTGCTGACGCGTTTTATCAAAGCAAAATACGAAAATGAAATTAAATGAACAAAATAACTAATAAAAACAAAAACAGAATGTACCTAGCAACTAGAATGTAGAGAAACGCTATTTTCATATTTTTAACTGAAAAATAACGTCAGTAATTGTCACGTGTGGAGAATATTGTCATTATAACTGTGTTGATGTATTCAACCATTTTCTTTTGATTTTATGAATCTGTTGTGTATATTTGTTTGTAAGAGCATTAATTTTGTTAAGAAAGGTGAAATAGGGAAAAAACCTGGGCGTAGATTAATATTTGGGTAGTTTACTATGGCGGCACTCTCCAAGAATTTTCCTTCTGAGTGAGTTATTTTCTTTTTTTATGAGTGTAGCATTTTTAAAATCAAAATTATGGTTGAATTTATTTCTATGTATGACTGGTATTTATTTGAACAAAAAGTACAAATTGTGGCACAAGGCCAATAAAGGGGAGGGGTAGAGGCTGGTCAACACTAACTATCTTATACCTAGCTAATCAGATTCGCGACCCATTCGTACATTACATTTTACACATTCACCAAAAGAAGTCGTCCATCACCAAACAATCCTTCAACCACCATAATACCACGTGCTCTCAAGGGAGACCTACCAAAATCGCGCCCCATACCATGAAAATTCTAATGATGATATATATATATACAATTCTAATAATGATAAAATGAGAGGGGAGGGAAATGAACCCAATAATAAACTTAAAATAAACACAAATACAAACTAAACATAATTGATGTTAGTAGGGACCGTCCAACCCATAAAACAGAGAGGCCGCTGTATTCTGCCCAGGGGACAAAATCAAGAGACGCTCTCGCTAAGGGAGTGGGAAAAAGTATAAAATATTAGGCTGGAATGGGAAAATATAAATATATATTTCTATGTATGACTAGTGCATTAGCTAAGTTGTTTTTTGTGAGGTCTCTTTTGTGTTCATAAATGCGTTTTTTCAAACTTCTACTTGTTTCTCCAATATATTGAGAGGAACAGTTTTGGCAATTTAATCTATAAATGCCTGCTTCAGAAATATTAGTGCTATTATTGTTTGAAGATCTTAGTATATCCATAATGGTTTTGGAAGTGTTTGTGACTATTTCAAGATTATTTAGATGGGATAGGTTATTCTGGATAGTGGACGTGACAGAATTGGTCGGTAGTATTATGTATCTGTTTTCATGTGATTTACTATTGCGGATTATGTTATTAGTCTTGTTGCGGTTGTATATTTTGCATCCCTTTCTTCTTGCGTTGTGGATGAAATGATATGGGTATTGTAGGTTTTTGAATGTGTTTTCTATGTATGTTTCTTCTTTAAATAAATATTGAGGACTACAGATTCTTAATGATCTTAGATAGAAACCTATAATAATTCCAGATTTAATTTTTGAAGAGTGGTTTGGGTAGAAGCTGATCAGATCATTTTTGTTTGTAGCCTTTCTGTAAACGTCAAAATTGAGTTCGTTATTATTTCTAATTAACAAAATGTCCAGGAACGGAAGAGTGTGGTTGGTTTCAGTTTCGAAAGTGAAGTTTATTGTAGGTTCAATGTTGTTAAGTTTGGAGAGAAGATCCGTTAAATTGGTGTTTTTTGGAATTATTAATAATGAGTCGTCTATGTATCTGAAATATGAAGAGTTTGTAGGGAGAATATTTTTGAATGAGTCACTTTCTAGAAATTCTAAAAATAGACACGCAAGACGCAAATTACCAGTTTTCCTATTGTCATTTTTATTCATAAATATTGTCTCTCTACTGATTAATTCGGAGAAATTTTCATGTATGTATGTATGTATGTATGGGCGCGTGTTCGATTGATTAGAAAAACAGAGTTCGCATCGTGAGACCAGAATTCGAATTTCCAGCGTGCAGCAACGCACGCTGGGAATATCTTTCCAGCGTGCAGCAACTTTTGTCACCTAAAGCTTTTAAATAAATACACATATAGTGATTTTTCAAGCGTAGCTTAGATATAGCACAAGACCGAAAATTCGGGGCACACAATGAGGATCGAACTCACTACTCAGTCGTAAATGTTCTAGCGAGACAAGCTTCCTAACCATTGCACAAATGGCCCAAATAACTACACATATATATGAGTATGAAATAGGTAAATATCTCAACCACGAAGCTGGCCTGGGTGCACTATTTTTAATGAAGCTATACCGGAAAAAACACATTTCGGTGATAGTGCAAATGTCCATCAACCAGTACATCTGAGCTTTAATCAGAAAATACCAAATCTGTTTAATCTAATTCCAGTCGCAAATGGCAAAAGCATTTGTAGATTCCAACTAAGTGCTTCTCCCTCGTGGCAAAGCAAAGTCTATAAAGATCGTGTAAAATGTTTCTAACATCTTTTCAGTTGAGTCTTGCCTGAGTTTTTCTCCCATTAATTTCAAATTGGACGTATGCCAGTTCAATCTTAAGTAGGGAGAGATAAATCTGCAAAGCCCCACCTGGGAAATGTTTGCCGGTAAAGTTCCGAAAAAGGATGGAAGAAGCCTGTTTATTTATCAAGGTTATCAACCTGGATCACTTAAGTATACGTCAGATCAGAAAAAATAAATCTCGAAGGAAAAGCATATTAACATTTTTTATTTAACAGAAGGGATAAAAATGGAAAAATATTTGAAGAATTTCCTTAGTTTCTAGTACTTCCCCCACAAACCATTTCCATTTTCTTATAATCCTTTTTTTATTGAATTTCTACCTTTCCTATTCCCATTTGAATATTTTAGAGTTTCTACTCAGGAAATGTACTCATTCGTCTCACAGAATAACAGCCGTTTAATGCACAATTGTTTAATTTACAAGCATTTATTTGACAAAAGCCAACAGCAGATATAAGCAACACAATGTCACACACGCGCGCACGAACGCTCCTATTCTTTAAAATAAGCGGAAATGAATGAACGGAAGAGATTTCAACTTTCAACGGAAAACTTACATTTTTCCTTGAGAAACTAAATTTGGATCGGTGGATGTCGACATAGATCGATCACTTTTGGCGCTTAAAACATTGAAAAGTAAAAAACAAAAAATGAAGATTGAAAGTTTTGGTATATAAGACGGACTTTATAAATTTAAGAAAAATTCTCCAAGAAAATATTATGCACATTCGTTGACATTACAAAAGTGGCAACGAGTGTTCGTTCATATCACAAAAGGTTGTTATTGCAGTATTTGGTTAAAGTTCTTAAGCTCAACTATTTTACGAAGCAATAATCGAATTTCCATTGGTATTTTGTAGTTATAGAATATCGCTATGCGAGAATTTCTAACATGAAGGGATCAGAGAAAGGCTGTAAGAACTCATTAAAACTATTAAGCGGTATGCAGATTACGTACCGTGTACAGTCTACGTACACAACATTGGAGAAGATGCCGTATCTACTGTGACTGACGTTGTTGTCTATTTTGGCATTTCTCTGGAGCTGTAAGTTTTCTTTTCTACTATCTTAGTAGATTTTAAACGCACAGGCTAATCTAGATTGTATTTTTAAGGAACTTAAGTGTAAGTAGATGGTTTGCACATTACGAAGTAGTTTAAGCAATTAAAAATGAATATCCAACTATTTTATACACTCTTAAGCATATTATTAAAAAGTTAGAAGAGAACCTTCAACTTACGAGCTGTAAAGAATTTATACCACAAGTTGAAATGTGCTATTTAACAGTCGCTTAGGAAACAATACTGGAACGTTTCCACAAAACGGTTAAGATACTCCAAAGTTTGGTTTTTATGTATTTTAAAGTTATCTTCTGTTATCATCTTTATTTTGGTTTGTTAAAGAACCCTGAGATAATTCAACTGTGAGGATCCTGGATTATGAATCAGAAGCAAAAGTTTTTTTATTTGATGATATCATTTTAAGTTATTCTGATGCTTGCTAACGCAATTTTACAAAGATTTTTTTCACCTGAAACAAGTGGGCGAGCTTCTTTGAAAGGAGCTAATTAATTTACAATAAAAGATATAAATCAAATCTATGAGAGTTTAATGAGCCAGTTACATAAAAGAATCGATCCATATTAGCAGATTGTGAAATGGTTCAAATTCTACTTAGAATTGGCCAAACATTATGTAATCGATGAAGAAAGTATTAAACGTATAGTATCATATTGCAAAGATGATACTGATCATAGATTAGTAAACGAGTGTTATTAATTCAAAGAATACGAAGTCTGATCAAAAGATACATTATTTAAATTATTCGGACTATTGTCCTCATCTTTGTCGCCATATTTATTACAACGATTCGGTCGTTGTACGCTCCGGCCTTCTTCAGGTGCTTGGAATGTCAAACTGAACCCTTTATTTCGCTGAACGTTCAGAGGGAAATTAACAGGAGATGACTGACAACTGACATCCATTAAACATGACACGTGGAATTAGAACAGTTTACCCCAGTTAGCCAAATAAAGGGTTCAGTTCAACATTTCAACCACCTGAAGAAGGCCGGAGCGTACAACGACTGAAACATTGTAATAAATATGGCAACAAAGATGAGGACATAATACCTCATCTCATAAATATAGTCAGATACTGATCAAAAGATATTGTGACTTGCTACGGTAACAAAACTAAAGTACGCAAAGTGAAGCTGCTTGGTACAGATTGATTTTGAATTCTGTCGCGCATACGAAGTTATAAAGTACTTGATCACATCCGTTGTTTATATGAGTGATTTGAAGGAAAGTGTGTAGAGTGTGGTCGTCTCGCAACACAACAGAGGTTCCATCAATGATCATGGCTTGTGCAGAAGTTTGGGGCCAAGCTCAACGTTCCACAGGTTCGACAACCACTATATACCCAGATCTCGCCTCTTTCGACTTTTTCCTCTTCCAAAATAAAATCACACTTGAAAGGAACAAAATTTTAAGACATCGAGGAAATCCAAGAAAATGCGACGAGGCAGCTGCTCGCTATCCCCCCAAAAAGGTGTTCCATGAATACTTCCATCAATGGAAACGATGCTAGATAATGCGTTGCTTCAGAAGTGGACTACTCAAAGGAGATTTAATGCCGAAAGAGCTGTAGTTTTATTTCTATAAAGTATAAAAAAAGATATATACTATAAAAGAAAAAAATACAATACAGATTATTTTATGAAAATCACACACGTAGAAATTAAACTGTTAAACCGAAAATTCCGACAATTTACCATAGAGGCCCACTGTAGAGCCAATTTTCAGACTTCAACTCACCATCTTGTTCTCCACCATTTTACAAGCGAACTAAATAGATATGGTGTTTTATTTACTCGCAATTTACTCATATTGGTGGAGTTTATTTTGAGATTTGGTGCAGATTAGAAACTTTTAATAATGATATGAAATGAAACAAAAAACTTCAATGCATTGACATTCAATAAAGCGGAAATAAAAAAAATAACAACTAAAAAGCTATTTACTAACAATAGCTTCATCTGGAACATGAAAAACAAAAATGATATATGCAGTGACGATCGAAGTTAATTTTTAGTGTGTTAGTGGATTAAAAAATATGTTTACTATCTATTGCTTCACGGCTGCAATATATATATATATATATATATATATATATATATATATATATATATATATATATATATTATAGCTGGCCACTCATTCAAGGATACCCATCTACTAGAGCGGCTAGCCAATCCCCTTTGTCGCTAGCTCAGGCACATTTTGTGTTTGCTCAACACCCACAGAGCCCAGCTGTGGTTTCTACTGCAACGATACTGAGCAGACCTTAGTTACAGTTTCTGGGAGAGAGCGTGTTATCTAGCGTGATCAACAATTTGGACAAGGCTGACTTGTTGCTTCGTGCTACCCAATTTCACTCACAAGGCTTGGGTCAATTCGTGGTATGGTACTTTCCAAATCGACCTCGATACAGTCGGATAACATCAAATCGAGACTGAGTTTAGAACCGGGGTCTCATGGTCAGGGAGCGAACCTTCTAACTACTGAGCCACATGTCCATTTATATATATATATATATATATATATATATATATATATATATATATATATATATATATTATCATTTCTACCTGGATCTCTGACGAAGCTTTAATAAAGTGAAATTGTGATCTCTCTCTCTCTCTCTCACTCTCTCTCTCTCTCTCTCTCTCTCTCTCTCTCTCTCTGTGGAATGTAGGAGTTTGAATTTGTTCTCAATATAACCCTCTTCTTCACTAATGTATTCAGTATATGTATACATATCCTGAGGGCTCTAAGTTAAAACCCTATAATTATTCCAGATTTTATTCTCCTGTTGTGGTGTGAATACAAATTGATACGGTCAGTTTTGTTAGTGGGTTTTCGGTAAACTTTAAAATTTAATTTATTATCGTGACATATTAATAGGGTATCGAGGAAAGGTAGAGAGTTATTTGTTTCAAATTCGTGTGTGAATTCAATGGTTGGTTCAACTTTATAGAGTTTAGCTTGGGGATGAAATAAAAGGACGTCATCAATGTATCTTAGGTAAGTAGAGCTGTTAGGTATATGTTTAAATGGGACGGATTCTAAGAATTCTAGAAAGAGGCAAGCAATAACACCATTCATAGGTGACGTCATGGGTAAACCGAATTTTTATTTGTAGAATATGTTATTGAACGAAAGGAACAGTGGTTAGTGATCAATTTACATATCTTTATGGTTTTGTGGACGGGTAGAGGAAGCTTATCCTTGGATTTATTGAGGTAATTTCTTAGCATATTAATGCATTTTATGATGGGTGTATTGGTGTATAGGGATTTGATGTCTAAAGTAGCCATAGTTAGCCATGTTAGTCATATTTATGTGTTGTATTCTTAAGAGTAAGTCACCCGAATGTTTGATGTGTGTTGTACTGATGGTGCCTAGGAATGGAATTAGGATTTTAGTGATGGCTTTAGTTAAGTGGGGTGCACTGTTAATTCCGGACACAATGGGCCTAATGGGTGTGTCGGGTTTGTGTGTCTTGGGTAAGCGATATAGTGTGGGTAGAGTGGAGTGATAATCTATTAATCTAGACCAAGATTTGTTTTTATTTTACATCAGTGTGTTTTTATTTTTATTAAAATATTCTAAAATATTTCACAATTGCTTCTCACTATAACCTTGTTTCCTTTTTAGGCGTTATGATTTTCAACTGGCATTTCTATGACATCTATGTAGCTCCGTTTGCCTCCTTTATAAATATTTTAACTTTACTTGTTCTGATGAACAAATAAGTCTCATAACTTCACTGTTGAAATTGCTAGATGTAATTATAAGTTCTATACTAATAGATTCTTCTCTCACTCTTTTCGCTTGTGGAACTCTCTTCTGGCTTCCTGATTTGCAGTCAACTACGATTTTCAAAAATTTAAACGTAATGTCAATCGTCATCTTCGGTCTGTTTGAAACAGGTTTTTTTATCGTTTTGTCTTTTACTCTCAGTAACTCACTGCATCCTGGTGGCTTTTATTGCCTTGCTTGGGGTGAAATGATTAAAAGATTCCAATTAATTCACTCGATTTCTTATAAATATTGATTTGTTTTAATGCGTTTTGTTTCCAGAATTATTGCTTTTAGATTTTTAGCTTCCCATCGTCTAAAACTTTTGTTTTTCTTTCATAATCTTTCTATTACTTTTTATACAATTAGTTTATAGACTTTTAGACACAGTGAACTGGTAACAAACAACAGCTTTCTCCACACTCTGTTTTAGAACTTTTTCTTTAAGAAAAAAGTAGTTTTATAATCCTTTCCATTGTTTTAGCTGACAGCTCTCTTGGAACCATGTTGGTAGTTACTCACCTCTTCCAACCTCCTTTGTTATATATGAGTATACTTGCCTAGTCAGAGAATAATTCTCTGTAATAAAAAAAAAACCCAAAAAACGTCATGCATAATATACATCACACTCTCACGAAGACTCACTTGCCATCTATCGGATCAGAGTGCTATCAGACAACACATTAATAAGCAGCATAAGGATCATTAGACAACTACTCAAAATAATACCAAAATACTAGCAAAATCAAACAGTAAAAACAGACTTATGATATTCGAAGCAATACTCGAATAACAAAACCAACCATTAATAAATAAAAAAATTATAATTTAAGAACTCGCATCCTCAAATGTATGTAAAAATAAAAAAATGAATAAATAAAATAAACACAGATACACACACACACACATACACGTCACACCTCGATTACATCACAACACTCTTTACGCAGGTCACTACGCTCAGGAATTCTACCAAACTCATCATTTGTCTTTACATACGCTGATGTTGACTTAAGAAAGTTAAAAGTTTGGACCATATTTATTCGAAAATGAACTTTGAACAATTTCTAACGTAATTTCCTCCTTATCGGAGAAGGATTATTCGTAATTTGAAAAAAGCCGATCAATAAAATTAATCGTCACAAAACACCTCTTGTCTTTAATTATATATATGCACTGAAACGAAGTTGCATCTTTGTAGTGAGTAAAATGGTTTTGTCTATATGATAAAATTATAATATATATATATATATATATATATATATATATATATATATATAGGTCAACCTAGAAAACATGTATTAACAGTTTTAATATAAAAAACGAGCTAATTGCCTAACGAAGGCGAACGAAATGCGTTGTCAATAAAAAGTTTGTCCACTTTTGGTGATTTCTTCAATTTTGTTCGGATTGTATATCCTGATAACACGCATATATATATATATATATATATATATGTGTGTGTGTGTGTGTGTGTGTGTGTGTGTGTGTGTGTGAAAATATTGTAGAAAATAGGAAAGAAACTGGTTTGGTAAATAATCCAAAGTTCCTTAGTATTTTTGTTATTATTTTTAAAAAATAGTGCTCGATACGAAAGTAGAGCATAAATATAATTATTTATTTAAAAATATGATTCCAAATTTTTAAATAAATAATTATATATATATATATATATATATATATATATATATATATATATATATATATATATATATATACACACACACACACACAAACTTTCTTCAGCATTCTCCCTACGCTCTGTGTCTACATAGACGTGTGTATGTGCGCGCGTGTGTTTGAAGAAAGAGAGAGTAACGAAGGTGAGAGAGAGAATGAGAGAGAGCGAAAGAAAAAATATCTGAAAAATCCACAGAAGTGAAAAAGAAAAAAATGTTGGATTATGTTTCTACACACTCGCCATTTATTATTATTATGCACCATCTCCTTTACCTCGTAGCTGTCTCTCACAATCCTTGGCACCGGTCCAAAATCGCAAAAGTCAAGTCACGTGACCCCGATACACTGCAAGACACGCGCATATTATAATCTTGTTTGGTGTACGTGTGCTTTAGTGTATGTTGATAAACGGGCGCGTAGAAGGCGCTACTGACATTGCACAGCTTTTCATTGTTGTTGTTGTTGTTGTTGTGCTTTTTCTTCTTTTGTTTATTTCATAAGATAAAAAATCTCAAGCCGAATGCGATCTGATTAAATGTTTCGCCTTTTTCTTCAGGTTGCCTTTCATCTTCATTTTCTAATCTTTTTTATTTCATTTTTTTATTTTCTTCTTCTTCATGTTTTCACTTTTATTCATTTTCACGTCTATTAAACCTCTTTCTCTTCATACTTTGATTCATTTTGTCATTTTCGCGTTGTCTTTTGACTCTTTCTCCCCCTCCTACTTCTTCTCCTCTTCCTTCTTCTTCTTCTTCCTCCTCTTTTTTTTAATCCCGTTCTCAATGTCTTTTTTCGTTTTCATCACGTTTCTTTCTTTATTCTCTCTTTTTTTTTCATTGTCAATCTTATTTCATCTTTTTCTTTTTGTGACTTTTTATTAAATTGCTAATTTCCTTCCTTCATTCATTTCCTCTTAGTTTCCTTTATTCATTTATTTCCAATTTTCTTTTTCGATCCCAACATATTTCTTTCTTCTTCTTTTCCCCCATTTACTGTTTAATTAATTGTTTACTTATTTATTTATTGCTTACTCTTTTGCATGTCTTTTTTATTTGGCTTTGTTCCTTATATTTCTTCTTTTTTTTTTTTTAATGCTATTTAATTCTTTATCAGTTTCTCTTTTCTTTTTCCATAAAGGACAGAAATGTGTCAGAAAAAGGAATTTTCTCGTCTTTGATGAGGTTGCAAAGAACAAAAAATTGGCCAGGTTTCATGCCACGTTGATCTATCTTGCACGGAGCGTATAATTTAAATAATGATCATTCTAATTTTTCCAGAAGATCACACACACACACACACACACACACACACACACACACACACATCGGCAAACGGCGTGTCCACGACCAGACACGCTGTATTTTGATAATGACGAATAACAAACTTTTTGAAATATATTGTTTCGTACACTAGTAGCAAAATGTCTTTTCTTTAGCAAAAGAAACAGTCCAACATTCATTTTACAAATTGGAGACAGCAAAATCCACACAAAACCATAAATTTTATGCTTTTAATTTCGGGCATGCGCGTTGTTTGTTTTTGATTTTGTCGACTGCACATTATAGTAGGTCAGTTAGGCACCGTCTTTGACAAAAAGAGCACCATGACGCAATTCACCCCGTCAGAAATGTGGAAACGGCATGCTGTACTGATTGGCATTCGCACCGGATGCTCCAATACGAACATTTCAGAGTGTTTGGGTGTCAATCTGAGGACAATGCTGAGGATACGGAAACATTTAATGGTGATTACGAAGGTATGGCAGATCGAAAAACTCACTCTGATCGTGCTGATAAAAAAAGAACTCCCGAATTTGTTGTTGAGGGCCTCAGACTCGTTACGGAGGTCTACATCAAGTGCCTTGAGGAGGTAGTGCTGTCCCTTGGTCAAGAGAGTCGCTGCAGGAAGACCCTATGTCTGACAACAGGACTCCTCACCATGCCGCAAAAGCAGGAGAACCCAGTTATAACTGTCAGACAATTTCTGCGACAACATTACCCCTTACATCTGTCCATCTAACTCCTGACATTCAACCCTCTTGATTATTATGTTGAGCGAGAGACCAAAAAGAACTTCAATGTAACACCAAAGATGAACTGAAGGCAAAGATTATGGAAGCATTCACCAGCTTAAATAAGGAGTCCATCCAGAATAGATGCAGGAGAATTCCGTAATCGTCTGAAGACGATTACGGAATCTCCTGCAACTCCTGGCCGTGGTTGAAGCCAATGGAGATTTTATTGAATAAATTTACTCTTTAGTATTTCAAGATATTTTTGTGTAATTTTGGCAGGGTTAGGGTAAGGGTTTTCATATTTGCGTAATTCAGACGACAATTTATCCATTGCACCGTGTATATATATATATATATATATATATATATATATATATATATAATGGACATCGAAGTCAAAACCCAGCAGTAATTGTCTGTTTCACGCTTAAACGCAATGAAGATGACCTGATTATTGCGTTTAGCATAAAAAAGCCTGTCGCCTCCGTGTGTTGATTTCAATGTCCATTTTTATATTTGTAGACACTCTATCCCTGATTTTGAGCATTTTAACCCATACATTTAGCATACATTAAAACTACATATAATCATATTCGAATGTCTATCCACACTGATGACCTCTGAAACAGCGGAACAGTCTTTCTGTGGATGACAATATATATATACATGTTCCTGAAAAATTATTTCGGTTGAGCTCTTCGGGGAGAAAAGTGAATTTGTAAACAGTGACTATTCTTGTGGGTGATGCAAGACTCTTCGTTAAGACGAATCGAGTTCTCCGGTCACTGACATGTTTGTCTAAAAATAAATATGCCTAAATTCACCTTCGTCCTTGCCGTGCGCCAAATGCTTAGGGGTAAAATCTCCGACTGATACCAATTCAGTCGGGTTTCGATTTCGGCTTGAGGCAATCGGATGTCTAGCCACACTGATCAACTGATCAACTGTGAAACAGTCTGTCTGGGTGACAATATATATATATATATATATATATATATATATATATATATATATATATATATATATATATATATATATATATATTTGTTGCCCTTACTTGAAATGTAATATGTCAAAAAGTTTACTATATCCTTTAAGATAAATAAAAATATTTCATGAGAATATCACAACACATCAGAAGTTTATTTTTTCATATCATATATCAGAAATGTATTTTATCATAACATACATATTTTATCATACATATGAAGTCTTCAACTCGTCATCCATTGATTTAGAATTTTCTTTATTATGTTTGCTTATCTTTACTATTAGAATAATTTAAAATTTTAAATAAGTCATCCGCGCAAGTTGGAAAAAAAAGATTGCTGAATCTGTTTGCGCATTTTAATTATATACAAATAAAAGGGTAAGTTATATGAGGATTTTTTAAAATTCTATTAATAATTAATGTTAATATTAATGTTTACTATTAGTTATTCTCAGAATATGGAAACTGCGAACAAAGTTCGATTTCTGACCGAGGCTCTTCATGTTCATTTAGCTCTATGAATCTACACACTTCGCTCTCCCGCATTGTAGACAAAAACAAAAAATGTCTCGTTGCTGACATAAAACAAAAATAAGTACTCGAACATTCTAATGAACACCTCTCTCTTTGTTTGTTAACTACTCTTCAGTACATGCAGAAAGCTGTTAAATCCATTATCAGTTTCAACAATGTCTAGCTAATCATTTTTACTTCATTAAAGAACACGCAGATTCAAGGACAGCCTATCAAAGCTAGATGGACCGACTTCAATATCCTTTAAATATCAAGAATTTATCAATTTGTTCCTAACAATATATTTTATATTTGAAATGACTTATTTTTATTTATTTAGTTTAGTTGTTTTTTTGTTTTGTTTTGTTTTTTTTACTTTGAAAGTCCGGGTGTCTAAACGGCTAACATCACAAAATACGGAATCGGCAAGATGAGTTCAAATTCCAGCTGCGACGATTTGTTCACTTCGCAGTAATTTATGTGAAAAATATGAATACATCTCTTTTGTTTCATCTACATGTTAAATAGCTGACTGAATGGACTCTCTAGCCTTAATTGGCAACCAGTTTAGGATAAGGACAACTTTGAATTCGATGGAGATGAAGAAAACACCCCATTAATTTTCCCCAAGAACAATCATAAAAAGTCACAGTTTACAGATATTAAAAGAAAAGTGGGATTAATAAATAAATACAATATAATCTTGACAGTTCTAATACTTTTACAATATTCGTAGCTGGAAAGCAGAATAATTTATCTAAGTAACTGCTATCATAGCGGGGAAACTGTGGCGACTTCACCCTCCGAGCTAAAGAATTTTATATTTTCAGGGCAAATGCTTGTTATTTTCATGGCAACTTAGAAAATTTTCAGTGCAAATTCTTTCTACACTCCGCCCTTTTTAAAATTTCATTTTGTACACCTATGACAGTTTGCATCATGACTCGTGTTGTTTCTTGTAATAATAATAATAATAATTAACGTTTTTATTTTATTTATTTATTTAATATTAGCAGCCTCCTTTATTCTGGACGCCAAGGGCAATTTGAGAGGGGAAAAGAGATGGACAAGAAATGTAGATTAAATAAAGGGTTGACTCAGTGGAAACGGGATGAGCAATAACTGAACAAAACTAAAATAAGAACTAGACAAGATATCCCAAGACATGGACGGTGGAATGAGAACAATCTATCACCATAGATTCAATAAAGGGTTCAACTCGAAATTCCCTGTAGGTTACTCGGATCGACACTTGATGACAGTCAAAAGGCACGACAGAAACTTTCTGATAACCGCAATAAAGATGAAGTCACTAGTCTGCATGTAAATAATGTGAATAAGGAAAAGGGTTTGGCTTTACGCCCCCAAATGCGAGAGCTTTTATGTTTCAGGTAAAGGCAAAAAAACACCACTAAAAGAAAAACAACAGAAAATGCGAGAGAATCGTTATGGTCCACTTTCATATAAACATTGCCTCTCCTATTTTTTAGCGGAAGTGACATCATCTGCCTGAATATGCTCCATTATGTTCATGAACTGCTGGCATATTGTTGGAATTCATTTTTTCCTATCTTGCATCGATTTTGTGAAATGCAAATGAACTTCAATAATGTACGAATAATCAGAAGTAAAAAGAAACGTTTTGTCTGTATAAATTTGAATTAAAATTCCATTCATCATCAAAGTAAATATATTGAATCCAGAGATTTTGTATTAAAGAGAGATAATATTTCAAGATAAGGAGAAATTAGGATTGTTGAGCAGAAACCTCATAATAAAGTGTCATCAAGAAACCAACCAATCATAGAGACAAACATAAAGCTACATTAGACTGAATACTTAGGTATGTTTGTCTAATCACTGAGGAATTACTCACATCCATACATCTGAGACCATCTCCACGGTGTTAAATTCAGATGAGATTGAAAGTACTTGGGAAAATAAAAATTATTTGAAAGAAAATTTTTGTATTTTTCTTAAACAATTTTCTACTGCTACCAAGAAATTGATTCATGGACTTGAAAGGATTAAAACAAAAATAAACAGATATAGCATGTCTAAATTATTTAACCAAACCTATTTGAATATATATATGTGTGTGTGTGTGTGTGTGTGTGTGTGTGTGTGTGGTGAGAAAGATAAAGAAATATAGTGTGGAAAGGATTTAAAAATATTTATTTAAAACTTTTCTGAATGGAAACTATTTTGAATGGGAACTTCAAACAAAAAGTTTGAGAGATGATAAGTTGAATTTTTAGTCGTTATTATTTATTTTTAGGAAGTTTGCTGGCTGTATAATAATAATAACCCCTCGTTTTAGACTTAGTTAACTATTAATGAAAAAAAATCTTAGCAAATTGTGTGGACGCATGCGCACATACAGACGTCAGTGCGTGTGAGAGGGGTGTCGAGAACTGGTATGCATAAACCTATAAACATTTTATAAATAGGTTCGAACTGACTGGGGTAGATAAATACAGATTGCGATAGATAGCTAGATAATGTTTGGATATAAATAAATAAAATAAGAATAAAAAGATAATTGAAATTTATTCGTAAATAAAATTCCATTTTTTCAGCAATTAAAACCAAATAAAACTGTTTTAAACCCAAAATAAATTTTATTAAATTATTGGTTGCTTTGGATGGTTGCCCAACAATTTATCATCTCAAATTGTTAGCTTCGTAGTGTGACCTTCAGTTCTTTCACTCTGTCTGTTTGTCCCTCTCTCTGTCTGTCTGTCTGTATCTATCTATCTATCTATCTATCACTTTTTCTCCCCCTTCTATATCTATCTGTTTCTCGAAAAAAAAAAGATCATTTAGATACAAATTAATGTATAGCTTTATATGCAGAAACAATTATTCAAACATATTGATAGAAAACTAGAGGATCCGTGTTCATATAAGATTATAGATAGTAAATCTTCAAAGTGAACTACTTGCTGGTACGGACTTGTCTGAAAGTGAAGAGAGAAAAATAGCTTTCTTTTCGCTGAGCAGCAGGCGTTAAGCCGCCCTATTAACGGCCTCGTTTTGATTTCTGGGTGGATCCATAAATAATCGTGAAGACGGAATACCTTCGGGCAGACAGGAGGTAAAGACCAAGTTAGGTATGGTGGCACTTCCGTAAGCAGATTCGGTTTCATGCGGTGGCGTATCAGTCAAGATACCAAACCATAATTCTTGAGTGAAGAGGAAAGAACAGAATGGGAACGGAATGAGAGAGAAATTATAAAAAGGGAAAAGTAAAAGACAACAGAAGAAAAACCAGAGAAAGAAAAAATAAGAGAGGAAAGTAACAGAGAGATGGGAAAGAAAGAAAGAAAGAAAGAAAGAAAGAAAGAAAAACAAACAAACAATGAGAAAAAGAAAAGGAGGAAGAAAAACAAAGCGAAAATGTATGTAAGAAAGAAGAGATAAAAGGAAAATAGAGAGGAGTCAGAGAGACGAAATGAAAGAAAGTATGAAGAAGAGAAAAGAAAGATATAAAGGGAACAATATATAGAAGAAAAGAATACGAGAACGCAAACAAAGCAAACAAAGAAAAAGAAAATAAAGGAAAGAAAACACGAAGAAAAAAGTATATTGTCGGAAAATAGACCAAACATTGGCGAAAGAGAAAATAAAGAAAAGAGAGAATAAAAGAAAACGGAAAAGCGAAAGAACCCGATGTGCCTGTGTGTGTGTCTGTGTGTGTGTGCGCGCGCGTGTGCGCCTGTGTGTGTGTGTGTGTGTGTGTGTGTGTGTGTGTGTGTGTGTGTGTGTGTGTGTGTGTGTCTGTGTGCGTGTCTGTGTGTGTGTGTGCATGCGCGCGCACGTGCATGGGCTTGTGTGTGTGACAATTCCTTTCCGTTCGTGTTGAAATTTAGTATTTTTTCTGATAGCCAACGTAATTATTTTGATATGATTCAGTGTCCAAAATGATCTCACAAACTTCCTGGTGTATCAAATGCAAACTATTTAGCTTACTTTGCATGAAGGCAATTAAACAAAAATAAAATGCAAGCACGCACATACACACACATACACAAATACACACGTCTATACAGACAAACATGCATACATATCGATCTCGAGGCTAGTAGATATTTATATTATTTAAAATTTAAAAACGGTAATGTTTACTAAAACACGCGTACCCTTAGATATAATGTTTGTAGTAATAAAAAATAATGTCGGATGAAAAAAATGTAATAATTGTTTTAAAATGTATGTTTTGGGCACTCAAATAAAGTGAGCAGACAGAGATTTCGAAAAGTCCCAACGAGAAATGTACACTTGTTAAATAGCATAATGGAAACTTGCCTCATTGTATTCTTGTAGCTTAAGTGTAAAAGACACGCCTTTTCTAAAGGGGGTTTCCCAGGTAATACAGACTCTCTTCTTGTCAAGAAAACTTTCAATCTCTAGGCTAGTAAATATTGATTTCACTGTTTACAAAAATGACTGTATATACTCAAACTAAATATAACGTTTATAAGAAATACATGTGTATCTATGCATTCTCATTTCATATATATATATATATATATATATATATATATATATATATGCCATAAAGTTTGTCCAATTTTTCAATGATTCATAGCTCATTCAAAAGCCCTAGAAAAGTCAGGCGCAAGGAACGATTTTCGTTGAGCTCAGATTCAGGGTTGACACAATATGCGAGGTTAAAAATATATATTAATTTATTGTACTGGTCATTATCGTTGTTTTTGTGATTCAAGGGGAGTGACTCTTATTTTCCTTTTTGTATCCAAAATTGCAGTGTATGTTTTATCATAAACTACCTTAAAAGCCGCTCTATCGGGCGGCATTTAAGCTACTTAACCAGGGAGGAGTAGATGCGATAGTCATAAATATACTACAGATGACCTCAAAAATAGATCGCTACATTTAATTATTGAAGTAATGTTTAAGAGTTCTGTTTAGGAATATTGTGCAGAAAATTGTGTGAAATTTGCATTTTACTTGGCCTTCAACAAGTTGGTATCTATTTATAAAACTTTCCTTAACTATAACAAGCCAATTTGTGAATGAAATATTCATTTACAATTTTTGTTTCAAAGATTTCAAGTAGTGAATATATCTTAATTTGCGAAGCGATAGCGAGCGGGTGACGCCTGCTAGTATATATATATATATATATATATATATATATATATATATATATATATATATATATATATATATATATATATATTGAGCAATAAAAAATATTAAAAAATTAAAATCTTCAGACACACTGGGTTGTATATTAATATTCTTTCGCTTTTATTATTATTATTTCATTTATACACACATGATGAAATATAGTTTTAAGGTGTGCTTAATGATTTATGATATATATATATATATATATAATTATTTTTTTAAATATGATTCCATCGCAACACAGAAATTACTATGTTTGGAAACTGGTCAGCAATATTTAAGTTTAATTCCAATATTAAACCTTAACCATTGGGTGGCAGTTTAAACTTCCTCGACATAACTTTAGACTTAATGAATAACATATACGTACCTTACAGAAAACCTAACACCAACCCCTTTATGTACACCCCAGGTTAAACCATCCTCCATCCACAATTAAGTACATACCCTCATTAATAGAGAAAAGAATCAGCATGAACTCCGCAAATGAATAAATATTCCAAAAACATTAATTTTTACAACAAAGCTCTAAAAAAATAGTGGATACAAACACGCTAACATCAATTATATAAAAAAAAAAACAATCGTACAAACCAGAAGAAAAACAAAAAAAAGAAAGATCATTTGGTACACCAACCCCCGTTCAACTAAATTGTTAGCAACAAGCTAGGACAAAAATTCCTAACTTTTATTAAAAAACATTTTCCTACTAACAGCAAACTTAGCAAGATCTTTAATAAAAACACTCTAAAATTAAGTTACTGCTGCACTGAAAATCTAGAAAGAATCATAAAAAACATAATAATAAAACCCTGAAAAAACGCGCATGCCAAAATCAATTAATAATCTAAATTAAAATTAGATAAAAAATAATGAAAAATTATGTGACCGTAGAAACCATGAAAATTGCCCTTTGGATAATAAATGCTGCATAAAATCTGTTGTATACCAATGTACAATCTCATCCATCGAGAATCCAAACACTGAAAAGATATATATACGATCCACGAAGAATGAATTTAAAATAAGGTGGCGACAACATAAAAGTTCCTACAATAATATTAGAAGTAGAAATCAGACATCCCTATCTAAATATTTTTGGCATTTAAAAGAAACAAATAAAACACCAAAAGTAAAATGGAAAATAATAAATAGAACAAAATCGTGTAAAACCTGGAGTGACCCATTCCCTTTATGCCTACATGAAAAATTACACATTATTAAATTTCTAAAAAACGAAAATTTATTAAATCAAAGACATGAGATAACGGTCTTATGCCGACACCAAAAAATATTCGCCTTAAATAATTAGCATGTATAAAAAAAAATTAAAAATTTCAAAATCTATAAACAAATTCATTTAAAACAATAGGTTTAAAAACACAACCCAATCATACGCTTGAAGCCCCTTTAAGAAGTTGTCAACAAAAAACAAATAAACACCAAAGACTACCAGAACTATAACATCAATAATGTTCAAGTCTTAGCATACAGTAATAAAGAAGAAAAACATAATTACTACATCAATCAGAGTTTTAACAGGGAGTCTGATAAGATTTGCCATTGTAGCCAAACAAAAAAACCCAACCCAACCTTACTCTCCTCCAAAAACCTGATATCCCACAAACACCTCTACTTCTATCAAAGCAGTGACCCCTTGATAAAGAAAAATCAAACTCACTCCAGATCACACCTCCATTCAAAACTATGAATGAGTAAAACATTCCATACGATAGTTATTCCAAAACAATGCGTGAGGATGAAACTCACCCAGTGGTTATGGTTTCGTATTGAAATTAAACTTATATACTGCTCACCAGTTTCGAAACATAGTAATTTCTGTGTCGCGATGAAATCATATTTTTAAAAAAATAATTATAATCTAGGCTCTACTTGTGTATCGAGCACTGTTTTATTAAAAATAAAAACAAAAATACTAAAGAACTTCGGATCATCAATCTAACGGTTCTTTCCTATTTTATCAGTATATTTGCACAAACACCCCCCCACCACCACCACACCCACACCCACACCCACACGGCATAGTGGAGCAATGGATAAAGACTCGGATTGAGAAATCGCAGCCGAGTTCGCATTACAGTCGAATTCATTACATTCACTTATGTGCTGAGACCACCTTGTGAAAGGTATAAATCCATCTCTTCTCCCCAGCAATGGGTAATTAAAAGGACAGAATGCCAAGATGTTGTTTCCCCGATCACAACAATCTTAACCTTTTCAAGTCTAGAGTTAACCTTTATTTTCCCCTCCTATCAGCATAAATTGGCTCTTACTGTTACCCTTTACCTCGAGTGACCTCCGGGCCTTATAAAAGGTGAACCTTACTGTAAAAAAATTCTAGTGTAGTAACTGTGCGCTCTGTAAATAGTGTTACACACTATACCCATCACAATTAATATATATATATATATATATATATATATATATATATATATATATATATATATATATATATATATTATCACCTTGCTTTGGGTCAAATGATTTTAAAAATTGAATATTCTCAATTTAGCTTGTTCGTGGTATCAATTTAAAAACAAAGTTCGATATCTTTTCAAATTTACTACAACTAAGAATTTTTCTCACATACCAAAGTGAGGTCAGATAACACTGGTCAACACGAATTTTGGTGCCAAGAAACAAAACATGTTTTTTAGCTAATTTGATGTTGCTGATTCCGAAAATGTCCTTAGTT
The DNA here is from genome assembly GCA_963932145.1 of Acanthosepion lycidas. Classification (NCBI taxonomy): domain Eukaryota; kingdom Metazoa; phylum Mollusca; class Cephalopoda; order Sepiida; family Sepiidae; genus Acanthosepion; species Acanthosepion lycidas. Next base: position 104,437,563 of record OZ010594.1, on the reverse strand, counting down.
TTTCATGGTTAGCTACCATTTGTGTTGTCTTGAAACTGCTGAAAAAAACATCAATTTACGATCTTGGCTGATCGCAAAATTTAGTTAATAAAGGTCGTAGAAACCCATCAATTTTCAGGTAGACCAAGCAATGTATGTCAGCTACCTGAAATAAATTATTTTTATAAGAAAAAAGTGTTTTTGAGTCAAAAATTTTAAAATAAAAGTACTAAATTTTTCCACTTTATAGACAAAATTCAAACTAACTAATAAACTTTATCAGTAATAAACATTAGTAAACCTGATAGTTAAGTTGACATCAGAAAAACGAAACCTTAAAATCTTCTGTTTGATTTTCATAAATTTATTTCATCACTACTAAAGGAAACCAAGCACATTGAGAGTATTCTGTTTTCACAGTTGAAAAGAAATCCCTACTAAAGAAATCCCAATTGAATGCACCTATTCCATTGTACATGATACAGCTGGACTATCAAAAGGGACTTTAATAACATTGAACATAACAGACAATCAAGAAAGAGATCATTTTTACCATCGTTCTTATGTTCATGAAGGTTTCATTTCTGATGTTAGTTTATTAAATGATTTGATGAAAATACTTGTTGGTCTTGGTATATTCAATCGTGTTATTTTTAAAGACTTAGGGTCTGATTGTTATTGCAAAAAAATAGTATTTCTCAATAAGCAGACCAATATTTGTTGGTTTAAATACGAATTGAGAGGTTTCTACGATTTTATGTTGAGGAGTATTGCTATTGGCCAATATCATGTATACAGAAAATAAATGAAAAAATAATGTTTTCCAAAAATGAGGCACTTCTGTACAGCAAAACAATAGCTAACGAAGAAAAAGTAAAAGAAAAAAGTAAGGTCATTTTCAGATTCAGCATTCTCAAATTAGCTAAAAAAGATGTTTGGTGTCTCGACACCATTTAAATTTTTATTGTTTTATTTTTTTTTTTTACTTTTTTTTTTTGTTGAGCAGTGTAATTAATTACTGACAATTATAAATATTAAACAATAATATTCCCAATCAGAAATTTATTTTTCTTTCTTTCTTTCTTTCTTTCTTTCTTTCGTTGGTCTTCGAGTTTTTTTCTTTTTCTGTCTTTTTTTAACTTCTTTTCTTTCTCTTTCACTTTCCTCCATTTTTCTTTCTCAGTTATTTTTACTCCTTTTTCTATTTTCTTCCCAAAGTTTTCTTCTTTCTCTTCCTTCATTTATGTAATTCGTCTCCATATTCTTCTCTCTTTTTCACACACACACACACACACATATACAGACACATATAATAAAAGAGGCTATAATAAAATGCGTATTGAATGGTTTCCTCTTGGTACCGAGTCATATTACCAATTGTAGGCTATTGTCAATTTTCTTCTTTCATGAATATGTGTCTAGTAGTATAATATGTGTATGTTTGTTAATATCTATAAGTATATCTTTACTACGTTTTCACACACACACATACATCCCCCATATATATATATATATATATATATATATATATATAAGAGAGAGAGATCATTTTAGGTTACATAACTGATGTTTTGTAAAGAGTGTAAACATTACTGTAATTATGTGAACATGCTGAAATTTCGCAAACTTATTATCTTATTGATACTTGCAATAAATGTATGTACAAGACTTGTTCTGAAAGTAAAACATTCTATCGTATTATGTCAAACTATGACGTAAGAGGCAGGTGTCAATAGTATGGAAGCAGATGTTAAGACTTTTCCCTAGTAACTCATATTGTCTGGTTACAGATACTAATGACAATCTAATAGAATGGCATTAAATTAATCTACGCGTGAAGCAGAAGTGTGTCACTGAATTCCTTCATACGGAAAGAAACGCACTTATTGAACATCATCGATGTTTTCTGAAGGTTTACGAAAACCAAACAGTGAATATGAGCACAGTTACGTTTTGAGTAATGTTTTCAAGTGGTGGTGGCAGTGATGTGTGGGAAGACACATTCCGAGAACAATAGGCAGTCTCTTGTCTGCTACTGTCAAAATTGCATAGCCGATGGTGGGGTGGGGGTGACTAATGTTTTGTAGCTGACAAACTACTCTATCCAACAGTATTTTTTGTGTGTTTTTTTCCCCTGTATTTGTAGAAATAAGTAGGAGTCAATACAAAGTTTCCTTCACCCCCAAGCTCTCTCTCTCTCTCTCTCTCTCTCTCTCTCTCTCTTACACACACACACACACACACACATATATATATATATATATATATATATGTGTGTGTGTGTGTGTGTGTGTATATTGGTTGGGGTGTTTATAGTACAGCCACCGTGACTAGTTAGGCTCACCCACGGTTTTTTTCTTTGATTATTTTCTTTTTCTCCCGTGAGGGAGGGGTTATTTAAGTAAAATTATTTTTTATTTTTTCTCGTGGTGATTTTAAGGTAGGCGTGTTACGGTCATGGGTATATGAAGCGATTTTTGCTCTGTCAAGTTAATCTAAGCTTTGAGCACTTTTCTTTACTGAGTAGGTAGGTGTTTTCCTTTAGATCATTTTCTTTTTTCTTTCCTTGTTAGATATTTTCTCTTGATTAAGGTGCCAGGTAGTTATTTTTTCTTTAATAGTATTTTATATATATTGACACGCAGACTCACTCTAACCCTTTCTGACCATAGTTCAATTAGATCTCATGTAAATATTCATGGAGACCTACCGGACACTATTCATAACATACTTGTTGACAACACAAATATAATAGCATCATCTACATGTAAAAAAAGACTACAAATAATGGAATCCTTATTAATAAAAACAAAAAAACAACACTTAATAATATTAACTATGAACATAGACACAATATCTTGACCATGTTTTGAAAAATGAAAACATTATATAACTACATACATGCAACAAACTATTTCTTATCTAACAGTTAAAATATTTAATCTTTGAAAATGGCTAAATGTATAGCCGAAAGCGCTCGGAGAAAAAGAACATTCGGACAGTTTTAATATAAGTTATCAGCTGAAAAGAAAAATATTATTAGATCGCATGAGAAATTGTATAAAAAAACTAAATAAAAGCACCTTGTCTATCATATTCAATGAAATGGGCATGAAAAAAGGATTGCTGCCTAAATACACAATTATATATATATATATACACAATTATATATATATATATATATATATATATATATATATATATATATATATATATATATATATATATATATATGTATACATGTATGTATGTATGTATGTATATATATAATTATTTAAAAATTATAACATAAATGTTATAAAATCACTACAAAAATAGCCATTTTGTTTCAATACCTCTGGTGTCTTATCAAGTGATGATGTTGAATGTAGATTGTAGAATAAAGGTTTTAAAAGGTTCAAATTAATTAACCACACCTTGTAAGAGGAAACGCTGTTACATGAGCTGAAATGACCAATCAAAATACTCTGTATTGAGCACTCTTTTAAGAATAGTATTTGTTGGTTATTGGGATTTATTCCGTATACACCAATCATATACTTAGGTATATATATATATATATATATATATATATATATATATATATATATATATATCGTTGAACAAGACTGAGAATCAGTATTGTTTAGTTTTTTTATTATGTTTTTCTTGTATACTTACAAGTGTCTTCTTTCTGAACTTAATGAATGTAAAAATTGCCGAAACGTGTGTTGGTTCCGAGCGCTTTCGGCTAAACTGTTATTTTCAAAGATATTTTTCTACTACTATAACAAATGGTGGCTAAATGCTGTTGTAGATGATATAAAAATTGAAGAAAGTGTATATATTTTTAATTTCTAAATACGACCAGTACATAGTGGCCGTGTTCATAATCACTTTTTTTAAGGGTTGTTTTCTTTTATATAATTACACCCCCATATATATATATATATATATATATATATATATATATATATATATATATTTATATTTCCTGGGAAAGTGTTCAGACGAATTACAGTCCTTAATTCCACCAGTTCTAACCTTCACGGCTAAAATATGTCCTTGTAGCGAACCACCCTCGTCCCCTTCGTATTCCACTGGTGAGATGTAAGTTCCACTCGAGCAATTTCTTCCCGCGAACCGTTGCTTTGTGGAACCGACTCCCAAAAGGATGTTTTCCCGACCACTACAATCTTAACAGTTAACCCTAAACTTGAACAGGTTATCTTTCCCAATATATCCGCATAAACTGTACCTCCTATTCTTTAACCCTCTGCCTCGAGTGGCTCCCCGGCCTTGTTCAGGGTGAACATCACTGTAAAAAAAAGTTACTAAAAAGTGCTTACTGCATCATGGCACATTAACAGTTTATTCAGCAATTCGTGATAAAAGCTTCCATTTGAACGCTATAAGACACACAAAAGAACATTTTTTTTACACTTTTGTAGCGACATGTTTAAAGGCTGTTGAACATCATCTAAACATTTTCCTTTGTTTTAGCTCGCGAGCGACTTTTTCCCGCGTTAAGCTTCAAAGAGATATGTGCTGAAAAAAAAAAACGTCGACCGAGATTCATTTCCCGAATTTCATGTTGATCCTGTTTTTCTAGATTCTGAATTTTTCCTCTGGTTTGTAAACGATGTACTGATCACACAAGTAACGAAAAAAAATGAAAACGATTTGCTCAACTGTGAGCAAAAGTTACTACTGGGAACTTTGGTATCAATTTAATCTATAGGTATTCACTAAGTCGACACTAGGCTACAAATATGGAGCACCAAATGAACTCACTACATATAAGTAATGGCTAATATACTAACTATTGACGACAGAATAAATATTGAAAGAAAAACCGGAAGATGTAATTCTACAAAGTGAGATGATTTCTGGTCAGTTTAAAATATAGCTTTTTCAGGCACAAAGAAAAGGCTGCAAGTATATAGCATCCAATGACAATTAAACTCACTATAACACTGCATTTAATTCACTAGGGAAAGCAGGAAACCAAGCTATACCATTATTTTTTTGTTTATAGCTTATTTTAGGATTTATTTCTGGTCATGACTTCAAGTTTATTTATCTATGTATTTATCGTTTTTTTTTATTTATATGTTACATTTATTCATTTGTTTTATATTTTTCTGTATTTTTGGAACTAAGTTTTGTTATTTAGAATAAAGTTTATTAGATAGGGTTATGGGTTTTTATTTGATTTTTTTCTTCAGTTTCTTCCTTTCTTTTTTTTCTTCTGACTACACTACTTCTATTTACATCATAAGCAAAAAAGGCTTAACAAAACCCCTTTGAACTTTTCTCAAATGCGTCAGTGGATGGTCTTCAAAGTCACGTAAAAATCAAAAGTTTCAGCGCTGATTTTAAAGACAAGTTCGCCCACTTGTAAGATTAACGTAACATTATTTTCCTAACCCCCCACCCACATCTCCATTAAACTTGTGATAGATTAAGTTATATATACGCACCTCAATCTTGGAAATAATTGCGTGTTTACCATTGATTCCAGTGAGCATTATTCAAGCTCATTTAAAACATAGAAATTCGGTTGATTAATTAATTTATTTGTTTTTACGGCTTATCAACCCTTTGCATGTTATTTAAAACTTGAAAATATTTTTAGATTTTAAGAATTCTTTGGAGATAATAATGATTTATTGATACAAGTCCTACTAATTAACCCATAGATGGGGAGAGAATATGAGAATTCAAACCTAAGTGAATATAACGACCTCGACTAGAATTAGAACTCATCTCTCAGATTTTTAATTCCGAGCCGTTATCCATAACACCACCCGCACATCCGAGCTTACAGCACCTGATATTCCTAAGCAGTAACCCATCTAGATACTGTCCAGGCTCGATGTTATTTAACTTCGGTGATCGTACGAAAACAGTTGTTTCAACGTGATACTGATTTTCAACACATATAGACAAAGTCTACCCATTTGTAAGAATGGCGCAATACATTCTTTCTACTATTCATTTGTTCTTCTGATGAACCAAATTAACTACACTCTCTCACTAGGAAAGATGAAAATAATATCTCCGACGTCTCTTTTGTAATATTTATATTTGTTTTTCCATTAATTTATAGAAGCATGTTAAACTCTACTGACCTGTGTAATGTCTTTTAATTAGTGTAGTCTTATAAAGAGAAAACTGGAGTCAACTGAAATATGCTTCTACAGATGGGTGCTGTTAATTTCACAAACGGAACGAGAAAGTTTTAAGAAAAATGGTAAGAAAAAGATCACTTATTTTTTTTTTTTTTATTTTTACAGCGAGGTTCATCATTGTCGAAAACATTCATTTAGGACAGGCGAAGAATTTTGTGGGTAGAATCTTAATCAAGTGTATGGCAGACACAAAAAATCACTGACGCTTTCCTGGAATATATACTCAGAATCAGAAAAAGGACAGCTGAAATTTCTATACCGATAATGAGGAAGGATGGCTTGAAAATTTTAACACTCATAGGATGTATCAAAAATAAAAGAAGGGAAGACAACTGCCTACTTACCTGATGAGCTTATGTGAATGGAATGGAGGGAAGAATGGGTGCGGGTGGACTAGCAAAAGGATAAATGCTGCTAAGGGCTACAAGTGATCGCTTACGTTCTGAAGGCACACGGCTTGATCGCTTACGTCCTGAAGGCACACGGCATGATCGCTTACGTCCTGAAGGCACACGGCATGATCGCTTATGTCCTGAAGGCACACGGCGCAAGAAGAATTCTTGTTTTATTTGTTAGTCTTTCTTAAAGACACGTTCACCTCCTTTCAGTAGCATTAAATGACGATCACAAATCACGAATCCCGTAACCCCTTATGGTCGTAGGCGTACCATACATACTGCAGCCACAGCATCAGTGGTCTTGCCTGGGTATGACAGCCCAACCCTCTCCAGTCTGGGAGAATTCAGAGTTTTCTCCAAAAATGGTTGCCAAACAGGACTATATGGTCCAATTTGCCCTGCTATTTACCTATAGCTAGGAGTTATGAATGCATACCTTTTCCAAGGTTATTAGCTCGTAAGTGAATTTAAGGAACTCGACTGGAATACGAACTTGACTCTCGGATTTTTCAATCCGTATTGTTATCCATCACATTTTAATTTATATTTTAAATCATAGAAAAAATAAGCTATTAACGCCCATCTGTTGGTAGAAAAAGAGTTAAAAGTTAATTAAAATGTTTTTCAAACTATATAGCCGTACTTTATTCACGAGAAATATATTCCAAGACCCGTAACCGTGGCTTGAAGCTAAAATATAATAGCGAACTACATATATACTGTTTTTCCAAATACGGTACCTATCAGACAAAAAAAAAAAATATGCAACAATGACGAATAATAAAATAGAATAATTATCAGAATATATTGTAATAAAATTATGTAAGTGAGAGAAAAGTCGTTCTTACTGTCGATTTTAGAAACCTCACGTTTTTTCTTTCTTTATTAAGTCAAGCACGTTTAACTTTTCTCTTAAATGAAACATTTTAAAGCTTCTTATTTATATATCTGAATTTCCAGCATCGTTATTTTCATGATTTGAAATCATTATTGAGTACATGACTTTCCATTTTAAACTTGGGGAGAGAAAAATCTTCCCTACATTTATCAAAACCGCTCTTATTCAAATAAACTGTTAGCTCAAAAAATCATTTAAAAAATCTTATTTATTAATCCGATTCATAGGCAGCTAGAAAAAAACAACCAACTTTTAGGGTAGAGAAAGCAAGTTTTAGTTCAGTTGGACATTTTACAACGCTTCAGTTATTTCTCTCGTTGGATAAAGTCGACTATTGTAATTAAAAGTGCATTACAAAAAAAAAAAAAAAAATATATCAATAAATCTCCAACGTAATTACTAAAAGAAATTTTGCTCCAAGAATTTATTTTTTAACATAATATCCTTTCTTGTTCATCTACTGAATTGACCAATTAATGAAATATTATACAGAGAAATTTTCACATTACTCATTCAGAACATTATACAGTGAGATTTTCACGCCATTCATTCCGAACATTATACAAGGACACTTTCACATCACTCATTCAGAACATTATACAGGGATACTTTCGCATCACTCATTCAGAACATTATACAGGGATCCTTTCACATCAGTGATTCAGAATATTATACAGGGATACTTTCACATCATTTATTCAGAACATTCTACATGGATATTTTCACATCATTCATTCGGAACATTATACAGGGATACTTTCACATCACTCATTCAGAACATTATACAGGGATACTTTCACATCAATCATTCAGAACATTATACAAGGATACTTTCACATCAATCATTCAGAACATTATACAGTGAAACTTTTTAGATTTACCTTCAGCTAATAACTGTTTGTCAGGCTACGGACTTATTCACATACTTTTCTAAATAAGTTCGTTCAGACATGAAAGTAACACCAGTCAAAACATATGTGTAAGTAATAAATTTAAAATTTTCATTTGCAATGAATTTTCTGGCAGCCATTGAATTAAGTAATAATTAATATGATATTGTATTTTTGTATTTGGTCTTAGGAGAAAAGTTATCAAATAAATCTGAAGAGCAGAATGTGATCAATTGCCAAAAAGAAAACTAACGATTTTAATTAGTTGCTATAAATTAAAACAGCCTGGAACAGATGGACTGCCACGGTTTGAACCAATAGATAACATGATAAGACGTATTAAACCATCCTCATTCAAATGAATCCACCAATTCGCCTGCTTCAGCCTTACTGTTGTAGGACGGTTGAGCTTAAATTGCTTAAACCTTGTTATTAGAAATTAGCGAGGACTAAAATAAACACTATTCACCCAAAATATTTACTTTCTTACAAAAGGTTTTAACCAGAATGATTTACAATAAAAATTTTTAACTAGAAAGATTTACAATAAAGTCTTGACTATCAACAAGTGGACATCTGGTTTTCGAACAATGGTTATATTCTGTTGACATCCGGACAATTCTTAATACAAGTAAATGAAGGAGGTGATCGAGAGGCAGTTTTGGAATGGGAAAAATGTGAGGCAGATCGTAACCCCCACCCGTACTCACGTGATCAATTTGTGAAGGAACATGGAGAACTGTAACAAACACACATAAACATTACTTTTCGAAAAAAATATTAGCGAACAGAAATCACCACAATTTCTTGCACTTTAATCTTATGCCTAACAATTTGTCACTGCTACAGTTTCATTCGATTGTCTTTCCACAAACTGACTTTTACATTTCTCATTCAGTCAGATTCTCACCCAACTTTACTTACATATTGTACGTATTTTTATGCACACCCTCATACATATATATGCATACATATATGTCCACGATTACACATGTATAAATACATGCATGCACTAATGAACTGTGAGTTCAGCAGGAATGACAGCTACTGTCTCGTAACAACTATGCATATCAGGATCAGTGGTATATAATCATGTAAACAGGCCTCGTGGAATATCGCAATTAGAGACAAGAAAAAAATTTTGTATAACAAAGGCCAAACAAGACCAGTTCATTTCTAAAAAAAAAAAAAAAAAAAAAAAGAAAAGCACTGCTTGTGGGATAGTCATATTCAGTTATAGTGAATGCCTATCAGCAGTAGCCTAAGGAGGGAAAAATACCAACCGTCGAGAAAACATTAGATGACCAATATTTATCTATGCGAAAAGAGAGCAATGACTTTCCTAGCAAGTATGATTCACCAGAAAGGCTACTGTGGCAAAAATAGTAGATAACTTTAATCAAGGTGAAATAAGGAATGTACAAGTATTACAACGATCTCTGTTGCGTATGGGGGGGGGGCGTATAGTCACAACCTAATCAGAATACCTATACTAAACAATATTTAATTAGGAAAGTAAACTTCAATGGGCATGAGAACATCAACCGTGTATCAATCGAAGGTCACGTATTTCAGTCAATTTCGGTTGACTGAAAAAATTGATGGCAGCTTACGCTACAGAGATTGTTTTAAAGATGTTAACATACGCAGTATTTTTTTACCCAAGCCTTCTAAGTGAAATTGGGTAGACGGAACACATAGGTCCGTTGATAGCTGTGCTAGCACGAAGTCACAAGTCATCGTGACCGAGAGTTTGACTGTACGGGTGTTATTCAGATTGTTGATCATTCTAGATAACAAGCTCTCTCCCAGAAACAGTAACTAAGGTCTGCTCAGCATAAACCATAGGTTGGCTCTGTGGGTCCTGAAAAAAAACAAATGTGCCTGAGCGAGAGTCTGCAGTAGGGATTGGCTAGCCTCCCTAGTAGAAGAATACGAATGGGCAGCTATTATTATTATTATAGTATCATAGTGAATTTTTGCACTACAAACTTATACAGAAACTTAAGTGAAAGAAAGTATTTATTCGCCATTGATTTCGTGCATAACGATTCAACCTGGTCTCCCATTTTGGATTGTTTTTATAGCATATAGTTTATTTAATTATATTTTGTCCAAGGCATTTGATATTTAAAGGTCAAGGGTGATTAATAGGTGGTCTTTCTATATTTTCTAATGTGTAAAACTAGGTAATAAGGTTGCTTTCAGTGTTTTTTGTTTGTTTTGTTTACGTTTTATTATTATTTAAATAAAAAAAAAAATGTCAGCTTTTTCCAAACATCCCTTCAGCAGTTCTGTTTATTTTGTTTCTGTATTTTTCTCAAACTCTGTCACAAGGTCACTGAAATTCAAAATGAGTTACACTGTACCCTGAATTCTAATGTTGCATTCATATGAATGAATGAAAAATGCTAAATAAAAGATACATTTCTGAAGACATGTTGTTCGTCTTCCAAGTAGTGTTGGTTGACTTTTTCCATAATTTGTCTCAGTCATCAGGTCCATCCATTATAGCTCAACAGTAATCACTCAAAATCAGTTTTCACGTAGTTCTTCGCCCAATTTCACGTTTCCTTTTGTGATATTTACTTAATGATGATGGCAGTTTTACTTTCATGCTTTTAACCAATATTTTTAATATGCTATCGTTTCCTTCTCTTTACATTGGCAACACCAACTTCTTCAAATATTTTCTTGCTTTTTACCCATTTAAAACTTCGTGACACGTGAGGTCTACCTGACCAATGAAAAACAACAAAGAATTAGAAGTACCGGAACTTTTTCCCAGCATTTCCGATTAAGCTTAAATAAAAGCGAAATGTGTTGAATTTATAAAATCTTTCCTATGTATTTCTTATCCAATCATTCTGTCGAATTAAACAGAATTATCACTAAAAATGTACAATATGTATTGGAGAAAAAAATATTGCTTAAATGGAAATTAGATGGAGGCCCAGTACGAAGTCCTTCTGTTTACACAGAGAAGGCTTCAACGATAAAATATAAATGGCCACCAACACTTTCAAGTGGTAATTCGAGTGGGACTTGCTAAGAATGGTAACTGAGTCCAAGCTGAAACTAGTAGTACAATTATGGCTATTTATTGGGTATTCTGCAATGGAAGACCCATACATATTGGTCAGAATGTCTGAAGGAGTGTACTTAAGATTGTGGATTTAGTTGGAACGTGTTGTTTTATTCTGACATCCAGCCTTGGGTCTTAGTGATAATTCTGTTTAACGTCGATTATAGCTCTGTTGAGCGAGGTTCGAAACCGGTTAGCTAGCCTATTTTTTAGTTTTACTTTTATTTGTTCTTATCATGAATGGTAATAATAAAATTAATTTTTGTCTTTATATGGCGGTCATAAAGTTTTGTACCGCAAAACATGTCTTTATATATATATATATATATATATATATATATATATATATATATATATATATATATATATAAAGAAATATAGTCTTAAGGTGTGCTATATTTATGGAATAAAGTGCTCAATATCAGAGATAGAGCGTGTGTAAATATAAAAGTGAACATAGAAGTCAACACTTAGAGGCGACAGTCTGTTTCATCCTATATGCAATCGTCAGGCCACATATGCTGTTATTTTTCTCGGCTATTTTTATATATACGAGTTAGTGGTGCATTGTGGGTATTCTATTATGGCGGTTATTTAACCGGAAGTCGTTTGTTTATTTATTTGTATCAAATTATATTGCTTGTTTTTATTTTTTTATTTTTATTTTTTTGTTTCTTATTTTATTTATTTATTTATTTATTTATTAACGTAGTAAAAATTTGTTTATATCACTTATTTAACAGTTTTGTTTTGGTCTGAGAATTTAATTAAAGCTATTTGTTCAATTTTGGTGTTGATTGTTGTAGTTCATTCTAAGTATTATTTTGGCGAGAACAGTTTTTAATTGATTATCTTTATTTGGGATTGGTTTGTTTATTTATTTACTTGGATGAATTTAGGTCAATTTATTTTACTTGTATATTTTCTCTTTTCGGTTTTCGATTTTTTAAGTAACATAGTATTTATTTATGTTTTATTTCTATTTTTTATTGTTATTTTGTTTATTAGTATATTTATTTGTTTTTATTTTATTTTTTCCGTTTTTCATTTTTTAGGTTACGTAGTAAAAATTTATTTTCATGTCTGCATTTTGAGATGAGCTCGGATTAAAATCAATTAAAAACTGTTCCCGCCAAAATAATACTTAGAATGAACTGCAACAATCAACACCAAAATTGAACAAATAGCTTTAATTAAATTCTTAAAACAAAACAAAACTGTTAAATAAGTGATATAAACAAATTTTTACTACGTTAATAAATAAATAATATAAGAAACAAAAAAATAAAAAATAAAAACAAGCAATATAATTTGACCCAAATAAATAAACAAACGACTTCCGGTAAAATAACCGCCATAATAGAATACCTACAATGCACCACTAACTCGTATATATATAAATAGCCGAGAAAAATAACAGCATATGTGGCCTGACGATTGCATATAGCATGAAACAGACTGTCGCCTCTAAGTGTTGACTTCTATGTCCACTTATATATATATATATATATATATATATATATATATATATATATATATATATATATATATATATGAATAACGACAAAAGGGAAACTTATTTTAGCCGATGCGCCATCTGAGGGATTTTATCAAGGGATTCGAATGCAAGGATTTTATTTTGTAAAAAGTATTCATATGCAAGAACAAAAATGTTATTGGTTTTTCTAAATTTTGAAGTTTAGTTCATCAGGTTAGCTGAAAAGTCAGGCAAGCTATGGAGGATACGACGTGACACAATTCAATGTCAAATAAACGAACAAGGGCAAGTAATGTTTTTGATTTTTTTAATGCATATTAGTATTTAAATTATTTTAGTTTAATGTATTTGTTATATATTTTGAATAACATGAGATTAAGGATCTAACTGTTTTCTTCTAATGTTTTTTATATTTTTGTAGTCATGTATCTTGGCCTGGGAAAGTAGAAATTCTTTTAAGAATGAAAAATTGGAAATAAAGGATATTGAAAAAAAATCTGGAGCGCTGATTTATACTTTCTCTTTTAATAAGTGTGACATTTTTAGATCAAAGTTGTGGTTGAAAGTTTTGTCCAGCTTAATTTTTTTAGTGAAAATGAAGACAAGGAAAATATTTCAGGCCTTTAATACACAATAGCTAAGTAAAAGTTACAAAAGCGAAGTTAGAAGCTAACTTTAACACTTATTAAGCATTAATGTTGTCATTTTTTAAATGATTTTTACTAATGAGATAAATATGTACCCAATAGAAACATTTCAATTTGAGCGACTCAAATATTAGTGTTACAAACACAAAATTCCCGCTCCGTCACTCCATAAAAATTGCTATTTCCTTATTGTAATCTTATCTCATTCGCATGTTTCAATTTTACTTTACATTTCAATTTCCGTACGTTGAAATCCAAGAAAAGAAAAGTGTGATGGATCCCAATTTTCTGCTTGTTGACAGTTGTACAGATTGGCACTGGCACAGAAAATGGAGAAGGTGAACAACGCATCCAAAATGTCGTTTACGCTAGCAGACAACACCAATCAGACATTGAAATGTTTTAAACAAGTTTTTTTTTTCTTCTGGAATGGTTCCTACACATGTTTCTCCAACCCACTATAGTGCGCGCCAGTTTAACTTTTTCTGATAGACAACAATGGTAGGGTTGTGCAAGGATGACATTATCAAAATTGAGATGTCCTCAGGAGTCCGTGGATCGGTGCTCTTACTTATGGCGTGTTATTTCTCAGCCGTACAACTTCAGTGAGCCAATAATTGTTATCTAATTAGCTACTTTGAATAGCTGAGACCTGAGGTCGGAGTCTAGTTGGGTTAGGAGAGTACACAGCCTTTGGTATCTTGGTGCTAATACATAATGTTAGCAAGATGCGCCTCTTATTGAAAGTGACCATGAAAATATATCGAAGAATTTTCACTTCTTTTCAACAGATTTTTATAGTATATCTTGGCTGGTAAACTGTTCTTTATATATCTTTATATCTCCAACACAAATTGAAAATATAAGAGAGAGTTGTCAAATCGGGAAATATACGCGAAGTATCTATACCTAAGATAGGGTCGGCTTCCTTGCCCTGAATCGGCAAAAAGTACTTAGCGACGAGACTAGTTCATTTCTTCTAATTCATCCAATGTCTGATATGGATGAGTCTATTGACTTCTTTCGCTGTGGCTTTGTCGGCCACTAAGATACAATGAGTTACTTAGAATGAAAGAGTCTGAGAAAAAAACATTATTAAGAAAAGAGGATAATAAAATAACAGGATTCAAGTAGACAGAAGATGACAATTGACATTGCATTTAAATTTTTGAATATCAATTTTGACTGGAAAGCAAGATGAGCTAAAAGTGCGAGAAATTGTTACCATAGAACTTATGATTACATGAAAGCCCGACACCAATCTAGTACTGCACTTAAATTTGTAAAGTTGAGGTACCAATGACGGAAGCTCATCACAACAATTACCATGAAAATAATTATATAAAAAAGGCACAGAGAAGCTAGGTTACGGTGATGGCATAATGACTAAAGCAGAGATGCCAGGTTAGGACCGATAACATTGCAGATTCTTCTTTGGATCTTGCCATGAATCTCTATCCATAGTAGAAGCACTACACCAGATGTGGCAGTAATATATAATGCATAGAAAAATGGCAGACCAGTAAAGATATGAAATAGATTTTGCCGAGAAAAATTGTCTTTCGGAACAAAGTGAACCAACATTCATAGCATCAGACCTAACAATTAATTCAATATAATCGTTTCACTTTATGTCAGTTGAAAACTTTAATCCGAGAAGGCGGCTTAGTGAGTCACTTTCCTGGAGGTTAGAATCGGCCATTCTGATGTAAGGCTAAACAGGTTCACAAAGACGATTCATTTTGAGCAGTTACGCTTTGGAGGGTTAAAATTAACAAACCATTTCTTGTTCCAGTTAACAATAAATTAAAGGTCTCTTTTTAGATCATCTGCCAATTTGATATTATCGAACCTGACAAACTTGACATTTTGACAGGAGTGAATAATCATAAACACTGAGTCGAGAATTGATGACATCGGAAAAGTAAGGATAAACGTTCTGGAGGACACAAGTATTAATGTAAAAAGAGATAAAAAAAAAGAATGGTTGTTTGAAACAACTTTCATCTCGCAATTTGATAAGAAAGATTAAATCAAATAAAAAAATTCAGCTAGAAATACCATAACCATTCAACTTGAGCAGCGTATTAAACGCCTTCGGGATAATCTAAAGCAACAATCCGAGCTTGACAGAACCTTTCAACAATAACCGTTAACTCATCAGCAGAAGAGAAGCAAAAGCCATATTGATAGAAGACACTGAGAATTGAGATGCTTAACCTATTTGGAAGTGATTAGAGTCTGTATGGCGTTGTCAAAAAGAGGTAGAAAACTAATTGGTTGATAGAAGGATCAAAAATTTCGCCCGAAGAAAGTCCAGGCTGTTCATCCGAGTTCTTAAACACAGGAAGAGGAATTCCAACAAGCAGGAAAACATGAAGCAGCAAGGCATATATTATAAAGTTTCGCGAGGAAAGGGGCTTTTGTGAGAGCACATTTCTTTAAGACTATTGCAGGAATATCATCAAGTCAACATGCTTTGTGGAGATCTAGTTTAGAGATTATAGCAGAAAGCATGAACGGAGTTACATCATTGTGAAAATTAATTGAAACAAAACGAATAATTCCATTATTATTTACTTTTTTCGTATTTTTCCAATGAAACATGACCCTGTACATATGTTAGTACTTCGTATGTCCATTTCACGAAGTAGTTCCTTGGACATTGACCACCGATTCTCGATTTGATTTAAATCAGCAGTTTCCGGACAGTCTAGTACTTTGATTTGCTCACTGACATGGCTTTTCAGTGTGTTTGTACAGCGTTACAAATTTTCGGACGTCCACCGCAGACAATGGCTGTAGGACAACTAATCGACAACCGAGACAATAGTGTCTGGGCGTGTTAAAAATCTGATGCGATCACGAATGACACAATATTTTTCAAGGGAAAACAAATTTCATCATACACCCCGAAAACAGATTCATATTACTGCACACTACTGCAAATGACCTAATCTGAGGAAAAAAAATAGAAATCGATTATACCCTGTCACTCCAGTGGGTCTAAAACTGACCGTATGGCGAAAGAAAAGAAACTAAAGCAGTTGTTTCGATTAATTTTCACAAGGATGTATAGACATATCACACAGTAGAGTCTCGGTTGTAAGTGGAAAGTCAGGCAAATATACACCAAATGAGTTTACAGGAAATTTGGAAGAGAATTTACAAACAACGCATTCTGCTTTAACATTAGAAGATGATAAGACCTCAAATTGAGTGAAGAGATGAGGGATAAAAGATTTATTAACGCATTGTTACAGCGCCGCCAGTAGCCATAAGAACCAAATTTGTTAAAGGCTATACGGTACCTCATTCTGTCATCGAACGAACACTTTGCGTCATTGATGGCACGTTTATAACTACTACGAGTGGACACAAAATGGCGTCTGTTGTGACTAAATCTATCAGAAATATCACATCGATTCACCCGAAAAAGGGATTCCTGTGTGCTATAGCGGCTGAACAATGCACAGGTGTGAAGCAAGGAGAAGATTGTGCTTTCACTTGCTATTTCTGCAATTACACAAAAGCATTGATATTGGCTTTTACCTAAGAAAAGAATTCAGTGGCATAATTTTTAATAGAAAGGTTAATCATTTTATTCCAAAAGGCGTCGTACGAATAATGATATGAGTCACTCATATCATCATAGTCATATGAATGTTGAAGCTAGCTCAGCGGACTTGTTTCTTTCTCTCTATAATCTTATCACTTCCTTTAAACATCAGCTTAATTTTAAGATCAGAATGTGGGGAGAGACCTCTTTGACGGACATAGAAGAAAAGTGGGTGAATATTGAGTAACTGTGTGAGAGGAGGTTAACTTATAGTAGCATTTTGCGGTAATTAGTTAGAAAAAGGATTTTGTGCTTCTTAAAATGATATGTTAGCCCAACACAAGTTAAGATAGGGTCGTGATGTTTTTCTTTTGTTAAGCCAGTGAAATTTAGCTGTGGACTGTATTTTATTTTTTTTTTTTTTTCCCTTTCCATATTTCCGTTTCTCGTTTAGCCATTTTTGTCATGAAATTATTGTTTTTTAGTTTTTTTTTTTTTTTTTCATAATTGTAGTACAATAACAACTTTAGTTACGCCCCATGAAATTAAAAAATGAGCTTAGTTAGATTTTTCATGGCAAAAATGACATTTTAGTGTGAGATATTTCAGAATAGATGCGATGTTATGGTTAATGAAACAATATAAAATGGTTGGGTTACTAAATGCGCCAAGCGAAGTAAACAATTTCATAGTGAAGACCAGCACCATCCCCTTTCTACATTTTTGTCTTGTACCATTTTTTTAAAATTTTTGTACAAGAAGAGGAACGAATTGAAGCTATTGATATTATCACCACATACCTACCGTAAATTTTAGGTTGTTTTCTAAGCATAGATTAGATGTAGCACAAGGCCAAAGACATAGAGCACCTAGTGAGGATCGAACTTATTTTCAGTCGTAACTGATCTAGCGAGACAAACTTGCTAACCATTATACCACACCGAGGGGGGCCTTGTTCGGAAAGTAATGTCCGTTGTGTTCTAATCTCTATCTATAAAAGGCAGGATATGTGTGTGTGTGTGTGTGTGTGTGTGTGTGTGTGTAACAGATGCACGGCCGCAATTTTCGACGGATTTGCACATTTACATGCACATGCTCCAAGTTAGTGGAAAGGCCAAGACCGACATTGCATTTCCCAACTCCCATCGATAGTGGAAATAATCGATTTTTTCATGCTTCTACGGCAGTTTTCATTTAGTTTGCGGCCATTTTGTACTGGCCAGAGTGAGAGCCAATAGCTAGCTACCACGAATAGGTAGGAAGATTCTATTGGCCAGCGTGGGAGCCAACAGCTGACTGACACGAATGTTAACTATCATGCTAGCATGCAAAAAAAAATCGATAGCTGCATTCGTCACAAGTGGGAAAAATTTTAATCTGCATGGCACTTTACTCCAATTGGCTCATTCGCTTGCTTAAACTCAACGTTGATTCTGATTCCGCAGAACTGTGTTGGGTGTGAAAACGTATTTGTTGTTAACATTCTTTTTTCATTCGGTTTTTCCAGTTACGAGTTCTTTTTTAAAGCTGATCGTTTTGTGTTCATTTTGTTTAGTTCTTTTTTCGTAACAGATTTAATATTTAGTATAGAGCTTAGAAAAAATTCGTAGTGTGAGAGAGGCAAGAAGTAAGGCATGTAGCAACATCAGCACGGCAAAGGGCACTCCTTTAAAGGCAAGGAATGGTAAAAATATTTTAAGTCAAGTGATAGCGATCGCTGTATGAGTCGTACGATTTTTGAATCAAGCACGAGCAACGCCGGGCCATGCTGCTAGTAGGTTATAAGAGTTGCCCAAAAATATATAGCTCATGCCTAATGACTAAAGTGTCTTCTTTGTTAATTTTCTATCAGTCTCATTCAGAATTTAAATTCAAAAATTATTATTCTAACTTGAAAATATTATTTAAAACCTTTCCATCGTACATTCATACAGCTTTTATATTTCGATATTTTTCAATAAATGTTAATTTCTGAATCAAATTAAATCGTCCACTTTTTTACAAAAAACTGAAATTTCTTTTTAAGATATTCAAAATAAAAATGGAAAAAAACAAAATATTCAAAAAATTTTAATATTGACAAATATTCAAATATTTTATTTCTATTATCGATAAAATTTGATCTATTTATAAACGCCCATTTTTGAACACTACTGTAATTACATAAAGTAATATTTGACAAATAAAATATTTACTCATTTTCCATTTTTAAATTTAAGAAAGTTTTAATTAATCGGTAACTATAAAAAACAATTTTCAACTATTATGGATACACTAAAGAACGTTTTACCGCACTAAATGAGTATTATATATGCACTAATCGAATTTTGGTATATAAAAATTTTAACGCACTAATCGAAAACGAAATACTCGATGGATTCATCTTAAACATGAAAAAAGAAGAGATGTGTTTACTTTTTTTCCGTGGGTTTAATCTTGGTCATAATACTTCTCAAACTGCTGCCAACATTAACAGATCAAGGAGTGAAGGATCCACTTGTGATTGGATAGTCCGGCACCGGTTTCTGAAATTCCGCAAAGGGGAGATACCAGTTTTGAAGATCAAGGTGGTAGAGACATCCATCCGCAATTGAACATCAACATCTGAAAACATTAGTCAAACAAAACCCACGTCAGAGTGTCAGAGAAGTGTTTCAGATTTAATCAATATCGAATGATTTCATGAAAATTGGTAAGATGAAGAACTTCGATAAGTGGGTTCCACGTGAAAGTCAAAAGAGTTCGACGTTTGATGTGTTCGATGCTGTATCTGCGAAATTCTAATGAACCATTTCTTGATTGAGCATTGATTTGAGATAAGAAATCGATCTTTTATGACAATCGTAAACGATTGAATCAATTACTTCATCATGACGAAGCACCCGAGAACTTTCCAAAACTGAAATTGCACAGATTATTGTGACTGTCTGGTGGCCCTCTCTTGGCGTTATCCATTACTGCTTTCTGGAACTTAACCAGAGCAACACTGCCGAAGATTATTGCCAGCAACTGGATGGCATGCACACTTAGTTAAGCAAAATGCGACCGGTACTGATTAAACGACGATGTCCAGTTCTACTTCAGGGCAACACTCGGGAACACATTGCCAGGATGACACTGCAGAAGCTCACTGACTAAGGATACAATACTCTGCCACATCCATCATATTCCCTTGATCACTGATTACCACTTTTTCAAACATCTTGAGAAATTTTAAAGCCAAAAAATATTCCGTTGTAAAAATGATGCAAAAAAATGTATTCAAAGATTTTTTTGACTTCCAAAGTTTTAGTTTTATCGTAAATGCATAAATAACTTTGTAACTCGATGGCAGAAATGCATTTATGTTCAGGCTTTAAGCACTGTTTAAATACATTAATTCAAGAATAAAAGTTAATTATAAAACCGGACATTATTTTCCGAACTACATAATATGCATCTCATCTGCAGTCGCTCTCTCACAGACGTACCGTCGCCTCTCTCTGTCTTTTTTAGAAATATTTTCATGGTGGTTGCTCCGATGAGCTGCTTTCGCTGGTTTCCAGACTTCATGAATTTAAGCGTTCTACTAGGCTGGCATCTCGCTCACACCCTTTCACTGTCGAAACTGTTAAATGTAGCCGTATCTTCTATTCCAATAGCTTCATGTCTCGCACCTCTCGCCTGTGAAACGTCCTCCCCTTTTCTTTTATCCCTGATAGCTATAATCTCCAACTATTCAAATCTAATATCAATCGACATCTCCAGTTGCCTTCATCTATCCTCTATCCTTCTCTTCATCCTTTCCTCTATCACTCCTATTTGGTCTCACTCTAATTCTCTGTAGCCTCTTGCGTGCTAGTGGCTTCCTGCCTTGCTTGGAACGAAACGCTAAAAAACAAAATACCACCAAAAATGGGTTAAGAACAAGTAGTCTCTCGTTTTGGTCTGATCAGATTCAAGATTTGAACCCAGGACACAATATTTGGTTTCGCATTAAAAACAAACTGACAGGGGAAACATTTTTCAATTAATCATCAGCTGTCTGAAGCCATCAACATTGAATAGCAAGAGATTAATTCTTCCTTCTGGAAAATGCTATCTGCAAATTTACTCACAAGACTTGAGCATTTAAAATTATAAGGAACGCTATTGTATATAATTGCTTTATGTTTTTGTTTAATTATTGCATATTTCATGGTCAGTGACTTGTTAAGACCATTAAAAGCTAAATATTTTTACAATTAGGGCTTGGCCCATATTTTTACTCGGGTATATATACATAATTAACCCATATTATTTGCTGTCATAATCGTGTGTTTACAGTTAAACATTTTAATTAAAGCTTTTAATATTTTTTTACAGCTTCTAAAATATTTTTCGTCTCGCACACATTATGGCATGGCGCGTGACACACAATCGGGTAGATCCTACAAATGACAAACTGGTTAATCTTGAATTTACGGAATGCACATGGCTCGTTTGTCAATCCTATATCCAATATGTAAACCTCCAAAACAACAGACGGAAAATAAGAATAGAATTTTTTTTAAGCTAATTACACTTTCCAAACGGAGGATTGGTGAATTTAAAGTTTTGTTTAACTCTTGAGTCAATAATGGGTGAATGGTTACAACTAAGAACGAAAGTCGATAAAAAAAAAAGGTTGTCGAAACTAAGCAATTACATCATCAGGTCCATATCTAAAAGAAGAAAATCTTAGTTTCAGACAATGTGCAACAAAATGCTTTCCTTCTTTGCAATCAAACTCACTTCCCCATTCTCTCTCTCTCTCTCTCTCTCTCCACACACACACACACACATATATATAAATATATAAATATATATATAATGCTTACGGCCGCATCACGTTGAAATACCAGTTCACGTACGATCACCGAAGTTAAGCCACGTCGAGCTTTGGATTTAAACATGTATCAATATGGTGTTTTTCTTTCGTCTTTCAACGATAATGTGATTAAGCTTATCAGACAATGTGAAAGGAACTTAATTAAAATAAATAGACAAAACGTGTCTATATTATTTACTGAAATATGCATTAATACATACATATATATATATATATATATATATATATATATATATATATATATATAATCATAGTCATCATCATTCCTTTGACTTTTGTAATCGTAGGGCTGACCCGAATGCAGAAGCCACATTAACTCTTTTCCACAACGGTCTATTAACGGCAGCCATCAGCAATTCCGGTACAGTCATACCTATCCATTTTTTTTTGTCCAACCAGTTTTTACGCTGGCGCCCTCTCCTACGTCCATCTTCAACATGATGGCCTTGCACAGGCTGTTGTGCCTTATAATGTTTCCGAACCACGCCATTTTTCTCCGTTTGAGAGTAGCGAGAAGAGGTTCCTGGTGTCCCACAAAAATTTCAACCCTTTTCCACACAAACTCAGTGTTTCTTGTTCCCAACAGAAAATGCAAGGAGTTTCCTCATGCATTTGTTTTCAAATGCTTGGTTTCTTCTCTCTATATCTGCCAACAGCGCCCAAGTTTCACATCCATATAGGAGAATGGAGATTACCAGCGATTTGTGCAATCTGTACTTTGTGGAAAGCTGATTTGGCCATCGCTGCCATGGATGCGACAATCCGTGTGTGGATTTCCGAGTTACAGGTACCAGCTTTAGACAAGATTGCTCCTAAGTATTTAAAACTGGACACTTCCTCCAGTAAATTCTCATTCATGGTAATGTTACTTTGGATTTATATATATATATATATATATATATATATATATATATATATATATATATATATATATATATATATATATATGATAAAAACATAGTTTTGAGGTATACTATATTTATGAGAAAAAGTTTTCAATATCATGGATTGAGCGTGCCTAAATATATAGGTGTAAATTGAGGTCAACACTTGGTAGCGACAGTTTCATACTTGAAAGGCATCTTCAGGCATGAAACATACAGTTACTGCTTGGTGTTGACATCAGTGTTCACTTTTATATTTACGTACACTCTATCCCTGATATTGTGTACTTTTAGACATCGATTAAAATTATATTTTTATCATATATATATATATATATATATATATATATATAAAGAAATATAGTCTTAAGAGGTGCTACATAGAGATAGAGCGTGTGTAAATATAAAAGTGAACATAGAAGTCAACACTTAGAGGTGACAGTCTGTTTCATGTTAGATGCAATCGTCAGGCCACGAGTCATCAGTGCCACTTAGGCCACGTGGCCTGACGATTGTATCTAGCATGAAACAGACTGTTGCCTCTAAGTGTTGACTTGTATGTTCACTTATATATATATATATATATATATATATATATATACATGCACACACAAATTTCGTGAGGGAATCATATTTTTAAAAAGAAAATAATTATAATATCATATATATATATATATATATATATATATATATATATATATATATATATATATATATGCACGTGTTTATCGTTACTTGGAAATCATCCATGTAAACAATAACAGACTGTCTTGTCTGTATATTGCTTAATATATTGTACAGTAATTGACATCTTTGATAATGGTTTATGTAAGCCGAAAGCTTAGATTGGATTAAAAAATATATATCGATATTGTGATTTTCTTCGTTTAATGATAATGTTATTAAGCTTATCATATGTTATGAAAAGAATTTACATAAAATAAATAGACAACACTTGTCTATATTATGTAATGAAACATGTATGAATGAAAAAATGCTGCCTAAATACACACAATATATATATACCTATAATAATTTTTCCACAAATAATATAATAATATATTTCCATAAAGTAAAGCTACCATTATTTTACGAGCGTCATTATTTTATTCGTCAACTAGTAATCTTTTTTCCCTCTTCCAATGTTGATATTGTTTTCTTTTTCGTTTTTGTTAATATACACATCCCTAAACGGATATCACTTCTCTATTATGCAGATGGGAGTTTATAAAAATACGTCAGTGCCTGATAAATCCTCTTCGGTACCATGGAGAATTTCATTCTCGGACCTACGAAAGCTATAATCTTTTACCTTTTTGACCTGAAAAGCCAGTTATTTTTTCATAAATGATTAAAGATGAAATAAAGAAAATAAACGCATATTTTATGTTAATGCGTTGGTAGACATATTTTTCTTTTCTTTTCTTTTTTACTCTTTTTTACTCTTTTTTCTTTTCTTTTCTTTTCTTTTCTTTTCTTTTCTTTTTTTTTTCATTCTTCTTAACTGCTTCCCTGTACGTTGATGAATGATAACTGCGTTTAGCAAAAAGTCACAAGATTTCAGTACTTCGTGAAAATCGAAATCATGAGTAAATGAATAGCGAGATTTGTTCGTCAACGATTTCACTACGACAAGCGCCATCTTTGCTTACATTCATAACTTGTTTATTTTTCTTCTTTTGCATGAATAGTTTCCTCTTCATTCTCTCTACACATGTACACCCTTACTCATTCTATCATGCATACTGAGAGAATAGATCAAAAATAGGTTAGCAGAGGATGTAGTTGGTTATTTGCTTGGTTGAAAGTGGAGACTTCCTTCGTGTCCTTGAGGATAAAACAAATCACAGTAAAATATATAAAACCCTAATCATATGGAACCTGAAATGCCATTTAACATTTCCTGTGTGACGAACAAAGAAACTAGCGCCACATAACACACACACACACACACGAATGCACGCACACACACACACACACACACACACATATATATATATATATATATATATATATATATATATATATATATACACACTATTATATTACATAACATTAAGTAATTAATGCATTTTATCCATGCGGAAATATTTATAAATATGATCGTTATTTTAATAGGTGCACGTGATTGAGTAGACATCTTTGTTTACTTACAAGCAGTGAAACTAACTTCTATCAGCCTAGATCATCGGAAGTCTTATCAAAGAAAATAAATCTCTTTTCGGGAATCGAACCGCCATCCCCCCTTTTGTAGGAAATCACCTTTTCAGCTAGACATGATTTCCCAGAACTATAAAAAATGAATACCAATCCGATACCTGTTGGGAGGTATTTTTTCTTTAATCAGACTTTTGATGATCTAGGCCGATAGACATTAGTTTCACTGTTTATAAATGAACAGCAATATATACTCAAATATTTGTACCCGCTAATCTAATTCCTTAATATCTGTCTATATCTCTGAGATGAGGTATTATGATTATTTGCATTATTTACATTATTCAGACTGCTATCCTCATCTTCATTGCCATATTCACAACTTTTCGGCCGTTGTACGCTCCGGCCTTCTTCAGGTGATTTCGAACCGAACCCTTTATTTCGCCCACCGGGATAAACCAAAAACTTGTAGAGTTGAGTTAAAGGGAAATACCTGATGGAAGAGGCATGGCATGTGGAACTTGAATAATCTAAAAGATGGATTGAAATAAAGGGTTCGGATCGAAATTCAAATCACATGAAGTATGCCGGAGCGTACAACGGCCGAAACGTTGTGAATATGGCAATGATGATCAGGATAACAGTTCGAATAATGTAAATAATGCGAGTAATTCCCTAATGTTTATAAATATGCGTGTTTTCTTAATATTTAAACTGAAAAATTACAGTGTATATTATTAACGTTCTACGATACCAAATTTGTTAGTATTAATCAATATTTAGATTCCAGTGTAGCTAGAACTCAATAGACAGATAAACAGAAAATGATAAGTACAGTTTGAGCACAATAAAAAGGCATCATTATAATGATTCTGCGAATTTAGTTTGCTAAATTTGACTACACTACAACCAACGTTTAATATATATTGACGTAAAATAAAATTGCAACATAATGAATGTTTTTCAATTTACTCAAGGTAAAATAGTTGGATGATGGAAAATAATCACATATACAGATCAATATGTTTTTCATTCATTTCACTCCATACAAAGGAGTGAAAGCCACTGGGATTCAAGGGGTTAGAAAGAGAGAGAGAAAGACAGAGTGAAAGAGAAACAGAGAGGACAATAAAAGAACAGGGTTAAAGAGACAGAAAATGACGATTGACATTTGCATTTAAAATTTTGCAGACAAAAGTTAACTGGAACGCAAGAAGCCGAGAGTTCCACAAGAGAGAAGTGCGGGAGAAGAAACTATTAGCATAGAATTTACGGTTACATTTGTCCTCAGCTACTAATCTAGTTTTCTTATTTTATGTGCAGTGTCCCTTCAGGACGTAGACGATCATGGCCCTCCATTTCTTCCTGTCCCTTGTAGCTCTTAATAAGTTTTGTTTTTTTGCCCGTCAATTATGACACGTGTGGCTTTCACTTGTCCCTCTTTCTCTCTATCCACCCTGTGAATATCAGATTTTCCAAGCCCTCCTTTCTCATTGTGTGTCCGAGAAATTTCAGCTAACCAATCTAGTATCACGCATAAATTCATGAAGTTGTGGTGTCTAAGAGGAAAGCTCATCATAACAATTACCTTTTTTTTTTTAAGAAAGGGTGGTATTGGGAAAGTGAGTGAATCCGAGATGCAAGGCCAGGATCGATAACGTTGCAGACAGATACCGAAATATGGAGTGCATGCGTGTGTAGAAGGAAGTGGAGGATATTTTGAACATTTGTTATGAGTTGTTTTGTTGAGGTACAATGATGGCCTTTTGAACATATATATAGAGAGTGTATCAAAAATATTTTTACAAACTTTGGGGACGGATTCCTCACTCCAAAACAAGGGCAAAAGTCCATATAAACATATGTTCAAAAGGCCATCATTGTACCTCAACAAAACAACTAGCAGGGATACATCCTCTAGCAGGTTTGGGAATGTTTCCCTGTAAACAGCTCCTGTAAGACGTGCTGGGAGAAAATATGCACCTACCAGACAGTCACCTACAATTCCAGCCCACACATTAATCATAAACTGATGCTGATGTCTAGCCTGTACTGTATCATGGGGGATTCCGATCCGCCCACAAATGTTGGTTGTGTAAATTTGTTATTTCATCTCTTCCAAATGTTGCCTCATCTGTAAACAAGACTGAAGAAAAAGCAACCGACCGGCAAAAGTTCTTCCGTGGTGATTGATCAAAAGGTGAAATACACTGCACCCGCTGCAAATGATATGGATACAGGAGCTGATGTTGAAGTACCCTCCATGCGATACTATGATATGTAGGACATGCTAGGGCTAGCTGAC
Source organism: Acanthosepion lycidas (assembly GCA_963932145.1). NCBI lineage: Eukaryota > Metazoa > Mollusca > Cephalopoda > Sepiida > Sepiidae > Acanthosepion > Acanthosepion lycidas. Next base: position 104,410,241 of record OZ010594.1, on the reverse strand, counting down.
GTGTGCTGATACCTGATATCGTCTCCGACAACCTGCAGAATATGTTCTTCGTGGTCGGGCGTACGAGCGGATCTCGAACTTCCACGATCCATAGTTTGTGGTGCCATGGATCCTAACTCAGCAACACGACGATAAACAGCAACAAAAATTGGATGATAGAAACGCAATCTGATACAGCTATGTAGCCTCAAGTCCATTAGCATTCGAGCAGCAGTATATAAAAATCATATCTGCCTCCTCACAATAGGAATATCCTGACATTGTTAAACGGAACACTTCTCAGTTAACTCACTACTACACACGTCATACGTTGAAGACAGACTAGCCATAAAAGAACACGAATGGCAAATATAACCTAGTTTACATAGCAACACAGCGCTATTTTCAGTAAACTTTCTCTAAATTTAATAACTCAAAAACTAAGGATTTGCGGACATACGTTTATATGGATTTTTGTCCTTGTTTTGGTGTGAATAACCCGCCCCCAAAGTTTGTAAAAATATTTTTGATACACCATATATATATATATATATATATATATATATATATATATATATATATATATATATATATAGTAAAGGTAACAGATCCGTTGGTAGATAATACATGTGGATCTTAGTAATATAAAATATTAAAACTGAACCGCAAAAAGAGCTCAATGTATTTAGTATTACAAAGCAAATAATTAATAAACAACAAATCCAAAATCACTTCATATGGGGAATAGCCTATTTCGGCAGACGAAAATATCGGTCGTCTGTCTTATCAACCCCGATCTGGACTGACAGAAGCAGATCTACAGGTGTAGACATTTGTTCATTTGACAACTATTTCTAGAAGTACCAAGGACGCTTTAATTTCGCAGAATTACGATGTATATTGAACACATACACAATAATTTAATTCTCCCAAATTTTGTTGAAATTCAGCCTGTCGGTTCCCCCCACCCCAGGTAACTCAAGTTGAAGAAAAAACATCCCTTATTATGTGGACTTTGCTTATACTTTGATTAATAAAGGATAATAAATACTTCCTTAGCATCTCTTAATCTAGAATGGAATCATGATAGTAAAGTATATATGTGTGTGTGCGTGTTTGTCGTGTGTGTGTGCGTGTTTGTCCGTGTGTTTTTTGCGTGTGCGTGTGCATGTATATGAATTGGGATCAAGTACAGATCAAGTATGGATCGGAATACGTATATACATTGCCATCCGAATCCGGCATCGACTAAAATTATGATACACTTATGCACATAAATTATACACACGAACGCTGCTTCACAAGTTAAATGCACGTGAAGTCTGCTAAACCTATGAAAATCTAACAACGCAAAAATAAAAAATACCAGAAAATTTTCCCATATTTCATTCTCTGATGAAACTTTAACAAAAGCGAAACATTTTAGATTTATAAACGTCTACTATGTTTAGGCTCGTTTATTTATGAATGCACGTCAAAGGTGGTTGTGAAATCTGTGCATCAGATGCTTTTCTATTTTTTTTATTTATTTATTTCACATCTTATTACTTCCAGTAAACCAATGTAATTTGATTATAATAAATATTATTTATAATTTATTTTTATCTACATGTTTTCATTGAAATGTCCATAATTCATTTTAAAGGCCATCATTTTCCGATTAGGTGCTTTCAAAAGTTGGTATGAATATAAAATGCCTTATTTCCCCTGTTTTTACGAGACTAAAGTTTGTATGGGCAATACAAATGCTTTCTGTTAGTAGACACAATGTTCTTGAACATTCTTTAAATGATTCATTATCACGGCTGAACAGATGCGCTTAAACCAGTTGCCCAAGTTTTATTTCTATGTTTTATTTGTAGGCCGATATCCACCTTTCAACAAATGTGTTGACAATATTCAGATTTTTTGTACATTTTATCATGCAGAATAAAGATCGTCATTTGTTTAGTCTTATATCCAATTTCTCACTATTCCGGGTACTTTCATTTTCTTGCTCTCAAAAATCGCGATAATCACTGAAACCTCTGAATATTCAACCCATGCCCTATCTTGACAGATGGGGTAAAAACAGTAAAAGAATGGAGATGTTGGTGGAAAATCTGTATTTGTTTTTACTAGTATATTTTGACGTCTAACCAAATTTAGAAACATCTATATGAAATATATATATATATATATATATATATATATGGGGGGGGATCTCGAGGCGGTGTAACCTTAGCAAGCGTATCTCGCTAGAATAATTGCGACTTAATAGTGAGTTCGATCCTCACTGGGTTCCCCCTACTTTCGGCCTTGTGCCACATCTAAGCTACACTGGGTTCATGGAAATAGTATTTCTGCCTAGCCTCTGAATATTTCCTAATGCAACTAAACAGAGTACTACTGATTGTACGGGCAATTAACAATTGAAAGAACTTTAATGACATTTTCTTTACAAAACATTGTGCAAAAAATGACGCTGGCGATTTTGTTTCAACACCTACAGTGTGCGATGGATAAGTAGTCGTCTAAATGACGCAAAAATGAAAATAACAATGACATTTCATTTTTACAGATATATTTACCAAAATTACACAAAATATCTTGAAATACTAAAGAGTAAATTTATTCAATAAAATCGCCATTGGCTTCAACAACGGCCTCCAGACGACTTCGGAATCACCTGCAACACTTCTGGGCAGTCTCCTCGTTTAAGTTGGTGAATGCTGCCATAATCCTTGCCTTCAGTTCATTTTTGGTGTTACAAGGAGTTTTGTTGGTCTCTCACTCAACTGTGCCCCACACAATCATCAAGTGGTTTGCAGTCTGGGGCATTAGGTAAGCGGTGATGTGTTGCAGAAATTGTCTGATGAGCCATGACTGGGTTCTCTTGCTTGTGTGGCATGGTGCAGTGTTCTATTGCCAGACATAGGTTCTTCCAGTAGCCACCCTCTTGACCCAGGGCAGTACTACCTCCTCAAGGTACTTGATGCAGGCCTTTCTGTTGAGTCGGAGGCATTTACCAACAAATTCGGGAGTTCTCTTCTCATCAGAACGATTAGGGTGAGTTTTCTGTACTACCGTACCTTCGTAATCACTATTAGACTCATGCAACTTTTTACGAATCCTCTGCAAGGTCCTCAGATTGACACACAAACACACTGAAATATTCGTATTCGTGATTCCGGTGCGAATGCCAAGCAGTACAGCATACCGTTTTCAAATTTCTGGTGGGGTGAATTGCGTCATGGTACTCTTTTTCTCACAAATGGTGCCCAACTGATCTACTATACTGTGCAGTCGACAAAATAAAAAACAATGTGCATGCCTGAAATTAAAAATATAAAATGGAGACAATTTACCCATCGCACCCTGTATATGTATTTTGGCGAGCGATTATAACATTTCGACAATGATACCTGGGTTCGAATCCTACCTTGGTTTATTGATCAAGTCGGTGACTTCTTGAAAATATAGGCCTGGAAAGACTTTGAGAAGTGCGTAGAAAACTATACAATGGGTTCGAACAGGCTTAGTTAATAAAACTGTTTGGAAGACGTCGATAGCTGTGTTAGTCTTCAACTAATAAGTAGACAGAAGCTATTTTGCTTTGACTGACAATCTACCAAGATTCTTTCTTCTTTTATGTGCTGTGGCCCTTCAGGACGAAGGCAAATATGGCCTTTGACATCTTCCTCTCCCTTGTAGCTCTCAATATGTTATGTCTTTTTATTATTTCTCCTAAATCCTGTTCTGTCATCCATTTGTTCAAGTCCATCAAGTATGTTCGAACTGTTTTCCTCTGTTCCTCTTTCTCTCAATCTGTTCCTTTGAGTATCATATTTTCTATGGTCTCATTTTTCATTACGTGCCCCAGAAATTTCAACAGCCTCTGCCTGATGTTAAGGATAAGTATCCTTTTTGTTTCCATTCTCTCCAAAATCTCGTTGTTGCTCACGTTCCTTCCATGGTATTCTCGCATCTTTCTCTAGAACTACATTTCTGTTACTTCAAGTCTCTTACTTATCTTTGAGAACATTGTCCAGTATTCGTATAGGAGGACAGATATCACATAACAGTTCAGTACTCTTGTCTTTGCTTTTCTTAATACTCTGTTTAGCTTTTGGAATACATCTATCTCTCTCCCTCTCCCTATATATATATATATATATATATATATATATATATATATATATATATATATATATATATATTTGTGTGTGTATATATAGATTTGCTATATTTAGAAGGATATAGCGTTCAATATCAATTTCATAATCTAAATCTTATAAACCTTGTTCCAAATACCAAACTTCAGAGAAAAATACAGTAAAAATATAAGTGAAAGAAATATATAAATGAATAATAAATTATTTAGATAGATAGATAGATAGATAGATAGATAGATAGATAGATAGATAGATAGGTTATGATCGTAAATAAGCCTCAGCAAACAAAAGAATTAGAAGAACCAATTTCCTCTTTCTCCCACTCCATTAATATCCCAGTGACATAAATATATACAGCCCGCGAAAATAGTAGTGCCATCTGGTCTGAATATCGCTTTGATTCTTAAAAATGACAGTTATTTTGCAGTGTTGATTCCTATGTCTACACTGCCCACGTATACATAAATATAGACATAATTATTTTAATATAATAATTTTAAATAAGACATATAAATAGATTATTATTATTATTATTATTATAATTATATTGGTAATTTTAAATATTACCTAAATATATAAATAGACTACTTTTAACGATATGCTTCTCATAATAGCTGCTAATTAAAGAAACAGAGCAGACTTTTCACTGCCATTAACTCCCATGTGCTCGCGTGTATGTATGTACGTACTTTCAACCTTGTACACAATTTCTCCAATTTTTGAGTGGGCAAGGTTTTTCTTTCATTCTCCCCTCAAAAAGTTTAACATATGGCAATGTTTACACAATGATCACAGTGAGGACGCATTTGTTTAAGTTAGCGACTGGGGAAAAGATGCGCCATCTTTACACAAAAAAGGAGGGACATTAGAATATGTTTTGGTTTCTTGCCAGCCGCACAAATTTTTACCGATCGCTTCACTTTCTTTCTTTACAATTACCGAGTCTTCTGAGAAAACCGGGGTATGAGAAAATATCTCTTATTTATTATATGGGTGTGGTTTGTGCACACGCACTCGCACACACAAATACTCTTGTGTCTGTGTGATAATACCGCTAGTCGGGGCCTACAGAAAGAAGTAGCGATCATTATTGTTTCGACTATTAGTTGCATATTACTAATATTATTAGTTGTATATTACTAATAACATTTCGTTCATGAAAGGCAGAAGTAAAAATAACAGAAATAAAGCAAAGCCACTAATTAACTAGAGACGAAAAAAAGGATTAGTTTTCAATTGTTGGTTGCTTATTAATACAATAGTCCCCACTTGTTTAAATCGGATACGGTGAGACCCCGTATTCGCGGGGGTTAGTGACCAGAACCGGTCGTGAATAGTTAGAATCCGCGAATACTTGTAACCCCACCCCCCGTAAAAGTGCTTTTAAGTACCTATTTCGATTTTTAAATCCCCATATGCCTTAAACTTTCATCCCAAACACTTTAAAATATTTCAGAACCTTTTAAAAACATTTTTGAAAAATAATATTACTGACTATACAATTAACGTAAATTTTCTTTCATACTTACAATAACCGTTTTTAATTATGCATAAATAGATGCGTATAAAATATGTGTAAATAGACATAAAATATAAAGTTTAAAACATTTTCTAAAAATAGAACTGTGATGATGCCCCCAGACTTAGCATAAACCACTTTTAAGAGCCCAGCCGTAGCCCCTAACAAAAATCAAAGCCCAAGCACTACGCATGTTTTTGCGTTTGTTTTTTACAATGAAAATGTACAATTCTGCCAATTTTTACTATAAAAATGGACTTAAATAACAGTAAAATAATACAGGAATATTTTTTAAATGTTCTATCAAAAAAGTAAACGAATCGAGGACGTTCTCAGCGAATAATTTGTACATATGTTCTTCAGAAAAAATACGCGAATATAACAAGTACATAAGTTCTAAAGAAAAATCCGCGAATGTGTGAAGCCTCGAATGCTGAAACGCGGATAGGCGGGGCTCACAGTATATGTTTCAAGGCTCCAGTCAAAATCTGAAACTGCGGTTGGTACTGAACTATATATATATATATATATATATATATATATATAGAGAGAGAGAGAGAGTGAAACTACCCACAATGCACCACTAACCCATATATATATAAATAGCCGAGAAAAAAGAAACAACACTCGTGGCCTGACGATTGCGTCTAGCATGAAACAGCCTTTCCCCTCGAAGTGTTGACTTCAAAGTTCACTTTTATATTTACACACGCTATATGTCTGATATTGCGCACTTTATCCCAGAAATATAGCACACCTTAAGTATTCCATTAGTAAGAAGAAAGTTCCACACCAAGAGCTTGTTCCCATCAATCTCTACTTTGTGGAAGCGACCACTACAATAAAAAATGATGCTTTTCCTGATCACTACAATCTTAACCTCTTCAAATTAAATTTATCTTTCCCATGTGTCCACATAAACTTGAGCTTTGTATCTGGTGAAAATGAATTAAAAATAATATAAAACTGTTTTTATCTTTCCTACATATCCTTATAAACTTCGCTTCTTAACTCTTACTCTTACCGTTCTTACAATAACGTCCTTCAATACACCTCTATTTTGAGTGGCTCTTGGGCCTTATATATGGAAAACTTTAATAAAAAATAATATACACTGATTTTTTTCTAAAAATATATCCCTAAATAAAGTTTGATTTATACGTTAGGTACAATAAGAAATTAAGAACGATAACTGATAATAAAATAGCAAAATTTGTTATATATAATTCGCCATGTGTATTACTATATTTTTGTCTATGATGCTGGTATTTATTCATTTTCAGAATGTCACACATGGTCGGTTTATCGCGGGTGGCTCTTAAGCATACGTATGTCTTATAGGCAAAGACTCACCATACGCTGCGACCACTCTCACGCTGAAGTTGGTATCCACTAGCACTCTGATGAGAAGAGAACCGAATTTGTTGGTGAGGGTCTCAGACTCAACACAAAGGCCTACATCAATTGCCCTGAGGAAAAGAAGAAATATAACTAAATAGTAGGGAGTAGAAAGGGGAAGAACATATATATTACACTTTGATCACAATTCAAAGGTCACGTAAAATCTATCTCTGTAATTTTTTACCGTACTAAAGTTATCTCTCTTACACCGATGGCAATGCCTTTGTTATGACAATGGCGGAGTGTTCAACATTGTTTACGAAGCTGTGGAGTGAGAAGATAGATTCTCTGAAAATTGGAAAATATATTTTTGAAAGTAGTATTTGAGAACTTGGTAATAATAGGAAGGACTTCACTAGATATTATATTCATATATGCGATCATTTTTGACTGCCTGGGTATAACTCGTAATAATATCCTGTTGTAGTAATATACTGTTGGGTTGGTGGATAATTATCAGGCGTTTTGTAGGCGTGTTATTTGTTAATAAAAATTGCTGTTTTGTTTACTTTTTTTAATAAAAGTATTATTTTATTTTCAGGTTATAAAAATGTGTGCCGATAATCATACTCATTTAAAAATATTATTAACATAATTATTAAAATATTATCTTAACATTTTCTATATTTTTCATATTTTTCGCATATTCACTCTTAAAGGAAGCACTCCTTTTTGCTTGCCTCACTAACTGGGATCACGATTAAATAAAACTTTTGCTTTTTCTTATTTCTAGGTTTGACTGCAAAGAAAGAACTCAAGCCAACAGAAAACAAATCTGCGTTCAAGGAGGTCAGTGTATTAAGCTGAGTAAGGCATATAAGATACTCAGATGACACAGTACTGACAACAGACACATAAAAGAAATTACAAAACCTCCTACAGATGGAAGCGAAGATAGAGCGAGAAGAAGGGACTAAGCACACACTACAAGAAGACAGAATGCATGTCTCGTCAGTAAAAAGATGAGTCCGAAATGCGATTTACAGGTCGGGGACACTAAAATCAAACAGATGGGAAAATTTAAATATCTGGCAAGTGTTTTGTCAGAGGACGGTAAGTGTGACGCTGAAGACATATTGGGATGGACAAGACGCATTCCAAAATCTAAGCAGAGTCTTAAGAGACAGGAGGATTTCTTTGGTAACAAAGGAAAGAGTTACTGATATGCTACGTGATATCTATCCTCCTTTACCGTATGGAATGTTGAACGGTCTCCTCAATGATGAAGAAGAGACCCGAGGCAATGGATGTATGGTTCTACAGAAGGATGCTAAGGATATCATGGAGCGTGCGTGTGAACAACGATGAGGTTTTGGGGTGGATGCAAACAAGGGGGAAGCTTATACTTAACATCAGGAAAAGGCAGCTGAAATTTCTGTGATACGTAATGAGAAAGGACGGCTAGGAGAATTTAATACTCACAGGTCGAATAGAGAGAAAGAGAAACAAGGGAAAGCAACGCATGACATATCTAAATGGATGACAGAACGTGGTCTGGGGGAGATGGCAAAGGGATGAAATTTATTGAGAGCTACAAGGGATAGCGGCAATTAGAGAGCCATGATCGCCTACGTTCTGAAGGGACACGGCATATAAAAAAGAAAAAATGCATAGGCTAGAGTATTAGAGTACTCATGAGAATCGATCTCACCATATTAGCTAATGGTTTCTCAAACAAGACTGTTAATTATATCTCTGAACCAGATATCTTAGGTTAATTCGGTACAAAACAGCTGCCATGATACACTCGGTTAGAATGCAACTCTTCCACTAGACAAGTTTTCTAACTAAGCTACGGTAGACAGCCAGGATACAAATATTTAATGTTCAGCTTAGAACATCAAAAGAACAAATTAGTGGAAGAATGATTGAAAGAAGATTGCATTGCTCCAATCTTTGAATTGGGAAGATTCTGCCTATCAAGAAACCAAAATTCTGGTTTGGTTCGACTTGAGTTCGAACAACAACTATTGCTTCCGATAATAAACACACAACTCTCTTAGCCACAAAGCAAGCTTTCTATTGATATTTTACTAAGTTTAGCTTGGACCAAAGCCACTACCGTACAGCAGCCAGTGAGGATAAAATTTCCTGAAGTAGTAAATTTACTCACATGGACTGTTTCCTCACAGATGAAGAGGAGACAGCATAAATCTGATTCTACAAGAGAATGTTGAGAATACCATGGACGCAACGAGGAAGTTTTAATGAAAATGAAAACGGAAAGGACATTTTTTCTTAAGATCAGACAAAGACTGCAGAAATTTTTGAGACGTATAATGAAGAAAGAAGGTTTGGAGAATTTTGTGACACTATTTAGCTATGGTAATTGTTTAACTAATTAACCATAAAAATTAAACAAGAAAATACTGAGAACAGAAAAGAAGATAGCCCGAGATTTTATTTTTACTTTAAAAAAATTTACTTTTCTCAAAAACCCGAGAATTGGCGTAAACAGTGGACTCACAAAAAGGCCATATGCGAGCTTTTGACAATTGATTAATGATGTTTGTAAAAGTACTGGTTAAAGAAAAGCCGAGAACAAGATATCATTCGAAATCGCAAGATTTTAGAAGTCGACCAGGCGATGAGACCATATATTGATTATAAAAATTTGAGAAAATATTCCGAAATATTTGCCGATACGGGGTAGAGAGAATTACCATTATTTTTCCAAGATATCATTTTAAGTGCCGGCAAGGTAGAGCCACGTGTTGATTATAAAAATTTTGGCATGAGAAAATATTCTGAAATATTTGCCGATACGGGATTGAGAGAATTAACATTATTTATTTTTCTCAAAGAAGCCGAGGGTTCGCGTAGACGCTAAACTCCACGAAGGGGAAAAATGGCGGGCTTTGATAATTGATTGATGACGTTGTTAAAGTACTGGTCGAGAAAAACACAGAATAACCAAGCGTCGAGGATGTGGTTTTAAGTGGCCATGTGTTGATTAAAGAATTTTGGTATGAGAAAATATCTCGAAAGAATTGCCGATTTGAAAATAAAGAGATTTATTTTTCTTTTCCGAGAAGCCAAGGGTTCCCGAAGACCTTGACAATTGATTGATGTTGTTTGTAAAAGCACTGTTTAAAAAGACGCAAAATGGCCAAGAGCGTCGAAGATATCAGAGATTTTAAGAGACAGAGCCATGTGTTATTCGTAAGAATTTTGGCCGATGAGAACGAGAATTTTGTAAACAAAAATTCTAGTTTATAATTTTAATGAGGCCAGCTTAGCCAAACCCGCAAGGCCGAGACGCCATTGATCGAGTGGTAGCAATGGTGATAGGCGAAGGTAATTTGATGACTTAGACGGGGAAAATATTAACGCCCAATGAAAGGAATTGGTATGAGGTACCAATGTGAGAAGGATGGAGTTTGGGAGAATAGCTATCCTGCAAACTCTCCTCACGACCTATGGAATCCCTCCAAAAACGGAAAGTAATTAACTTTTCCAAAATGGGAAGTAATCAATCTTCCTGGCCAGACAATAAAGAGGTCCCTTGTCAGAAATCGGGATTTGCAAAAAAAAAACCAAAAAAAAAACCCAGGCTGCGTCTAACGCCGCCCCGGTTTTTGGTCGCTGTCCATATAAGCGAGCACCATTGGGCAGTTTGCGAGTAGTTGAGAAGTTTCAGTACAGCAGTTCAAGTAGCAGGAACCAGAGCGTTGCTTCGCCGAAGCTGACCGAGAGATTCCACGACCTCCGACTTCGCCTTCCTACCAATAGCAAGTTATACTGACGAACAAAGCTAAGCCAGGACTTAAAAACTAAACAAGTTGACTTAGAAGACCTGAACTTGCCTAAGAAGTATAAAAGTGTCACTCTCCGAAGAAACGGTTGGGAGAAAAACACACACTCCTGTATATAACAGACAGATAAAAGTTGATTTGTTTCTTTGAACGTACTTGAACCTCTTGGGGGTTATTTGCTTCTTTTCTTTACGCTTGTGCGATATCACCTCCAGTTTAGACTCATTTTACACTATGGCCTGATGCCTGATTGATCTTGTCTACCTAAGATCAAAATTACAACGTGGGTAGGTTAAACTTGAGATCGAAGTAGTTGCTTCGGTAACCAGACATTGGAAATGAGCTGAGAACAACGGAGCTGGAGTCGAACCGGTTGCATCTGGTGTGAAGCCGTTTGAAATCGACCGACCATCCCACTTGTTACCCTGACAAAAGAATCCCGGTGGGCAGCGACAACCACCGATCGACCGGGACACAGCGACTAAGAGTCAACCCCAAAACGCTGGTAGGAGAAATATAACAGTTTCACGCCGCGACTTGAAGTTGGCCACGGGCCGACGACTCAGTGTCACAATTTAATACTCACTACCTAAGCGAACCTAACGAGCTTGTGTAAATGGATAGGAGGCCATGGACGTCGAGAGATAGTAAGGCGACAAAATTTAATTATAAAGCATAGGAAGTTGTGGAGAGACATAACCACCCACGTTCTGAAGAGACACTGTACGTAAAAGAAGATACTTGAAAGCGAAGTGCCCAATAAATATTTAGAGTATTGAAGGCAGCTAACCACTGTTCCACCGTGAAGTGCCCACTGGTCGACGCTTAGTGATAATTAACTGATAAAAAATGTGGTTAAAATTGAAAAGAAAATGTATATATTCACAAAATTAAAGCAAAAATGATAAAATAGAAATAAGAGACACAATTTGATAAGCAGTTGAAATGACTTCATTTTGAATAGATAAAAAAAATATTTCAGTTCAGAAAGATTTACAAAGAATATACAATAGAGATAAGTCAAGCTAAAAAGTGTTTTCATTGGCTCAAATGATTTATTCAGAAAAGAGACTAAAATTAGGTTTACACTGGGTCATTTATCTGAGGCTAAAATTCTAAAACGAGATTTATTTAATTTGGACATCAACAAAACGCCAGAGATAGCATGTTGTATGACTGAACTGTAGACTGGTTTCTTGATAGTAGTTAAATTAATGAATTATGCAACAAACAAAAATATTTAATAAATACTATGAAGGTAAAAAGGATCAAAACAGTTATTAAGTAAAGGCAAAATTTCAACGTCTGACTTAAAGGTTTACATTTAAACCCTTCCCCGGCGTATACGTGTATATATGGTTTTGCCGAAAGTGTCTTTTTCAGGCACTGACGAATAAACACGTCCAGAACATTACGTTAAAAAATCAGCTAGAGACGTGTTTATATGTCGATTTTGATTCTTTTTATGAACTTCAGAGCTTAAAACGAGTTCATGTGTCAACTCATACGCCTGGTAGAGGTGTTAGCCACCGCTCGGGTCCCTCAAACTGCCTCAGTTTCTTAGTTGCTACATTAAAAACAAATAAAAAAAATCGTCTGAAAATGAAACGTTTTTCCTTAAATAATTGGCGGATTAAAGGGATTAAAACAAATATTGCTTACATTTTTAATAATTTTTGTCACAACTTTGTTAAACAAAGGCTCAATAACAACAGTATTTTTTCTTGTGAAGAATTATTAAACTTGGATCTTTTTCTTCTGGTAAAGAACCAAAAGTATTGGAAAGACAGAGTTTTACTAATTATTAATGGAAGGAAAGTCAGAAAAAAACAGCATTCAAAATTACAGTATTATTTCGGGGCTTTAACACCGAATAATGAAAATACGAATTTTAGTGATGAGACATGCCGCTACTACGTTGTATTTCAGGATAAAGCTTAGTTTGACACAAGGCCAAAATCAGCGCGAAAAATGGAAATAAGAAAGTTTTTTATCAATGTTCCAAACAGGAAAGTCATCATGCTAGATAAAAAAAATCTTTAATTATCTGTTATTACTGCTTAGACGCTAAGGTATTTATGGGAGAGTGGTTTTGCTAAATGCTAACTTAATTATTCATTTCTCCGTCATCATTGTATGTCAGTTCCAAAACATTTTTCATCAAGTCAACTATCACTAATACGGAGAGCAGAAATGTAGAAACTTAATTAATGTTAAGGAAACGTAAGCAGAACCTGCTGAGTGGCAGCAGGACAAAGTACAGGGATGTGAATTCATGCCTTTCCAAAGGAACACATTATGAAATGAATTCCAGTAGCCTGTGTTCCGTCGAAATGTTACAGGGAACAGAGAATTAGATTCATTCCTTTCAAAAGATTTTATTATAAAATTAATTCCATTAGCCTTTGTGGAGTAGAAATGTGACAGTGAACAGGGATGAGGATTCATGCCTTTCAAAAGAGCATATTATGAAATGAATTCCATCAGCCTTTGTTGAGTGACAATGGTACAAAGTACAGGGAGTTGGAACCATGCCTTTTTCAAAGAGTATATTCAGTTATGTGACATGCGTGATACACGCGTAAGCGATCATTATATCTTTCGATACATGACTGACGAGGCAGATTTTTTCCCGCTGTAGGTTACCATTTCTTTTTGCGGTAGATCAATTGCCATCCAAGGCTAGAGAACCCCGGGCTGTCCTGCTGCTTACACATAACTGGGGGGAAAAGAGAAGATTCATACCTTTTCCAAGGGTACTAGAACGTAAGTGAATCTAATGGATTCGAACTCGGCTCTCCAACTCCTCAATCCGAGCCGCTATCACTTACTCCGCCGTGCTACAAAATTAATATCAGCAGCTTGTATTTCAAAAGAGCATAATATGAAATGAACTCCAGCTTTTCCGAAGTGTCCAGCACTTTGGTCACATATGCAGCCTCATTTGAAATCCAAACCTCGTCTCGCTACACCTTTTTATAGCCACTATATTTTCTCATGCCAAATAGCGAGTTTAACAAATCTTTCAAAATGCATTCGATTTCAAGTATTTTACATTTTGCGAAGGAGAGCGAGAAGGGACTAAGCATAAACTACAAGAAGACAGAATGCATGGTCATTAGTAAAGGGATGAGCCCGAAATGCGATTTACAGGTTGGAGAGAAAATAATCAAGCAGGTGCGGAAATTAAAATATCTGGGAAGTGTTTTGACAGAGGATGATAAGTGCGACACTGAGATCCGTGGACGTATTGGGATGACCAAGGACGCATTCCAAAAGCTGGGCAAAGTATTGCCAGACAGGGGGATCTCTTTGGCAACAAAGAAAAGAGTACTGAGCTGTTACCTGACATCTGACCTCCTTTATGGCAGCGAATGTTGGACGGCCTCCTCAAAAATGAAGAAGAGACTCGAGGTGACGGAGATGTGTATCTATAGAAGGATGCTTAGGGTATCATAGACCAAGCGTGTGAACAACGATGAGGTCTTAGAGAGGATGCAAACAAGGAGGAGGCTTATATTTAACATCAGAAAGATGCAATGGAAATTTTTGTGACGCGTAATGAGGAAGGATGGCCTGAAGAATCTAATACTAACAGGTCTAATAGAGGGACAGAGAGATAAGGGAAAGCAACGCATGACATATCTGGCGAGTTTAAGCAAGGGGATGACAGAACATGGTCTAGGGGAGGTGGAGGAGAGACGAAACTTATTGAGAGCTACAAAGGATAGGGAAAAGTGGAGAACCATGATCGCCTTCGTCCTGAAAGAAGATGACACATAAAAAGAAAGACATTTTTAATTCCTTCTATTTTTAACATCTTAATAATATTAAAATACTCATCCTTGCTATTCTAGCTTTTATGACAATTTAATCATTCAGGCAAATAATACGAAGCTATTACTTTAATATATTTAAAAGTCTAATAACCTGAGTTATAGTTATCGTAGAATGTAAGGTTATCATTATACAAACTAATAAGAAAACGACACTAAATCTCTCACACGTAAAATTATTGTTTATTTAACCCTGGAGTTCGTCAATTAATATCGGTAGATCAGTGTTTGGCGTTGGTGAAGAGGGGGTCTTCTAACGTCGATTCTTCTTCTCACGAGGATCTGAGAAACCCTCTTCCTTCTCCCACCCCTCGGGTGAGTGCTTATATGTCTTTCTGTTTTCCTACGAGTACGCATACTCAGCGCTGTTGTGTTGACCACCTATTTTCATATTGGTTGCAGCCGCTGGCAGTCAGTGATGGCGCAAATCTGCATCTGGTGTCTTGGAGATCTTCCTGGTTAACTCCTGATGCTCCTGGCTTCTCTGACACTCTTGCGGGACACCGATTGCAAACTCTGGATGAGCTCAGTACATGTTGGGTTCATCTCAAATCAACTTCTCTTAGAACAAAGATTCCTACTTGAAATTAAATTCAGTTCAGATCATCTGGTATATCCTGGCAAGAAACACACATAACAAATAGAATAACATTAAATATGACGCCGAGCTATACAAGGAATAAAAAGTAAGATTACTGTTGAATTCAATCATTTGAAATTATTAGCTGTAATAATAATACAAACGGTAGAGCAACTCAGGGCAAAAAGGGGGCGAGTTCAAGTCTTATTTTGAGCCGATTCTTTATTATCGATAAACACTGTTTATGACTGGTCGTTGATTGACAGTCTGAGTAGTTCCAGTGAACGGAATCTAAAATTAAGATGAAAGAAATATTAGTCAAATAATGGTTGAACTTAAGTTTGAGTTTACCTACGAGCAATTGAATTATGTTTATTTAAACGTTGACAACACTTTATTCGTGTCACCTACATTTAACCAAGAGATTATATAGGCTTTCAGATGTTTGTCTGAAACGCCAAAAAGGCATGATGCAATAGAGTACGCTTTATTCGTGTTTGTCGAAGCAGAACTGTAAAAATTATATCTTCACATTCAGACAATAGAAAGATAGACGCCATTAGATTACTGTCAAACAACTATTTGGAGAATGTAGCTTCATTTTTCAGGATTGTCATGTAAATATATGTATAGCAAAATGTGATGATTAGTTTTGAATATATATATATATATATATATATATATATATATATATATATATATATATATATATATATATGAAAAAGAAGAGAGATACCGCAAACGTTTTTGGATGTAATGTGGATTTTTTTTTAAGATATCATGCTTTATTTTCCATAATTTTACTACACGTGTTTCAAAAAAGAAATTACTAACACAAAAAAGAGAATGTCTCATATCGAGAATATTTAACATCGAAAAACATAAAGGAGAAAAAAATGAATTATTTTTAATAATATGTGGAAATCTCCACCCTTCACCTGATGACGGTTGCGAGACCAGAAACACGTGTAGTAAAATTATGGAAAATAAACCATAATATTTTTTTTTAAATCCACATTACAACCAAAAACGTTTGCGGTATCTCTCTTCTTTTTAATATACACACTTTTCTCTCGTTGGAACTACTATAACCTCTTCCTTATATATATATATATATATATATATATATATATATATATATATATATATATATATATATATATATATATAAGTTGTAATTATATATATTCTTATTCTCGAAATCTGGAGACGCTTCATGAAGCATAGGGCCGCGGCAGCATCTCACATCGTGATGTTGCCATAGTTTGAATACCAATAGTGGAGTTGCTAGTCACAAGTTCCAATCGTTTTGAATTCAAATTTGTTCTTCTTCTAGACTGATTACCACTCAAGGTTAAAGATGATTTAAGGCTAGAGAGCTCAGTTTGCTCTTCTATTTAACCCTTAACTAGTGGGAGGAATAGAAATATTCACGGCTTTCCCAAGACCATCAGTAGGAAATTAGCACGAAATGTCTTAATTTTTAGGTCGTGATCATCTCTAACGATGTATAGGCCATCTCTACTAATGTATATCTCTTCATTCGAATTAATTTACTTGTCTCGTTATTATTATTATTATTATTATTATTATTATTATTATTATTATTATAACGCTCACCGTACGGCTTTCCAGAAATGTCTGTCTATTTTTAAATATTAAACTTTGATCTTCTTAAGACAGAAGAAAACTGTCCTTTTTTCCTGTTTTGGCCTTGTACCACATTTTGTAAATAAATTGCAAATAAATATCACTCTTCGTTATTATACCAAGAGTTTTTGAATTTAGCACAACACTAGACTGGCGTTGACATCTCGGAAATTTACAGTTGATCTAGTTAAATGTAGCCGTCAATTCTATGCTAACAATTTCTACTCTCGCAATTCTCCATTGTGGAACTCCCTTCTGGCTCCAATGCTTTCCAGCCAACTTTAATCTGCAAAAATTTAAATGCAATATCAATCGCTATCTACTGTCCACCAGATTATTCTCTTCTCTTTCTGCTCATCATTAATGCTTCTGTTCCTAATTCTTCCACACCATATAACCCCTTGTGCCTTAGTGGCATTATTGCCTTGCTTGGGGTGATTCCGATTTTTTTAAAAATCGGTGATGAAAATGCAGAGCAATTGAAACGACTTTCACTTACATGAAGACAGAACCTACTCCCATCACTCAACGCTATAGTACGCCATTCTATCCCACAAGTGATCCTCTTGCGATATCACTGGAGACTTTCCCGACGGGGGTGTTACGTTAGTGGTTGTCTAAATAGTAGCATGTGTGCCCATACCCCTACTCGATATTGGAGGACGTCTGGACATTTGACCACTTTTGCCAATATCAAAGTACTTCAAGTGCATCACGTCCAACATGCGCAGAAATTCCTGAACATGAGCAACTATCATGCCGATGTCTCAATATTTGATCTCCCTTGAAAACGGATCTATTTGAACGAAAGGAACCGATGTTTATCTCCATGGCATGATACCCGCTTGCACGGATCTCTTTCACTGCACTGATCGCAGCAGGCGTCACTGTTACAACCTTAGACATAGATGATGCATGATATGACTGTTATTACGTTACAAGATGGCTGAAGATTTTGAAAATTATTGCAGAATATCAACTATTTCCTAGTGTGCACAAGTCAAAATCGGCATCGTCCTTTCGATTGTTACAGTTTCATTTTTCCTCATTATATAAGCTTAGTGCCCTGTTACAGGAATGAAGTTGCCCGGTTTAAGATCGCTTTAAAATTCATGTCGAATGAAATCTGCTACTCTTAGAGGAAACCGAAGGGTATTAGATAATTATAAATATATGTAAAATAGATGGAAGGTATAAGAAAATGTTTACAAGTTATCAATAATAGAACACGTTATCAGCTATAGGGCATTAGCGTGTACTAAGAGTACTGAACAGGCAACACACGTTAACACACGCACAAACACTGCGCTTGAGGTAGTTTCATTTAATACTGAAAATTGCTACAAAACCAAAAGATTAATCTAAAAACTCATGTTCTTAAATATCTTCGTCAGATCAAGACTTTCGTATGGATGTCATGCATCACGCTAAACCTGTCCAGAAATATATAAACTGTCTACTTTATACAACCGATTTCTCGCATTAATTCTTATAAATGGCTTTGAGCGAATGAAGCCTATTCACTTTTTTGAGTGCATGAGGTATTATGGTATAGAGGATTGATGACGGACAGGTTCTTTTGGCGAATGTGGTAAATTGTAACGAATGCATGGGTCGCGAATTAAATTAGCTAGGTATAGGATAGCAGTGATGACCAACCTCAGCTTACCCCCCGCTTTTCGGCCTGGTGCCACATTTTTGTATTTTTTACAAAATAAATCTCGTGAGATCACACTTCTTCGGGCCTTGTGGACTGGCGCTACACAATCACAAACAAAGAACTGCATCAAATAACAGAAACCACATCACTTGAGGACTTTCAGCAGCAGCAACAGCTGAAATGGATATTACATATAACTCGAAGAGAAAATATTGACATAATCAAGATGTTGACATTCCACACTACTTCAAACAAAAGGTTAAGAAGGAAACTCCGATCAATAATGGAAGGAGCGATAACAGCTACTGGTCTTGAGAAGAGAAAATAATGACATAATCAAGATGTTAACATTCCACACTACTTCAAATAAAAAGTTAGGAAGGAAACTTCCATCAATACTGGAAAGAGATACTATATTTGAGAGATCTATTTTCCCCCAAAAATGTTTTAAGAGAAAGATTTTATAAATTTCAATCGACAGTTGCACTGGCTGCGGGGTCAATGAATGTCGAATGTTTCCTTATAAGGAAACAGTTAATATTACTATTACCATTTCTACACTTTCACTTTCCATCATACTTCTCTCCTTCACTTACACTTTCTTTGTCTCCCTTCTGTCTTTCGCCCTTAAACACATGCACACACACACTCTCTCTCTCTCTCCCCCTTACTTTCACTCTTTTACCCTACTTCTACACCCTTTCTATCGTTTTCGCAAACTCTCTCTATTCTCTAACGCTCCCTCTCTCGTCTCTTACTCTTCACCTCTCTCTTTTCTTACTGTCCCTCTCACTCTTCCTCTGTTACTCCTTATATCTAACTTCCAAACTTTTCACTCCTTTCTCTTACACTTTCTCTGCCCACCCCCCTCATACTTCCCCTCTTCTTCTCTTCTCTATCTCTCCCTATTTATATCTTAGGATGAGAATGCGAATTACATTGCACACAACTTGTGCGTATGTTTAATTACCTCTATTCGGGTCGGCAGGCAATAGTTTTAAACAGATATGCACGGAGAAACGTTGACTTACTGTTTGTGACGTCATCTTACCGCCGCACAATCTCCAGGGAAACGAGATTTGAAGTTTTTGTTATTTGCTTTCATTTATTCTTTCAAGAAAGAAAGCCGAGTGGATTTGAGCAATGGAAGAGGATAAAATGAAAGCCTGGAATAGGAAGAGTCAAAAACTAAAAAAGAACAGGACAAAACAAAACAAAAAAGAAGCGCTCTCCAAATTCTTGAAGCCTACCTAACTGTCAGATAAAAGATAACAAAAAGATTAAAAATGAAAATGGTAATAATAGAGGAGGAAAGGAAACGAGAAAGAAAGAAAGAAAGAAGAGGGACTATAGCAGAATGGGAGAGGGGGATATTATATGAGTGAGGAAACGTGTACGTGAGGAAGTAAAAAATAGAAAGGGAACAAAGGATAAAATACGAAGAAAGGGTTAGAAGTTAAGGTGAGTTGAAGGATGAGTAGTAAAAATAGGATAATTAGTAAGTGGGAAGAAAAGAAAGTGGTGGGGTGGGGAGAAGTATCACAAAACGACAAAAAGAAAGAGAAAAGCAGTGGAGTAAAAAGAAAAGAAAAAAATGTGAAGAAAATCGCAAAGTTGAAGTGTACGAGAGAGAAAGAGATTGGCTGTAAGAATGAAAGCTTTTGATGCTGCCACGTGAAGCAAAGATGTACACTCGTCCAAAATGCCAACGAAGTGTGCGCCCACTAAATCAGCTCAAAGGTCTGTTACGTAAACAAAGGTCGACTGATATTGCCCAGTTTTTAAAATCGCTGTTCATTTCACTACACTGACGGACTTGAATATAATGAAATAATTTGTTTTTAATCATTTCACCCCAAACAAATTAATAAAGCCACTAAGATTGCAAGGGGGGTATGACGAAAAGAAAGCATTATTAAGGAGGAAGAACAATAAATGAACAGGAATTAAGTCGATAGAAGATAACGATTGGCACTCAATTTAAATTTTTGAAGATCAAAGTTAACTGGAAAGCAAGAAGCCGGAAGATAGTTAAACAAGTGAGAGGTGCGAGAGAAGAAACTGTTAACATAGAACTTACAGTTACATCTATCCATTTCAACTATAAAATGATGAGACCTCTCCGCCAATCTAGTTTTGCGCTTAAATTCATAAAGTCTAGGTGCCAGTAGAGAACAATTACTACCTCAGAACAATTACTATGAAAATATTTATAGAAATGCCACATGGATGCTACGTTACGGGAGTGGGAAAGTAACTGAAACCAAGATGCCAGGACAGGTTCAATGATATAGCAGATTCTTCTTTATACTTTATCAAGAATCTGTAAATGCATAGCAGACGAACCAGAGCAGATGTGAGATAAATAATGTAATGCATGGACGAATGGTAGACTTCTTAGATTGACAGTCTGAATAGTTATGATGAAATCAATTTAATATTAAGATGTAAGAAATACAACAATTGTTGAACCTGAGTTACAGTTTACCTACTAGCATCATGCTTATTTAAACGTTGAAACACTTTATTCACCAATTCAATATTCAATGTATGGACAAATAGTAGATATCATAGATTGACATTCTGAATAGTTGTGATGAAAGGAAATGCTACCATAGAACTTATGACTACATCTCATCGTAAGTTCTGTGCGAACAGCTTCTTTTACAAAATTACAAAACTAAAAAAATAAGAGAAAAGTCTGAATTAGTTTTTTGACACAATTTAACCCTTGCCTGTTCACTAGAAGAGCTGGGAAAGTAATATTCATTAATATATCTACTAAATAAAATCATAAACTTTAATTTTAAACAGAAGCATAACCTTAAAACCTTAAAAGTACAAAATTCCTTTGTTAAAAAGTATTTAATTAGTTTATTTCTAAAAGATTTTAAACCAGGATATTTTCATTCTGATAGGTTATCCAGTTTCTTTCGAAAATATATACAACCAAAAGAAAATATTTCGTTATAATGAAAAGGCCACTAAGAATATAAATCAGTGTTTCTCAACGTGGTCAATACCACCCACTAAGAAGACGGTAAACGCCTTGAGGAAGAGAGGTGAGTAAAATTATATGACAGAGGAGGCGTTAGCAGTCATATGGAGGCGATAAACAACATCATATCAGATAGTGCACTGGTAGGCTGTAAGCAATAAGCAAGTACAATGACATTATTATTCCTTCATAATTTATTATATATCGAAGGGCAACACTGAAAAAGATAAGGCAAATGTAATTTTCATTATATGATTATTTTGTTTTTATTTTATCATCAGAAAAAAGTTCCCTCTCTCTCTCTCTCTCTCTCTCTCTCTCTCTCTCTCTCTCTCTCTCTCTCTCTCTCTCTCTCTTTTTATGTACTTAAGTTATTACACAGAAAATCTCACGGATATAGTTTAATTTTTTATACTATTTTTAAAGAAAAAATCAACTAATATACCGGGTGTAACAGCAAAATTGTCCAAATCATGTGACAGCATGAGATAATTGTCCATACCACAAAAAGTTTAATACCTAAAAAACCCACTAAACTGAGTTTTTTTTTTCTCCCAGGTTTTCAGATAATACATTTTGCATTATTCACCTATAAAGAGAACAGGTTTAAATCGTTTTGTGTCAGCCCCACTATGAAAAGGAAAAGGATCATTCAGGTGTCTAATAATGGTACCAACATTCATACTCTGGCTTCCAACTTCAAATTCCATACAAGAACCATCAACAGAACGGTGAATGAGTTTTAAAATGATGGAACAGTAGAGAGGAAAACTGGATCAGGAGCTCACAACATCAAGAGAGATCATCATTTCAACTTAAAGCTAAATACATTCTTACTGTTCAAAGTATAGTCCAATAATATTCTAATATATATATATATATATATATATATATATATATATATATATATATATATATAATTGTATATCTGGGCAACAATTCCTCTTTTATACAAGTTTCATTAAAGACGACTCACGAGGCAATGTGATTCAGCTTTTTTATTATATTTTTGTTGCATTTTGTACAAGTGATTTCTATGTCCCAAAATGAAATCACTTCTGCGAATGCTAGAAAAATTTAATAAAGAGCTTCATGCCAGTGACAATAAAACACACATACACACACGCATACACACACACACCCACACACACATATATACCCATATATATATATATATATATATATATATATATATATATATATATATATATATATAAATTCAAAAATATTTCGTTGCATATAAACATAATATTGCTATTTATTTTTATAATAATCTAATTCCGAGCTTCTTTAGGTTAAGTTGAAATTCATCGTGGAAGGCGACTTAGTTTTTCATTACCCAAGTACTTTCGATCTCCTCCGAGATCATCCTCAGGGGTGAGTTACAAAGACAAACTTATTTTAACTGTTGCGTTGATGATTTTTGTAAACACGCCTGAACATGCTGTTATATTTATTTTTAAATTTTAAATTTATACGTTGTAGCTATGGCGTTTTTTAAAGAATTAGAAAGCACTATTATAAAAATAAATAAACATGATATGTCTATATTATACAAAAACACGTTTGAATGAAGCTATGCTGCCTAAATATACATATATATTTTGCTCTACTTCGTGTATTGAACACCTTACGTAGTTGTCCTTTCACTCGTTTTGGAGTTTTTTTTCTTTGGACTCTGAGCTTGAACTCTGGACGATTGTTTTCACCTCAATTTCATGTTCTTGGTTCTTTCTTTTTTTATTCCTCATTTTTCCTTGGGTACTGGTTTGTTCTACTACAAGACAAAATATCCAAGGTTTTTCCAAGCATGTACCACCATTATATATATATATATATATATATATATATATATATATATATATATATATATGTTTGTGTCTGTGAGTGTGTGTGTGTGGTAACATCACAATATAGTATCAGTTTATATTATTAAAACTTATTAGATATCAAAATCACTCTTGATTTGCTAATGGTTCTAATCAACATGTAATTTTTTTAGCATTTCATCTCAAGCAAGGGGTTACAGAGGGTAAAGAAGCGTGTTTGAGGAAAGGATAAAGTGAAGGACGGGGAACAAGATCAACGCATCAGAAGATGTCGATTGACAATACACTTGAATATTTGAAGATTATAGTTATCAGGGAAGCAACGCGTTGCACAGACGGGAAGTGCGAGAGAAGACACTGTTGAAGTAGAAGAGACTACTACATTTAGCCTTTTTGACAGTGAAAGGGTGGGACCGAAATGCCAACCTAGTAGCACGCTTAAATTCATGCAGTCTGGGAACCAGGGAAAGCAGCTCGTCGGAGCAGTTGCCGTGAAAATAGTTGTAGAAGTGACAGAGGGAAGCCACGGCTCGTCTGTGTAAAAGTGACTGCAGTCGAGATGCCAGATAAGGACCTATCACATTGCATATCCGTCTCTGGTTTTCTAGTCTCTTTCCGTGTTCCTGTACATAGTTTTTTCTACTTTGGAGTAGTTCGCTGCTTGTGATAAAGAGACTTCTCTGTCGGTGATTACAACATTTCGACAGTACCTCCCTAATGATACTAACGGAGTAAGGTTGGTTGATTACATAGCCAGTATGACAATGTTCGTGGATACAGGGCAATTCTATGTACGTGATTGAAGATCCGATGAGAAACCGTCTATTTGTCAGACCAATATGGAGTTAACGGAAGGTCTTTTATATCTTTTCCACTGGTACGTAAGGTGTTACAGACAGAAAAATGAGAGAAAAGACTGGTTATAGAGGGTATTGAGGAAAGGATAAAACATAACTTGGATTCAAGAAGATAGAAGATGGCGATTGATGTTGTATTTAAATTTTTGAAGATTGTAGTTATCATAGAAGCAAGTAAACGGAACGGAGTTCCACAGGTGCGGAAAAATAAACTGTTTTGTGTAGAAGTGGCGGTTACATTTTATTTCAACATTAAAAGGGTGGTACCTCGATGCCAATCTAGTAGCACGCTTAACTTCACGTAACCGGGGTACCAAGGAAAAAAGCTCGTCAGAGCAGTTTCCATGAAAATATTTGTAGATAAAACAGGAGGAATCACGTCACATCTGTGAGAAACTGACTGAAGTCGAGATGTCAAGTCAGGATCGACTATATTGTAGATCCTTCTTTGGATTTTGTGAAGAACCTCGAGATGAATAGCAGGAGTACCAGACCAAATATGGCAACAATCTTCAATGCGCAGACGAACGGTAGATTTGTAAATGTACAACACGGACTCTGACAAGAAAACCTTCTGGTACGACACAGTAACTCAACTTTCCTTGCAGTAGATGCAGCTATTGATTCGATGTAGTCGTTCTACTTCAAGTGAGTTGAAAAGCCATTTTCTACCCTAGTTAAGCAGTGATTGGATCTCCTTTTCAAGACAGAGGTCAGGTTAACTTTATCTTCAACAGATTTGCTATTGAGACAGGAGTAAATGGTACTGTCATCTGCATAAATGCCTATTCGGAAACTGATGACATCAGGAAGATCATTGATGAAGATCAGAAACAGCGTAGGACCCAGGATAGAGACATGGAGGACACTCGAGGACACCTGAGTCCTTGTGAAAGGATCTGGAAGCGAATCCGTTCAAATGACCTTCATTTCACGATTTGATAGGAATGATTGAATTAAATCAAACCATCGTCCTATAATACCATAGCCAAACCCTGTCAAATGCCTTCGAGATATCTACAGCCGCAGCTTGAGCTTTGTCGTTATTATCAAGAGCTTGATATACATAGTGATGCCCGTTAGTATATCAGTGGTAGACCTGGCAAAACGGAAGCCATATTGTTTGTAAGAGAGTAGGTCGTGAGAGGTTATGTAAATACAGAATCAAAGTGTAGTATCTGTACTCTTAGTCAAAAATTGAATTAATGCCAAATCTTTTAGAGTGTGCATGACTGAAAATGACAAAACCTGACATTAGCCAAAATGATGAAAGTATATACCAAATATTTAAATGCCGATAGTAGATATAAATGCTGATATTCAAAGCCGGTAAAAATTCCCGACTTAGAAGACTGGCGTAACACAATCTTTTTACCCTCAATTTCTTTCATTCCGTACTGAGCCAAACTTATTAAATAATAATTCTGAATTCCTACCAGCAAATATCAGAGTAAGTTCGACTTATTCATGATTAGTTAGTTACCCATCCACGCGTTTTACTCACAACCAAAAACTAAATAAATTTACACAGAAAATTAGTTACTATATGACACGCAGGATCAGTCTGGTCTATGACGCTTCTTGCCGGTCGATTCTGGATCAATTTTTACGCTGGTCAATACTACCGCTAGCCGTTGAAGTTGATCGTTCCGATCTGCGCCCCGCTCCGCTCCATGTTGTGTTGTTTGATCACGGAGCTGGAAAAGACCGAGTTGTCGTCAGCAAGTGTAGCGTTGGTTCGATCACGGCGAAGCTATATCCCAAAGGAAAAAATGTTCTTAGCAGACGAAATATAAAAATGACTGGAATTTCTTTAGTTTCTATTTTCTATGTGGTTTATGTCGTTCTTTGCACAGAAATATTAACCCATACCGCTTTTAATTCTATCGTAACACTTTGCTCAGTTTAGCTAAATTTGGAACAAGGCTTAAGTCGGGATGTCTCTTTGGCAGCAAGTCACGTGGAATTCGACAGCTCCTCCTGCTGTCTAGGTTCGTCCGCATCTCTGGCTGGCGACTCTGGAACTGGTTTTTGGTCGCTTCAACTCTCTGCTTTCAATGACTATAAAGACTGGCATGGGGGTCAACTTGGTTAGGGGACCCGATGTTTCCCCTATCTTCCAACAAGAGTCCTTTGCTGTCTGACTTTGGAAAATTAATTATCTCCCCAAATTTTAGAGATCCCTTTTCCTACGGGTAACGGTCGTAGGTACTGACCCACACCGATAACTCGTTATTTCTCTTATTTGTGACTCGTACCATTACTTCCTAATGGACGTAGTCAATTCCTCTGTCCTTCTTGGTAACCCACGTACGCCTGTCACCTCGGTTGTCATTTTGACAAATCTTGTTTTCAAACCACGTGGTGTGGTTTAGCTCCTGATCATTAATTAGAATTATTGTTTTAATTTCTCGTTGGCAATTTTTCCCAGCCTGGTCTTGTTAATACAATTAGAAATTTACCAGCTGTTTCCTCCGGTCAGCTAGCTCCATATCTTGTTAGGGTTATCGCACTTTAAGAACACTGGGCTGGGTCTTTGCATAAGGAAATTCAATTTCTTGACTTGTTTACAAATTCTACCTTTTGATAGATTCGAATAAATCTTCTTTTTTTTTTTCTTTTTTTTTTTTTTTCAATTCTGCCTTGACTTTAAAAATTGCCAAATTTTATCTCTTCAATCGGCTTTCTTTTCCGGATCGTCCCTCGAAGATGTTTTTCTTTTCCGGATAGTCCCTCG
This sequence comes from Acanthosepion lycidas, assembly GCA_963932145.1. NCBI lineage: Eukaryota > Metazoa > Mollusca > Cephalopoda > Sepiida > Sepiidae > Acanthosepion > Acanthosepion lycidas. The sequence continues at coordinate 104,383,286 of OZ010594.1, read as the reverse complement.
AAGACGTTTTTCTTTTCTGGATGGTCCCTCGAAGATGTTTTTCTTTTCCGGATCGTACCTCGAAGATGTTTTTCTTTTCCGGATCGTACCTCGAAGATGTTTTTCTTTTCCGGATCGTCCCTCGAAGATGTTTTTCTTTTCCCTATGGTTCCTCGAAGATGTTTTTCTTTTCCCTATGGTCCCTCGAAGATGTTTTTCTTTTCCGAATCGTCCCTCGAAGATGTTTTTCTTTTCCGGATCGTCCCTCGAAGATGTTTTTCTTTTCCCTATGGTCCCTCGAAGATGTTTTTCTTTTCCGGATCGTCCCTCGAAGATGTTTTTCTTTTCCGGATCGTCCCTCGAAGATGTTTTTCTTTTCCGGATCGTCTCTCGAAGATGTTTTTCTTTTCCGGATCGTCCCTCGAAGATGTTTTTCTTTTCCCTATGGTCCCTCGAAGATGTTTTTCTTTTCCGGATCGTCCCTCGAAGATGTTTTTCTTTTCCGGATCGTCCCTCGAAGATGTTTTTCTTTTCCGGATCGTCTCTCGAAGATGTTTTTCTTTTCCGGATCGTCCCTCGAAGATGTTTTTCTTTTCCCTATGGTCCCTCGAAGATGTTTTCGTAACTTCCACCTTAAGGTAGCGCCATCAATCAATTGTCAGCCCAGGTTTTTCCAGGTGGCCTCTGTGATAATATCTTTCCCCAAAACAATAAATTCATTTTCTTCAAGACGTCTCTGCTTAAAAAATAGACTTTCGAAATTAAAAACAATTTCACTCTTTCTCTCAGTTTGTCAGTCATTCCATTCTTTAACCGTTTTCGTCTTGTTCCAAGTTCACCCGTTTCTTTCCGTTTGCCAGTATCACATAGCGTCACATTAATTAGTATTTGATTCATTTTAATTTCAGTTGGTTTTCATCATACTTTAATTTATAGCAATAAATAAAAATTGGCTGGAACTCACGTCGTGTTTACTTTAAAAAGCCAGCTTATACACGGCAGCTGCTCCTCCTGATTGAGCTCCCAGGGCTTGGCAGAAGATCATATCTAACCTACAATCTTTTCTTCTATTCTCCTGTTTACTATCGCTCGGTGCCATAATTGTTAATATTTTTATATGTTCTACTATTAATAATATAATAATAATATTATTTTAATATTAACTAATGTATTTACAATCCACGCTGTTTATTCGCCGCCATAGATTCCACACTGCGCCATTTACTGAGACATTGTGCAAACAAACTTCAGTAAATTATTTAGAGAACCTGCCAATGAGTGAGAGTGACAATTGTGCATCTAATTATCTAATATGTAATTATGGAAATTTAATCTAATTATATAAAAAATGCTTGCACTGGCAATAATTTTCTTTTTGACTCTTGTTTAATTGTATTTTATGTTTAATCATATTTTTTTGAACAAGATGTTATATATTAGATCGAAATTGTGGATAAAGTGTCCGAAGCTAATACTTGTTCTGTTGCTTTCAACCGCCTCAGTCATTATAAAAAACCATAACAACAAAAAGGAACTTCGATTCACATATCAGTCAGTCAGTTATGTGCCATAAGTGATACACGCTTAGGCGATCATGTATCTTTCGATACATGATTGACGAGGCAGACTTTTTCCCGTAGTAGGTTGCCATTTCTTTCTGCGGTAAACCAGTTGCCATTCAAGGCTTTAGAACCCAGTCTGCCCTGCTATTTACCCATAGCTGGGGGGAGAAAAAGAGGATTCATACCTTTCCCAAGGGTATTAGCACGTTAGTGAATGTAATGGAATTCGAACTCGGCACTCCGATTCCTCACTCCGAGCCGCTATCCATCAATCCACCGTTCCTCCCCTCCGGTCAATATGAACAGGAACTTTGCGGCCGGATCATATGGGATTATAATAGAGATGTTTGCAACCTCAGACGATTTCGGCGTTGACAAGATTAAGAAAATAATAAATGAAATATACAACAGCGGTGACGAACCGGAAGACCTGGGTAGATTTATTTTCACAATGTTACCTAAGACGCAAATGGATGAGACCTCTATCAGACAATCAACTTAATGAGACGCATAACGAAACTTATCATTCGAATTCTGTTGAAATGATAACGTAGCAGAACTAGAAAAGCACAGGACGGTTTCGTTAAAGGCAGTTCGATATTTATGCTAAGAATCAGAAAAAGCAATAAACACGCAGAAAAATGTTTATGTTTTCTAGATGATGCTAAAGTGTTTGCAGAGGTACGACACAAAGAATTACTTGAACTGCTTCGAAAGCTTGATTTATTTAGGAAATATATTAGAATAATCCAAAACTTATGCTAGGAGCAAACTATTTACATACGAATAGAAAATGTATTCGGTAAATGCACAAAAATAGAAAGGGCATAAAACAAAGATTTTTCTTCTCGCCAGACTTATTTAAACTTTATTATGAGTCGTTCCCGAGAAGTCGTAGACAATCTTAACAACATTAGATATGCACATGTCATAGTATTGATAGCAAGCACAGAATATAAATGCAGAAACTCTTAGAGAAGTGTTTTTTACTATTGTTCACACAAAAAAGGCCACACAAGTTAGCGGTTTACTGAATAGGGGTGTCGTAAGATTGTGTACGGGGGCGAAGAAAGGAGTGCATATTATGAGGATATGTAGTTTAGATAACAGCTGACCCTCGACTTAAAGAAGTTAAAACTATCATGTTCGGAGAAGCATCCTCTTGGGAGTCCGTTCCACACTGCAACAGTTCTGGGAAAAAGCTATGGAACTTACTCTTTACCAATGAGATATTAAGGCAATGTTGACTGAAAATACTTGGCATTGCGGGTCCTAGCTTTAAAGATCTGGACAGGTGGAACAAAGGATTGTAGTTCGCTTGGATACTCGACATGAAAATAGCGGTAGAGTTGCAAGATGCTAGCAACGTTTCGCCTGCAGAGGAAATGGGTTGAAAGGTGGAAAACAATCACCAACAAGACTACGCAAACACTTTTGAACTCATGCCTAACTGAACAATGATGAAAGGAAAAAGATCATTCAGGCCTTCAGTAATGGTAACAACATTCATACTCTGACTTCCATCTTCAAAGTCCATTCAAGAACCATCAAGAGAACGGTGAATAAGTTTAAAAAAGAGGGAACAACAGAGAGGAAAACTGGATCTGGAGATCACAACAGCAAGAGGGGTCATCATTTCAACATAGAGCTAAAGTTATCAATTAGAAAAGATCCAACTCAATCCATAAGACGTTTGGCACGTGAAAGAGGAGTTTCAGTTATGACAGTCCAAAGAGCCGTGAAAAAAGACTTGAAAATGAAATTGTACATGAAACCTGTGAGTCACCTTGTTGCTCCAGGATAGAAAGTTAGAATGTTAAAGAAGGCGAACATCATCTTGAATAAGTTTTAAAATGATCCTGGAATAATATATATATATATATATATATATATATATATATATATTTGAACTTTATTACAATCTTTCATGAGCTTCCGATCCTTAGCTATGATTAATTAATAACGAACATGTCATTTTCGTTTATGATCGATTTCATCACGATTCTTCTGTTAAGCTTGGAGAGTAATCATACATTCTTATCGCTCAACGTAGAGTGAAATAGTGTTATAAAAATCTCGGAGAATTCCAGTAAGATATCTTTAATCATTTCTAAGATACAACGGTTCAGAGCTTAATTTAACAATTGGACAATTTTACTGTTACACCCGGTATTTACTAACAATTTGAGAATGTTCTTAATCAGATCGTTAACATAAAGCAGAAAATGAATAGGGACGAGGAAAGAGCCTTGGGAGGTGGCTTTATTGATTTCATGGGACTCAAAGGATCGGCGATTAACAACGTCCTTCATAGTCCTAACCAAAGTGGGGAGTTTGTATTGGACCCCTATATTACAATTTATAATATAACATAGCATATATAAAATAAGTAACTACACATGATGTTTAGCCTTCCCGAAATGTTACGAATTTCACGAAAACTTTTTTATGGCTTGCGAAAAAACGTCTCAAACAAAGAAAAACCTGTGTATGGAAACGTAACATAAGAAAGAGATTTGGTCTACGCAAGGTCGACTATCATTACCAATTTGTTTAATAAATTCTACTCGTGATAATACGAGGAAAACAATCCTTTTTTATAATAATTGGAATTCGTGGCATGTGAAAATATCAATTGCTAAACAATATAATTCTGCTAATATAATATATAAATTGTATTTTCAATCAGTCTGTGCATCTGTGGAAGACATAGAATGTTAAGACAGTAATGTACACTATAAGCAAAAAGTTTCTGACAACTCTGCATTACTTTAAAATCTTTAAACACCGTGAATTTCTTTAAAACACCTTAAAACACTCTGCATTTCTTTAAGAAAACAACTTGAAACACCCTGCATTTATTTTTTTTTAAAAAGCTTAAAACACCCTGCATTTCTTTAAAAAACACCTTAAAACACCCTACATTTATTATAAAAAAGAACTTAAGACACCCTGCATTTCTTTAAAAAAAAAAACACCTTTTAATCACCCTGCATTTCTTAAAAAAAAAAAAAAACACCTTAAAACACCCTGCATTTCTTTTTAAAAAAAAAACACCTTAAAACACCCTGCATTTATTTTAGAAAAACAGTTTAAAATTTTGCATTTTATTAAAATAAAACTACAGTGAATTTGCTTTAATTTTTCTTTCTCCAGGCACTTTTTACTACCAAAAAATTCAAATTTGGATTCGTCTGTCCACAATACATTTTGTTAAATTATGAATATTTTGAATGAGAAACATATTTTGTTTACATCATTAACCCCTCAGCAGACTTTTTGAGATTACCAAAATTTTCAAGTGTTAAATGTTAATACAGATTCTTAAAGTTAACTCAGCAATGACTAATATATTGTAAAAACATATATAGCTGTCGCTGTTTGAAGAAAAAAAGTAACATAACATTACGACAGTATTTTCATAGTTTTTTCTTAGTTTTTTTAATTTTGAAGTTATTTGCACAAAATGGCAAAGTCAATGTAACTAAGCATTGAGGTGAGGAGACAAATTGAAATTTTATTCGAAGAAGGCTACTCTCAAAGACAAATTGCCAAGAAGTTCAAGATTTCTAGACATGAGGTACAAATACACTGTCATTACTTAAATTTTATCTTTTACTTTAAAAAAAATACAAAAATATCTCATTTTAAGGCGTTTTTTTTGTTATAAATTAATTTTTTTTATTTCACATTGACAAAAAGTACTAAACTGTTATGCAATATCACTGCTCCTGTGTGCCAGTGATATTGGATACATTTCTTATCGATGAAGAAAAGACTTGAAGCAATAGGCATATAATTTGGAAAGAGTGTTTGGAAAATTTGATACTCACAAGGCAGATTTAAGGCAAGGGGAACATAGGAAAACAGCGCATAGCCTACCTAGCCAACTTGAGTAAATGGATGTCGGTAAAAAATTTAGGAGAGTTAAGAACAAGACAAATGTATTAAGAGCTACAAAGGAGAGGAAATTGTGGAGAGACATGATCTCCAACGTCCTGAAAGGATACGATAGGTAGAAGAAGAAGAAGAAGAATACAAAATCTGTCTTATTTTTATATTAATGTCCTGAATGTTACATTTTATAGCGTTGATGAAATTCATTTTGTTCTTTTTTTAACGTCAATGTGGTTCTGTCATAGTCTAATCGCACAGACAATATTAACCATGTAAATATTTCAAGACGAAGTCAAGTTGATAGACATGCCTTACAATGGAAATTGCTGTGCCTTTCCAACCGTTGACAGAGGTCAGAGTTCAAATTTACGTCAAAATCTGTGTTCGGATGCTGATTTCCATGAAAGATAAGATCTCTCAATCTGGAAAATTTGACCAAAACAATCTTCCAACTTGGGTTTTAGCATTTTACCGGAACAAAATAAGTTCAGTAAATTTATAAATAATAACAACCTCACTTTCTTTAAAATGCGTGCATATGAATGCGTATTTTTCGTGGCTGAAATAGTTACACGTTTCCCAATGCTGCTAGAGGTTGATGTTCGAGCTCAGTCAAAATCCAACATTTTCCGAGCATTTAACTTTATCGGAGAGCCAATTTATTTTTGTCATATGAAGCATTTCTAACCATGATTAATTTCATTATTAATTTCAACGTAATTTTACTTGTTTTTAATCACAACTACTCAGGCCATCAGTCTATGGTAGTGAGTATACAAAGTGGATTAAAATTACATTAAGTAATTGGTATAAGAGGTTACTGAATGAGGAATAACCAAAAGGGAGTTTGGAAATAAAATAGTAATCTTTATAACATCAGCAAAATACAATACTCGCCAGCGGCGTGAAGTGGGTAAACCACTGCTACTGGTGAAATACTTAGATAGTGTCCAACGTATTTATGAGGATTGGGACATACCTATTAGCGTTCATAGGTACAGTATATAACAGCAATATTAGTGCTAATATTAACAGTGTACATAAAAACAATAAAAAAATATGGCACTGGGCGATCGTTGGGGTTAAAAAAAAAAGAGTTTATAAGTTAGATATTATCGTCTGCCAGCCTTTGTATAAACTGGTTTCTCGAGGTAAAGGTGACATGAGTTCGAGCTGTTTTATTCACTGCTCTAAATTGACATAAAATGAAAACCAACTGAAATTAAAATGAAACAAATACAAATTAATAGCAGTAAGTTTCTGTGTATATTTCTTTCATTTTTGGTGAGTTTTATAACAGCATTCCAGTCTTTATCGGTTATTAAATTGTAATATTCTTAAGTTGTTTTGAGATTCTAACATGAAAACTTTTAGTATTTCTCATTCCTAGTTTCTTTGTTTTTTAACTTTTCCTCACCAATCAGATTTGATGTCATTTACTTTAATGGCGAATAAATGTGTCGGACCCAAAAATGAAATTAATAATAAAAATTCTTCAATTCTGAATCCAGAAACAATTACCGACTACTACATCTACTGCTACTAAGTAGTAAACAAACAATATAACGCAGAAAAATTAAAAAGATTAGGCTGAATGACAATAAAGGAGAACCCTGCTTCATGATGATGCTTAGATAATTATATTTGATAATCATTATTAATTATTAGTTATAGTTGCGATGACAAGCATGTAAAATATAATGGAAGCAAATACGAATCAAAATGAATAATAGTTAAGCAAAGTTTAGTTAATATTGAGAAACCCAATAGTTTTTCAAGTGATAAGAACAAACAGGCTACAGTCGATTTATATTACTGGGTCAGAGAATTATCTACTTTAAAGAATACCTTCTTCCCAATTCAACGAATAAAAAGCAAATTGTACAAGTTTACAATTGCAAAAGGCCAAGAAATGTGAGAAATATAAAAGACAGAAATCAGCTTAAAAGATCATTTTCATGAATCGGGGCGATTTGAAGATTTATTCCGGGCAACAGCTATCGACCCTGACAACAGAAGTCACAGCAAAAACCAAAAGACTCCGCCAATCAAGCTAGTTGTTAAGCGCCTAGCGTAGACTGATTATCAGCAAGTTAACCTTAGTCGGCAAGGCATTTCGCTTATGGACTAGGTTCGATCCTCACTGGATAACCTATCCTGTGTGTAAATACCATATTTGATAGCATACAAGCTTACGATGCAGAAAATAATTATTGAACCAACTGTGAAAGCTTGAAATTGTTTAGTGATTATGCATCATTTACCCTCAAGTGATGGCGGTTTTGTCATTTGGCAAAGTTCTTTGTTTGTGATTCTGTCATGCAAATCTCTAAGATCTGATGAAAATCTTCTTTAAGACATACAGAATTCATTCTCTTGAATCCATTTGTAATCATTGATCCGAGAAAACGGTTATATATAGATGATAGTTTAGACATTTCTGAATGGGCTGGATGCCATGTACGACATATTTGAATCTCCATCTGAAATATAATAAAACTTTCACTCATTGTAAAGATGAAACATACACTATATGCATTGGTAAATGATACAATAAACAGATATCTCGTTTTCAGAATTACAATTCCTCCCACGAATACGGTTAGCAATCAACTGATACATCATACCATCATTTTAAAAAGATTAAATAAGAACATTCTAATATAGCCTACAGTTGTTTACAAGCAACTACACCCTTGTGCAAATTAATTGAAACAAAACGAATGATTCCAATATTATTTACTTTTTTTCGTATTTTTTCAATTACAGGTCGTTCCTTGCAGATTGACAACAGATTCGCGACTGGATTTAAATTAGGAGAGTTTCTGAGCTAGTCGATAGTACTTTGATTTGGTAAGGCTTGTAAATGTGTTCGTGCAGCATTACAATTTTCGTACGCTTCCCTAGAGTAACGTTCATCGCAAAAAAAAATGGCTGTAGGATAACTAATCGAAAGTCGAGACAATATGCCTGGGCGTAATAAAAATCTGATGCAATCACGGATAACGCAATATTTTTCAAAGGCAAGCAAATTTCATCATAGACTCCGAAAATAGATTCATATTACTGCACACCACTGCAAATAACCTAATCTGAGTTAAATAGAAATCTATTACACACTGTCACTCCAGGAGGTCTAAAGCTTACCGTATAGTGAAAGAAAGGAAACTAAAACGGTTGTTTCAATTAATTTGCACAAGAGTTGTACGTAGAAAGGGATATTCTGAAGCAGTATTAGTTTATTCCTTTTATGAATGGGTAATAAATGTTTTTTGTTTTCTTGTATCTTTTGTAATTTTATATAAATATATTTGTTAAAATATACCGGATTCCCTCGCGGTTGCGATTTCAATCCCTGGGGCTGGTAGTGATAAAAAGTCAAATAATGTGATTCAGTAGAAGAAACAAAGCTAACGAAAAGAAGTTGAATAAAACTGATGAATATTAACTGGAATTAAATAATCCCCAAAGCATGGAAAGCCGAATAGAGATAATCTCTACGTTGGGGGACTTAATAATTGGGTTCGGTTCTAAATTTCAATAAAGATACTGAGTACGGAGGCAGATACCTGAAGAAGGCTGGACGGTACAACGGCCGAAACTTTTTAAATATAACATCCAAAATAAGCATTCTGGTCTGAATGATAATGGTGATTGTGAGATAACATTCAACCAAACATTGACCGAACAATTTGCGTTACTGTCGGTTAAAATTCATAAAGTCTTTATCTGAAAAGAAATTTTCAGTGAAATAGCTTCTCAAGTTTGTTAACTGTTATCGTTCTGTCTAGTGTTAATGAGGGTTTCCTTAATAGCCTTTTATTTAAGGTAGTGTGGAATACCAATATCTAGATTTTATCATTATTTTCTCTTCGAGTTTTTTGTTATTGCTGACAGTTTTCAAGTGAGGTCGCTTCTCTTATTTGGTAATGTTCTTTGCGATTCTGTAGCGCCAGTCTGTGAGGTCTGAGGAAGAAAACTACTCTCCAAGACCTACAGGTTTCATTCGCTTGTATCCATTTTTAATCATTGATCTGTGAAAATGGATGTATACAAGTGACAGCTTAGACATTTCTGACAAGGTTGGCCACCATGCATGACATCCATATGAGAATATCTTGGTGTAATAATAAGAAGAAAACGTTTATTTATATTTACTATTATAAAGATGAAACCTACAAGTGATATAACGCCCTGGTTAAGACAATAATCTACATCCGCGTCTTGGGTAAGATGATAAACTACATCCAACAGCAAGGCCTCTGTTTGGAGGTTTGAGGAGCGTGGAACTACCTCTTAATTGCTGATGTTACCAGGTCCGCCCTAACCCGTGGTGGTATTACCTATTAGGGTCCCAGGCTATGTGCAAATAGTTAACCCCAAAACTGAGGTCAAAACATTATGAAAGTGTAAAAATAGGTTTGAATACCAATAATACATTTTTGGAAAAAATTATTACCAGCAATAGATTTTGGGAAAAAAATACCAGCAATATATTTTTGAAGGAAAAAAATTAAGCAATACATTTTTGAAAAAAAATATTACCAGCAACACATTGTTGACAAAGTAAAAAATATATATTACCGGCAATAAAAATCCTGTCGACATTAAATAATCCATTGAGCTTAATATTCCGTAAAACAAACCAAACTAAATCAAACAAGTGGTATAATTTTGAGGTAATACTTACTATATAGATTTACATAGGTAAATAACGCAATAAAATGTTGTTTTTTACTGAATACTTATTTTCGCTACTGTATGCTAACAAATGCAATGATCACTGAAAATAACTATCGCCTACCTGGAAGTTAATGGCCGGTGTTCGAGCTCAAGTCAAAGCCAGGATTTCTAACGTGGATTTCCAACTCAAATAAGCTCTTTCCACTTCGAATTTTATGTGGTTCTACAGAAGAATCTTGAGAATACCATGAACGGAGTTATGAGATACTTTTAAGGAAAATGAAAATAGAACTGACACTTATATTTAGAAACAAGCAGTTGAGATTTCTAGGACACATAATGAATAAAAAAATAACTCTAGGAACCGCCATGATCAATTATCACAAATTCCAAATTTTTACATACTGGGCAAAGTTTTCCTATTTTACAAGTAAATGTATCAAATATTGTTATACCTTTTAGATTTATTAGTTTGTATTAATTTAAATTGATTGAAAATGTCTCTTATTTTGTTTAAGTGATATTTATATTATTTTTACGGATGTTTTGTTTTTTACGCCTTGTTGTCGGCACTCGCTCGCATCCGAGCATCGAGAGCGTTATCCTCTCCTTCCTGGAAGCGATGACGGAGATGGCTGCGAAAGCCTAGCCTACTCCTGAAGCAGGAGTCTCCGAGGAGTGTAGGTGAGCAGGAGTCACCGAGGAGTGTAGGTGTGTGGATGCGGCTAGGCGAGCCGAGCCCTCCTAAGAGCAAGTCGCAGACGGTCTTACGTCAGGAAGACAGATTTGCAGCAACAGTTTCCCAGGTCAGAATCGATGTTGGCCTGTGTCAGGGATGTTTTCAATTGATCCTTAAAGCGTTGTTTTGGGCTTCCGTGTAACCTCATGCTGCTAGCGAGTACTCCAAACAGGAACGCATTCTGGACACGTCACCCGCCCAGCGGAGGCGACTGGCCTGTACCAAAAGCTTTATTCAGTAAATCTAAAAAAAAAGAAAAAAAAACGTAATAAATTTAATAAGAAAGTTAAAATTTAAAACAAATTATCATTTAAACAAAATAGATTAGAGATTAAGTTATAATTTACTGGGAAACAAGTGTTGTAATCAACCTTTAAAAATCTTTCATTATCTTCTCGACAGATATATATTAGGTTAGGTCATGATGTACTTCCTTTTCCAACGTCCAATGACATCATTTCCTATTTTGATTCTAAAAAATATTTTATTTTATTCTATATCGTAGTAATCAGTTATGCAGAAAGTAAATGTAGGAGTTTGAGGATTGTTTCCAAACAAAGAAACAGAAATAATTACACTTGAGTGAAGAGGATTTTAATGCAAACCGGTTTCGACTTCTTTCCGAAATTTCTTATTTAAAGACGCTTTAACCCATCCTTTCGACTGGGCCTTTGCTTCATAGGCGTGGACAGGAAAGGGAGGGGTAGATGATATTGGCATTCGTGGCTTGTTTTGTATTTTATTCACTTGTGGCATGATTTAAAGAAATCGAATTTGTTTGATGTAAGTGTAAATTTTAAAATATCTATTCAATATAAAATGACGGAAGTATTCCCAATAACAATTTAAATCTATCTTGAAAATAATAAAAAAAAAAAAACGATTATCTACAACCGGACTAATGTCATCATCTTTGTTGTTTCGATCGCAACATTTCGTCCATTGTGCTATCTAGCCTTCTTCAAGTATCTGTCGACCGATAGGGATTTCGAACTGAACCCCCTTTATTTTCCAAGGGCAGATTGTTTTCATTTCCCTGTCCAGGTTTTTGAACATCTCATTTTGGTTAATTGTTTAGTTTTTGCTGCTCCACTTTCCACTGAGTCTACCCGGCCTAGGGATTGAACTCATAATTATGAGTTCAATCCCTAGGCCGGATAGACTCCTCTTACTACCAAATATTCAAATTCGGGTTCGTCTGTCCACATTTTGCTAAATTATTATTTTTTATGAGAAATATTTTATTTTGTTTTCATCAGTGACTCTCAGAGTAGACGTTTTGGGAATACCAAAATGGCTGGAGAGTTGATTCAAGACAAAAGAATCACGAAAAAGAACAATGTCATTCGATTTTGCCAAACATGCTATACCAGCTAGTTTACGCATAATTGGAAAAAAAAATCACCTTTAAACAAAATAACGATCCGAAATACTCTTCAAAATTACCTCAAGTCAAAAAAGGAAAT
>OZ010594.1:104213460-104365960 GCA_963932145.1 Acanthosepion lycidas | reverse complement strand
TATTAATGCGAGGAATTTTTGTCCTAATTTGTTCTTTACCATTTGGTTGTATGGGGTCGTATACCAAATTATTTTTCTACATCTGTTTTTTCTATGCTTTTCATTTTTTATATAAGTTAGTTTTGGGGTTTTGTAGCCACTCTCGTTTAGAGATTTATTATAGGAATTGATATGCTCATCGAAAATCTTGCCATTTACTGAAATTGTACTTATTCTTTTACTGATAGATAACGGTATATGTTTAATTATGGAGTATTGCTGCCATATATGGTCTGGAACCCCTTCTGTTTGCCTCGGGGTTCTTGATAGGCTTCAGTGGCGGATATGCAATATAATTGGCCCTGCTCTGGCATCTCGTCTACAGTCACTTTCTCACAGACGCGCCGTCGCCTCCCTCTGTCTGTTTTACGAATACTTTCATGGCAATTGCTCCGAGGAGCTGCATTCGCTGATTCCCATACTTCTTGAGTTCAAGCGCCCTACGAGGCTGGCATCCCGCTCTCGCCCTTTCACTGTCGAAACTCCTAAATGTAGCTGTCTCTTCTACTCCAATAGCTTCATATCTCGTACCTCTCGCCTGTGGAACTCCCTTCCCTATTCCAGTTTCCCAGAGAGCTATAATCTCCAGCTATTCAAATATAATGTCGATCGACATCTCCAGTTGCCTTGATCTCTCCACTACCCTTCTCCTCATCCTTTCTTCTATCACTCCTATCTTATCTTGCTCCAAATTTTCTGTAACCGCTTGCGTCCAAGTGGCTTCTCGCCTTGCTTGGGGTGAAACGCTTTAAAAAAAAATTATAGATGAGGTGTGATTTGATTTAGTGTGTATATATAAAGGATTGGTATTGTTTTTTTATATGGTGTTTATGTATTTTATATTTATATATATATATATATATATATATATATATATATATATATATATATGTGTGTGTGTGTGTGTGTGGTGTGTATGTATTTATATATATATATATATATATATATATATATATATATGTCTTAAAATAATTGTCGGACTTTGTCCATTTCATTATATATATATATATATATATATATATATATATATATATTGCGGCGGTGGGAAATTGATTGAACCCGGGATGTCAGTTCAAGACCAATAACATTGCAGATTCTTCCTTGAATTTCATCAAGAATGTCTAAATATATACAGTAGATAGATTTTGGAAAGAAAATTTGTCTAGCACGACACAGTTTCATAGCACTAGACCGAGCAGTTGATTCAACTTCCACTTCATGTCAGCAAAGAATGTTATCCGTGACGGCTCAACGGGACATTTTCTTGGGGTTTAGCATGAACGAGGCTGATGGAAAGCAGAAAGGAATCTCTCTGATGATTAATAGAAAGCATTCTTGTTTTGGAAGCGTTAGAATTAACAAACCATACCTTGAACCAGTTATTTTTAAGTTACTTTTGAGATCAGCTGCCAATTTGACCTCATCGGATCTATCAGATTTAACATTAAGACACAAGTAAATATCATCAAGAAAGAATCAAGATATTGTAATGTCACTGAATGATAGGAAAATAATGTAAATCCCCAGAACGTTCAACGAAGATTATAGAACAAAGAAAGAAAAGATTTTAAAATATTAGCAAGATAAGAACAAGAGAAAAATAACTGTTTTTTTTTTTTTTTTCAGAATTTAACTGAGGTAAATAGCAATAGGGGGTTTAGATCCAAAAAGTTCAAGGTCGTAATTCCAAGTGTCATAAATAAGTTCAATGTCAGAAAATGCCTGACGTGAAAATCAAAAGCGTTACAAATCCATATAACAAAGCAGAACGTCTTTCTTCCCCCACGAAGTGTCAAGCATGTGTTCCAAAGCAACATTCTTTTATTGGGATAAGAAAGGTTGTGATTGGTCAAGACTGGTCGGGAAACGCAAACAATTACCATATTTTAAGGTCTACTAAATTTCACCCAATCTTCATTCTGTTTTCTATTTCAATAGATAACACAGCGAACATTGTTTTTCGAGATAAATGTTAGTTTTCTCCTTAGTCACCACAGTAACAAAAAGAAAGTTTAGAAAAATTTAAATCAAGAAAAGTGAATTGACCAGCAAGAAAATATTTGAAGAAACTGACGTTTTGAATGCAAAGAGAGAAAAAACATGGTTATCTTAACAGGGTGATCTTACTTCCATCTTAACCAATGCAATGCTCCATGGCACCTTCAGTTGTTTACTCAGTTTAGCATACGGTACAAAGCCACAAGTGTAGTGGTACTCAGTAGGGATTGAACTCGCAATTTCAGCAATTCTTTATAAGTCAAGATTGCCCACCACTAATTATTCAGCGTAGCTTACGGCAGAGAAGCCCAAGTGTAGAGCGGCCGTTAAGTGTCGAACTCATTACAAAAGTAATTGTATGTGACTAACTTGCTAACTACTAGCTATGCACTCAGATATTTACTACGCTTAGCTTACTACGATATGAATATTAGGTTGGTGCAAAAATAATGTCGTTTTCTCACATATGTTACTATGTGAGAAAACGACATAGCTATATTTGTGGCACCCAGTGTGAATCAATCTCAGTAGAGAGATAGGAGTTACTTAATTTCCTAAGGTTGTATGTGCGTTTGTACATAAGAGTGCATATTCGTGTATATGTGTGCCTGTGTGCATGCATGTACGTGCGCGCTTAAGTGTGTGTGTATGTGCGTGTTTTTAGTGAATAAATAATTTGTATATAATGCAATAAGTGAGGCTTAATCGCTTTAAAAGTGTTCATTATACCAAGTCGAAAAGTAATAAAACCTGTCTAAATTTTTTTTTTAATGTATGGATTTCGAAAGAGATTTTTATATCTGACATCGTGGGAAGCATAAAAGAGCAAAATCAATTGTAGGTTTTAACACGTTCACCGCCACTCGATGCTCATGTGCGTCTTGTGGCATGTTACGTATTGCCTTTGATGCACATGTAAGTTCATCCAACGGTCTTTATTTAAGACAGTATAACTGGCTACAACAACACATAGTTTTAATTTATACCTTCAAGCACTGAGCAGAAAACGTGTTCATTTTATTTTACTGTATGTTACAAATATCCAACGTAGCAGTGAATGTTTAATAAACGTGCTAACTAGAAGACCTCAGTTAAACTTGAAACCTGAACATCGGGTTTATTTGTTTGGCCTGTTGTGTTTCTAGTGAAACTTTTGTCAAACTTTCTTTTCTCGGTTAATTAGAATTTTTTATCATTTTCACCTGAATGCCATTAAGACGAAAGGAGTTCAGAACAAAGAAAATAACAAATAGGACAATAAAAGAACAGGTTTCAGGAAGGCACAAGATGGCGAGTGACGTTGATGGCGATTTTTGAAGTAGGTTTCAGGAAAGCAATGAACCAGTAGACAGTTCCAATGGTAAGAAGTGCGAGAAAAATAACTGTTAGAATAAAATATGCCGTTAGATTTAATTATTTCAATAGTGAAACGATGAGACCTAGTTGCCAATCTAATAATGCGCTTACATTCATGCGGTCGATGTAACAAGGAGGAAAGTTCATTAGAACAATTGCCTTGAAAATATTTATAGAAAAAGCACAAGGAAACCGCATTATGACTGTGGAGAAATGACTGAAGTAAGAATGCCAGGCCAAGATTCTTCTTTGGATTTTCTTGAGAATCTCGAGACATATAAGAGGAGAACCAGACCAGATATGGCAGCAATATTCAAAACACAGACAGGTAGTTTTATAAACGAGCAAGATGGTTTGTTTTTGTTTGTTTGTTTTACGGCATATCAACCTCAATGGATTATTTAATGCTGACAAAATTTTCATTGTTGGTAATATTTTTTTTTCAAAAAAATTTTCTATTTCTGTTAATATTTTTTCCTTCAAAAATCTATTTCTGGGGGGTCAGCATCAGCCATGCTGACGGAAAGCATAAATAGTTCCAAATAGTTCTCATGACAAAATAAGAGTAGTTTCATTCGTAGTATTTTTAGAAATTTGTTCGTCACAAGGAATTATGATTACAAGTTTTGTTTCTCTATAGAACACGGTAATTGTTATATAGAAATAAGGTGTCGCTACCGACACTTGAGTTTGAACATAGATCACCAGAGAGTAAACACAGGCGATCCCATTATTGAATTAAGTAGACCACGTGACCATGGCAGAAGCGCATATATGGGAAGTAGCGTGTGTCTAATTGAACGCGATTTCTATTGTATCTTCTGTCACTATTCGGAATGCTATTTCTACTCTATCCTCTATTACTATACGAACCGCTATTCTCTACTGTATTCACTATATTATTTCTCTATTCAGGTCACTATACGGTGGTTACTTTTCGAGCGAGTATTTTCGAGCAAGTACTATTAGTGCGAGTGCTATTCGAAGGCGCCTGACACCAGTATTGTTCAACGGCGATACTATAGTTGTATCTGCGATTAGAAAGTCTCTACTACAACGAGCATTACGAAAGTGACGACGAGTGTTCGTTGACATCGCAAAAGTAATGAAATAAGAAGTTGTGGACATAAATTTTCCAGGAGCCAATCACAGATAACCTTGTCACATTATGTAGGGAAAACTCAGACGAACTATGTATAAAATTGCCCAGTGATGGCTGTATTACCTTTGCACTATTGGTGTTACATTTAGTGTTAAAATTTGTCCTGAAATAATTTTTACACATATTCATCCATGGATTCGTCTTCTACGGTTTATCAACCTTTTGCAGCTTATTTAAAGCCAGAAAATATTTTTAGATTGTAAGAATTTTTTGTGGAGATGATAATGGTTTAGCGATACAAGTCTTACTAATTAACCCATAGCTGGGGGGATGAGATAGATTCATATCTTTCCTAAGGGTATTTGCGTGTAAGGGAATATAACGAGCCAAACAAAAATTAGAAATCGGCTCTTCAATTAACAATTCCGAGCCATTATCTATTGCACCACCCGCACATACAAGCTTACAGCACCTGGTATTCCCAAGCGGTCGAGGTACTAAACAGGCTTGACGTTGCTTAACTTTGGTGATCGTACAGGAACAAGTGTTTCAATGTGATCTGGCCGTAAGCCTTTTATATATGTAATCATAAACAAAATAAAACAAACTTAATGAAAATGAAACATTTATTTTTATTTGTAAACATGTAAACATTTTCTGTCTATATCTCTGAGATGAGGTATTATGATTACTTGCATTATTTACATTATTCGGACGGTTATCCTCATCTTCATTGCTATATTCAAAACGTTTCGGCCGTTGTACGCTCCGGCCTTCTTAAAGGGTTCGGATCCAAATTCCAATCACCTGAGGAAGACCGGAGTGTACAACGGCCGAAACGTTGTGAATATGGCAATGAATAGATAGATAGATAGATAGATAGATAGATAGATAGATATGAACAAACTGAGAAAGAAAGAATGAAAGAATAAATTGAACAAATGTGCCAGAATAAATGTATTCTGATTTTTTGCAGCTTAACATTGTGAGCTACAGCCTTTAAAATGCCTTTAAAATCATTTTCGAAAGTAACCCAATTCGCTATTTCTGGTTCAATCTGGTTAACCGGACATGTGTCTGGTATGATTCTTTCTCGTCCTTTTTCGTGATTTACTTTATGATAAAGAAGATAAAATGCTTTTTTTAAGCCAAAACTACTTCCCAGTTGACCCACATCAGCCATTTTTACATCAACGCACATCTTGTTCTGGACAATCACTTTTTGTTTATTAACCTTCTCAACCTGACCAGTTACGGAGAAATCTAATATGTCTTGATAGTCAATATGGTGACCTCTCACAAGGTCCCATATAGATATAAAAAATAACTTTAGATAGATAGAGGAATTTATATTAATGATTATCACTAACCTCTATATTTTTAGTTGCTTCTATCGGTTTATATTTGCATGTAAAGATAAGCATATCCTCTGGGGAGTTAGATATGAACCGTCAGACTGAAAAGCACCCCAGAGAAAATGCATAAGAAATTAGCGGTGGGGTGCTTACAAACTAGGCATCTCCAATAAAATAGATTCTCAGGTCTTCTGTCGCATTTCCCCACCATTGAAGCATAGAAACCTCCGTAAAACAACGGTAATATTTTCGGTCTTGTTTATCAGTAATTAAATCTCAAACTTGCAATTACATTCTTCCTAAAACCAGATCTTCTTCTAATTCATTCTACACTAATTTCCATCACTGGCCGGGTGTGGACGTTCCAAAGACCCAAAACTGAACTAAAATTCCGTCAACTGTGCAAGGCTCCGCATATACCTCCCGTTTTTACTCACACACTCAAAGAAAAAATAAGCAATACAATACAGAATTTCCACCCCTAATAGCATCCACTCCCGCCTAAAGAGATAAAATAAAAACCGGAGCCGAATTAAGCCTAAGTAAGAACCACAAAAGCCCATCAGAGGAACATTATCGGCAGCTGGACGGCATCTTGGACCGAGTTCACAGTCTTTGTCAGAAAGCGACCTCCCATCTCCAAGAGACAGCTCGCGAAAGGTCGTCGCCCCAGTAAGTCACAACTCATCCTCCCTCTCCTCCCTTTACGCCCCTGTGGACGCCTTTTTGAACTCCACTTATCTCCTTTTTTCAACAAGAGACATTTACATCAATTTATCATTTGTTGTATTTTACATTAATACAATTGTTTATTTCTTTAAATCTTCATTGTTTCTTCTTTGTTCTGCCTCCATACGCTTAATATAACATATCTGATTTTTTTCCCCTTTTTAAAAAATTGGTCTATACAATATTTCGGTGGAAGTCACTATGTTTTTATGCTACCACGTTGCTGAAAATAAATCGGTGTTCTTCAAGCCGAGATAAAAAAAAAAAAGCTCAAATTTCGAATACTGATTTTTTTCTAACGCTACCAGACGCTTTCAGCTTAGCGTAACACCTATTTTATTATTTTTATTTCAGATCTGTATTTTTACCTTTATCACTACTTGAACCGTACTAAGTTGGGTAAATATCAAATAAACTACCGTGTGTTCATCATCACTTTAGGGTATCTATGTAAACTGAAATGCCAAAAACGTCAAGACATCTATCTAATAATGTACAGTTCCTCTATTATCCAAAATAAGGGCATCTACGAGAGGTTACATTATTTTTTAACATTTCGCTCCAGTCAAGGCGATAAAAACAGAGGCTTACTGAACATGAAATAAATGGAGAGGCAATAAAAGAACATAATTCAAATGACGATTGACGTTGGATTTAAATGTTTGAAGATTGTAATTAACAGGAAAGTAAGAAGCTGAAAGTTCTACAAGTGAAAAGTGCGAGAGAAGAAACTATTATCATAGACCTTGAAACCGTAATTTCAACAGGGAAATTATGAGACCTAACTACCAATCTAGTACTACGCTTAAATTCATCAAATCGAAGTACCAAAGAGGAAAGCACATTAGAACGATTACCGTGAAAATATCTAATGAAAAGACAGAAGAGAACTACGTTATAGAAATGGGAAAGCGACTAAAGCCGATATGCCATATCAGGACCTATCACCTTGCAGAATCATTAGGCTATGTAGCAGAAGCACCGGACCAGATATGGCACTAATATTCAATGCACGGACGCGTGTGGCTTCAAGTAAAAGGTGCAGATGTCATTGCGTGGCTAGATCTATCCAGGAACATTCCAGGTTTGTCCATAAATAAGTTATATTTGTTCGGTGTGACTGCAAGATAACCCGTACATTCAAAATGGGGTTTTAAATTGGCGAATGCAGGGGAAAATGGGGTACTTGGTAATCAACAGGATGTTCCTGGAAACAGTTTTCGTGTCACTGGCACACGATGGCGATTGCTCGCTGGAATCATCACCGGTTTTACTGTCACAAAATTTAGGATTCCAAAGAACTGTACCAAATAGTAGAAACCGCATCACTTACGGACTACCAACAGCAGCAACAACTAAAATGGATAGTACATGCAACTCGAAGAGAAAATAATGACATAATCAAGATGTTGACATTTCACACTATATGTGAAATAAAAGGTTAGGAAGAAAACTCCCCATCAATACTGGAAGGAGCGATAACAGCTACTGGATTTGAGAAACCTATTTTCCTGAAAAATTGATTTAAAAGAAAGATTTTATAAATTTCGACCGAGAGCAATATCTGGCTGCTCCGTCAATGAATTGATTTTAATAATTAATTCAATAATTAATTTTGGTCAATTAATTGATTTTAAAATTCCATACTCCACGAACTAAAAGGTTAGGAAGAAAACTCTCCAATACTGGAAAGAGTGATAACAGCTACTGGACTTAAGAAATCTATTTTCCTGAAAAATTGATTTAAGAGAAAGATTTCATAAATTTCGGTTGAAAGCAGTGCTGGCTGCTTGGTCAATGAATGCCAAATGTTTCCTTGTAGGGAAACGGTTAAGCGACCATTACCATTTTTGCTGGAAGTAAAACAAAAGCAACATTTATAAATATCGACGTGAATGTTTGCCATGAGTTATTAGGTCGTCAGTGAGCCATGCCGTTGAGTCTTCCCTCGTTGGATATTTAATTTAGTTATTGTATAGGCGTTTTTATAAATAAAACATGAACTCATTTTGTTTCGATCACTATTTGATAGATACTAAGCAACATCACAAAACTGATGATCATTGGAGAATTACGAGAAAAAATATGACATAATCAAGACGTTGACATTTCACACTACTTCAAATAAAAGGTTAGGAAGGAAACGCCCATCAATACTGGAAAGAGCAATAACAACTACTGAACTTGAAAAAACTATTTTCCTGAAAAATTGATTTCCGAGAAAAATTTTATAAATGTCAAGCGAAAGCAGCACTGATTGCTCGGTCAATGAATGACAAATGTTTCCTTATAGGGAAACGGCTAATATTACCATTGTCATTTGACTGTGGTATCCTAGACCTTCTTCAGGGGTCTTTTTTATCGAGTAACAATTTTCGGAATTTTGAAATGACCCTTTATTTAATCAACGAAGGTAGACTCTTCCCATTTCACTACACATGTGAGGTGATATTTTGTATTTGTTAATCCTTGGTGAGCATGAGTATAATCCGAGATGCAAGGTCATGACCGATAATGTTACAGGCAAACAGATTCCAAAATAAGGATTGTATCAACAATACGCTTTTTTTCACCTGACCTTACACGAACTGATTAGTACCAGTTATTTTTGTTTTTTGTTTTTGTTTGTTTTGTTTTTGTTTTGTTTTGTTTTGTTTTTTATACTCTGATAGGAGAAACATTTTTTTGCAAAACACTCTGATAGGGGAAATTTTCTCTAATTCAAAACTCATCGAAAAATGCTCACATGAAAACATGCAGAATTTTACTCAAAATGTATCAATAAGTGCCTGATAAGTGTCAAAAAGTCATTACAAATAATGGTGAATATATAATTGAATAATATATTGAAGAATAAAGTTGATAAAGAAAAACGAGATTTTTATGACTCAACCTAATAATATCCTGCCTGGAATCTCGTCAGCCATTCTAAAGTAGATGATTTGAATTTAGGTCAAAACTTTTCTTTGTGCAAGCAGCGTAATCACAAGTGCCAAAGAATTCAGTCTCTACAAATAAATCGAGAGTATTCTCATACTGAAATATAACAATATTTTTTTCAATGAATGTCTGACACTCGGGCGGTTCTTGATTCTCTAATACTGAAAATGATACCAAAATGTGGGGGTAATGGAAGGTGGTAAAACGAAAGAAAGTAAAATAAGGACAAGAATGAATGTGGATGGAATTGGGGTGGGGTATAAGTAGACGTTGTCCCCTAATCCATTTTCGGTATAATCACATTGTTCTTTCTCTCCTTTTTTTGCCTCTGCCAGTCTGTCTCAATTCTTAACGAACAAGGTCAGGCAGGGAATTCTAAAAATAAGGGAATTCTGTGTTACGCAAAATCGGGACGACATACAAAATCTTGGTGTACGTGCGTGGAATTTTGCTTGCAACCGTCTTCGGACAAGACAAATTAAAAATCTGTTACTTCCAAATAGCACTGCTCTGCTGCAGGAAATCAAATATCATTTCGATGGTCCACCATGAAGCGTGGTTTTGAGTTAAAAGCACGCCCCCCTCCTTGCACTAAAAACAGATAATGTAACACATTTACTGAATCGGGTGTTTAAAAAATGTAATGTCATGAAAGTCAATATTCGAAATTATTTTTCGCTGCTCTCTAACCTTTAACTTTAGCATAAAACAGACTGTCGCCTCTCGGGGTTGACTTCAATGTCCACTTATATATATATATATATATATATATATATATATATATATATATATATATATATATATATATATATATATATTGCTAATATTAGTGGTAAATATACACATACATATGTAAAATATATAAATATATATACATAGGTGCATACACATACATGTATATTTTTTTAATAAAAAATTCCAAGAGGATAGAATCCAGGTAGAACTCAATGTCCAGGACAGAGTAAGGATATAATAAAAAGGCTTAAACACTAATATTCCATGGTCATAATTTATTCCATTGGAATCGTAAATACGATCCAATTCATCAGACCTACAAATTCAAAGAGAAAACAGAAAAAACAAATCCGGAAATAAAAATAGAATTTAGAGAGAGTGTAAGTATGAGAGTGTGGGACAAATCTTAGAGCTAAAGAGAGGAGTAACAGACGAGAGAAAGAGGGAGATTAAATCTAGCAAGACCGGCCCGGTGGCCAATTACGGTCCGCGGTCAAATTTCATATGCACCCCCCATCCCATCCACTGTCATAGAATGTGTCACTTACGGCCCGCCAGTATTGTCAATCAGAATATATAAATTACGCACCTAAGAAATGCAATTTCATGTTTTACCAAAATAAAGCAGCAATACTGTGTGGTCGCCCTCTGGCGGTGTGACCCTAACCTTGCCCTTTTCCAGCCAATTTCTAAAATCACTGCCTTTGAACCAGACCTGACCTTTCACATTAGTGCAGGTAAGATATTTGTTTCGGTAATCTAAGATGAATAAATTCTAAAATCTTAGTGAATTAAATTTGTTTTGTGTTGGTCAAAATCAGTTTTAAATCTATTTGGACACAAGGACATATGTCACTTTATGTTTTCTACATCTTAATAAGATGAATGTTGGGGTTATGTTCCTATTCATAAATTTTTAACTTAAAGTTGACAGACAACGTTAATTATCAATAATATGTAATGTTTAAGATTAACCTGAGATATAACTTCCTGGAAGTTCTTGTTTCTCAGACATATTTTACTTCACCTTATATGGGCTTCAGATATGACAGGCTGAGTGATTTCGGTAAAACCTGTTTAAATTTATTTGTTTTCCATATAAAGATATGGAAATATGCCATTGGCAATTAAAAAAAATTCATGAGATAGTTTATTTGCATTTAATTTTAATGGTTCAAAGAATAGTTGGCCCTCGGGCATATACACTTCTTCAAATCTGTCCCTCTTTCAAAAAAGTTTGGACATCTCTGCTCTAGTTAGTCAACTGGAAACTATATATGGCTTTCTTTCATTATCTTGTTCTTGCTAAGTATACAGATATGCCTATAAATTTATCTTTTTTCTTTAAGTATCTCTCTTTCTCTTTATCTATCTATCTATATATATATATATGTGTGTGTGTGTGTGGGGGGAGAGAGAGAGAGAGAGAAAAATCTCTCAAAGATTCAAGGCCCTGTATGCGTTTGAGATCAGCTTTCCTGTGTCTCTTCTATAAATACTTTCATGTTAATTGTTCTAATTGTTCATTCCTCTATGGTACGGGGACTTAAGCGCATTACTAGATTGACGGCAACGTCTCATCATTTTACAGTTGAAATGGCTAGATGTAACCGGAAATGTACACCTTTGAGAACATACACTGAACGAGTGCATTTTAGCAAATAAATCATTAAACATTTGATGGCAAGATTAAGTTGTTCAAAATGGCTTGCATTATGTGACGTAGATGCTTGGAATAAAATCACATTCAGTGATGAAACTAGGATGCAACTGCCTTCTAATAAGTGTGAATTTATCGGATGGTCAGCAAGTAAACGAAACGGCCCACGTCACACGATGAAAACAGTAAAGATCGGAGTAAGAGTATCATACTTTAGGGATATACAAAACGTTTTGCAGTTTTTATGTTTTCCTTTCCAGAAATTAAGAATTAAATGACGAAAATATCTTATTTCCTTCTATTTTTCACTTTTAACGTTGAAATATTTCAAATTTACAATCCACACATGAATCGTATCGAAAGACACATTAAGATGTCACTTGTCAGAATATGTGTGTATATACGTTATAAATTTCAGTTATGCTTGAAACGGAATCACGTTTTTAAGACAGACCTACTGAAAAACGCGACGAACATTTGTTCCAACCAATATATATATATATATATATATATATATATATATATATATATATATATATAGAGAGAGAGAGAGAGAGAGAGAGAGAGAGAGAGAGTGTGTGTGTGTGTGTGTGTGTGTGTGTGGAAGAGTACGTATGCACGCTACATATATTTTATCACTTACGCAACATAAATAATTATCGAGCCATGACTAAAAAGTTCAAGAGTTGAATATATAGATAAGCACAAGTATGAGAATGAACCCTAAGACATAAAAATGTGTCTGTCTGTTCGATCAAATAGTTGCGTATTTTCTACCAGTGATCTAAAATAAAAAAAAATAAAGTAAAACAGAATGCTGATTTTCCAAGAAATAATTCTCTGTCCATTTTGTGGATTTATGTAACACGGCCTTTCTACTCTCATTTTTTTAAAACTAAACTGTGGTGGAATGAAGGTTAAGACTCATAAATATGAGTTTCTGCGTCGTAATTATTTATAAAGTCAGAGTTGCTTCCCTTTGTAATTACAATTGCTGTAGCCCTTTTGGTACTTGTTTCGAGCTATTAAACGCACGTGCAATCCATTGACACTAGTTAAACACTAGTGAATTTGAACCATTATAAAACTATTATTGTGGTAACGCGTCATGAACTAAACTAATCTTAGTAAATACCATAAACCATCAAATTCAATCATCGTTAGTCTCTCTCTAGCTTATGTCCTTGTGGCCAGCTCAAAATAAGCATTATAGAGATGGATGCTTATAACTGGACAGATATAAGCTACGCTGAAAGTTCGTGAAAATAGCATAACGATATTTAGAACAGAATTTTAATTTTACTGGGCAATTCAATTTCCTTCTTTTTTTTTCATTTGTAGTGCCTATATAGTATTCAACCAACTGTTCGAGCCTGTGTAGTAGTGTGTGTGCATGTGTCTATGGGTCTATGTGAGAAAGAAACACAGAGAGAGACAAAAGTCAACATTAATTTTATTGTACGGAAAGAAAGCATAAAGCACTTGTAATCCGAACATCTCGACTCTAAATGAATGGTTTCCTTGTGAATGCCAGCAATAATACTGTATAAAAACAAGCAGTCCCCAGTTGCCAATGTTTAAATGGCAAACTATATAAACATACCATATGTTTTATCTTTTTATACATAGCCATACATTCCGAGTCATAAATATTGTTTGGAAAAACATCGAATATCAAATGACCGCTTTTACATCATCAACGATTTTGATGGCGTCTGGAAAGGAAGTGACTACTTCGTCAGATTTTCATTTACATATCACTATGCCGTTCTTCCGTAGACAGTTTGTTTCTTTTTCTGAGACAGAAGTGTCCTTTTCCTAACAAATACCTAATAATGTTTCAAAAGTTCATATTTCAAGAATTCTAACAAAGCGTTATTTTATAGTCGTGTGGGGATACGGTTTAAAACTGTGACAATCGCCGCTCGCGTCACAACCGTGACCTCGCCCAAGCTTCACTAATCTCAGCCGACTCTACACACGTAAAATGCAGCTAATAAGCCAGCTTCGACACCGCCAGGCTCCCGTCGCCAACCACTGTGACGTCGTCACCATCCAGTTCCCGGCCTCCCTCGTCGTCATTATCATGACACCGTCGCTTTGATAACATATTTGACCAGAATCCAACAGAAACATTCCGCTCGGCCCATTCCAGACCACCTACGACTCCTTGAGCGCTTCCATCAGCGCTGTCTCCGTACCATCCTCAGCATCAACTGGAGTGAATACGTCACCAACGTTGAGGTCCTCGAACAGGCGAAAATCACCAGCATAGAAGCCACGTTGCTGAAGCAGGGCAGGGCATGTCTCCAAAATGGGGGACCATCGCCTACCCAAGATAGCCCTGTATGGCCACAGTGACAGAAGGATACCAAGGAAACGTTATAAGGACTCCCTCAAGAAGTCCCTCGGTATATGCCACATTGACCATCGCCTGTCTGTCAAACCTGGCCCCACACTGTCCACCAGGCCGTCTCCACCTTTGAGGACTCTCGCAAGGCCAACCTGAAGGAGAAACGCCGCGAGAGGAAGGACCGGGAAGCCCCGGCAGCTATACCAGACCAGACCTTTAATTGCAGTTGTTGTGGTCAGACTGTCCCGTATCAGCCTGGTCGTCCATCGGCGTGCCTGCGGTCGGTGTAGACATCTCACTTCATAAATCTTTGTTCGCGAAGCCAAGCCAACAAGAATATATATATATATATATATATATATATATATATATATATATATATATATATATATATATATGTGTGTGTGTGTGTGTGTGTGTGTGTAATAATTTCCGTTATGATGGTAACAAGATTCTTACTCTCTTCGAGTGGCACCGAAAATTCTTCCTGTTATCATAACATCAGAATCCTATCATTTTATAATTGTTTGTTTTTTTTTTATATAAATTTAATTTCTATTTATTTTTTTTTAAATTCAGTTATATGTCACTATGACGCTTATCCGTTTCTAGTGGAGTCTCATGTAACCATATCAATGGAATTTCTCATCGCTACCTTAATAGTATGACCAGATTTCTTTTCAGCTTTAATCCACCCAGACAATTGCCAGCCTTGTGCCACATGATGCCCTCGTGGCGGGGGGGGGGGTGACTAAATCCCGTTCAGACCGAAGTCGGGCGACCGGCTGATCGGTTGAGCTCTCTGCCTTCGGGCGGGGAGGGACCCGAAGGAGGCTACGCCGAAGGGCGGATTCTCTTTCGGGGATGTAAATCGACCCTGAACCCGTTTATACGGGTTCAAAGGGCATATTTTTGCCCGAGCCCACGGGCTCGGAGATCCCACGTTAAACCGACCTTGTTAAACCGGCCACATGATGCCCTCGTGGGGGGGGACTAAATACTGTTCAGTCTGAAGTCTGGAGTGAAGTCCGTCAGGAGTCTGTCAGTCAGTCAGAGGCAGACCGAAACAGAGTCGCGTTCAGACAATTACTACTAAACCTGATTGTTCGTACTAACACTTTCTTCTTCTCTGTATATATTCCTGTTTGTAATATATCTGTCTTATTCCATATACGTGTTCGAGTTCTTCTTTATTGGTTCTACCTTGGACCATCACCGCGGTACAAGGAACCGGATCATAACATTAACCTAATAAATATAATATACAAAACGTAAGTATATAATCTAATAAGTGTAATATATACACAATGTAAATATATAATCTAATAAGTGTAATTCATTCAGTCAGTTATGTACCATGCGTGATACACGATTAGGCGATCATGTATCTTTCGATACATTGACTGACGAGGCAGATTTTTTCCGCAGTAGGTTGCCATTTCTTTCTGCGGTAGACCAGTAGCCATCCAAGGCTATAGAACCCGGTCAGTCCTGCTATTTAACCATAGCTGGGGGAGAGAGAAGAAGAGGATTCATACCTTTCCCAAGAATATTATCACGTAAGTGAATGTAATGGATTCAACTGTAATTCGAACTCGGCTCAATCCACGCCGCTATCCATTACTCAGTCGTGCCTCTACTGCGTGTAATTACACTAAATATTAATTATGTGTAATTACATTAAATATTTAATCTAATAAATGTAATACACACAACGTTAAGTATATAATCTAATAAGTGTAATATATCCACAGTATAACTATATAATCTAATAGGTGTAATATATACACACTGTAGATATATAATATAATGTGTAATATATGCACGTCGTAAATATTTAATCTAATCCATGTGTAGTGCCCTTTACTAGCAGTAGCAGCCGTAATAAATAAGCCCTGTATCAGCAGCAGCTTGAATATAAAACCACGTGAACCCTAAAGTAACTCTTTTTTCTTCCGGATTCCCTTTTCGAACTACTGACCTGAACTTTCCACGCTGAAGCTAAAAGAGCTGTGAAACGATTCAGACTGAAACACACCCAAAGTGAGTCACGCTATAACATATTCAAGAACATTTCGTTGTGTACACAATTTAGTTCTAACAAAATAAACTCTTGTTTTAAACTTTACTTTTGTTAACTTTGTTTTAATATATGTTATCTTTGCATTGCAAATCAATTGGTCTGTTATTTTTCGTGCATGTAGTCTTTACACCGCCATTATTTCTTGTGTTATAAAATATTCCTATAATAAATCTTATACATTTAATTATTGAAGTAGTTAATCACTAAACTGATGACGCCGATTAAACATGTAATATACACAACGTAAGTATATAATCTAATAAGTGTAATATATACACAGTGTAAATATATAATATAATAAGTGTAACATATATACATAAATATTCTACACTATTTACGTTGTCCGAGCTGTTGTCCGCATCGCTTGTATAGAAGACATAGAAAAAACGCCTGAACAAACCTCATAGAACCAATCTTCAGAAATGCCAATATACAGACTATTTTGATTTCGGTTCAAAATTCAAATAAATATCACTTGAAGAAGACCGGAGCGTACAACGGCCGAAATATTGTGAATAATAATAAAAAAGAAAACAACAGTCCGAACAATGTAAATAGTGTAAACAGTTACAATACATCATCTCAGAAATATAGACAGGTATAGATAAATGAATTAAAATATGTTAATAGCTGAAACTAGTTCGAAATGTCTTAAAACACAGATCTCCACATAAAACACAAAGCTATGAATATTTTCGTTAGTTCTTATAACACCAGATATACAAAGTTCCTTTGTTTACACGAAGTGGTGCTGTTATCCTGCAAAAAAAGTAACATAATTATCTTGTCTTTGGTATTAAAATGACGACTTACAAAATGTTATCTCGTCCGTCGTAGTGATCTAGCCCGTCGTGGTGATCTCGTCCGTCGTAGTGAACACGTTGGACTTTGTTTTGTATATGTCACAGAATATTAGAAAGCGTATGATTGAAGATAGCTTTAGATGATGATGATAGTGATGGTTTGGAGATTAATTACTTGAAATATCGGCTTCGTAAAAACCATGAAAACAGTACAGCATTGTTCCATGCAAAATACTCAGAAAGAAAACACATTTTAAGTTATTTCTATGAATTTCTATACTCTAGAATGAAATGTTTTTCTGGGACCAGCGTGCAGTATATATTTGTCTTTTCAACCATGTTCTCGTCTTCGAGTAGGATGCGGTAAAAAAAAAAAAAAAAGAAAAAAGGAGATTAGTCTAGTTTTGGGGCTTCGCGGCATCATTTCTCTAAAAAAAAACGAATAGTCGAAGTATTCTGATATTTACGTGAGACTGGTTGTTGGGAGTGGTCATTTTTGTTGTTTGTACCCACTTACACGTGTGGGTCTTTATGTTAAACTAAACATGTATGTCATTTTATTCCCATGGAGAAGTAGTTAAATATTGAACGTAATATTTGTCATACGACATGGGGAAAAATGAGGTGTCTGCTGTAAAAAGATAATTAACAAGCTACTCTGAAACTAGTTCAATTCTCACTGTATGGCTCATTACTATGGTTTTGTGCAAATCTGATCAAATATTATTAATACTTCTTGTTTTTTGGTGGGATCTTTGTGTAAGGTTACAGTGTATAGAATCAATAACTTATACTTACTACTAGAGTAATTTTCTTTATTTTAAAATAATTTCGCCC
Source organism: Acanthosepion lycidas (assembly GCA_963932145.1). Classification (NCBI taxonomy): domain Eukaryota; kingdom Metazoa; phylum Mollusca; class Cephalopoda; order Sepiida; family Sepiidae; genus Acanthosepion; species Acanthosepion lycidas. Next base: position 104,347,970 of record OZ010594.1, on the reverse strand, counting down.
CAAGCAAATTGATAATGCTACTAAGACGCAAGTGGGGTCACTAGGAATGAAAGAAAATGAGAAGAGTTTAGGAGAAGGAACCAGAAACCTATTCCTAAACGGGAAAAAAAGGATAAACTTCTTCTCCTGCTCAAAAGACGGAGAAGGAGTGTGAATCGGACGATAGACGAATATATCTACTCCAATAAAAATTTTAATTTGGAACTCCTTAAACAGATTGGTCCACTCGCGAAAAATAGAGAAAAATTCTGGAGATCATTTTTGTAGATTAGTATTGCTGAGACATTCCTGAAAGCGCAACATTTGTCAGAATCGAAAAATATTGATTTTTATCGATTTACGTTATTTACAAATTTCAACCTTGCTAACTTTTAAAAACGTTCTTTTTAACTTTTATAAAAAACATTATGTTATGTTTGGTATATCTCTTTGTGTAGTAGCGCTTGTAGCACAGTTCTCCGCGTTACGTTTAGCAAACAGGTTCGCTGGATAATGCTGTCTTGTTCCCCAGTTTCTCTCTATCTATGCTTGTCCATCTCCTTTGCATATGATACTAAACCTCCCTGAATCGAAAAGGTCGTATACCCTTGTTTTTTTTTTTACTATTCCTGATTATTCTCGTACTGTGCTCTCCTTTTTGTCTTTCCTGTTTTCTCTTTAATGGTGATCTTGGTCTTTCTTCATATTCTTCTTCACTCTCATCCATCTTTCCATACTCACTTTCTTCCATTTCCTGCTCTGTTTCACTTTTGTCATTTTCTGTCTCTTCTTATTCTTGATCTCCCATTTCCACGTCATCCAGTTCGTATCTGCTTCTGAATTGATTCGCATCTGCTGGTATATTTTGTCCCTTTTTTTCCACTACAGCCATATTGTGTCCATTTTTGTATCAGAAAATTTTATTCTTCTGGATCAGCCTCTTTATTCTTTCTATACCATACATTTTCTTTCGTTGAAAAGGACGTACTTATGAGGTCTCTGATTTCTTCCTGCGTGTGGAATGGATCTGTAACTGATGAGCATTTTCGGTAAATACGCTTCTATGCTTTCATTAAGTGGTGAGAATGCTTTTAATCCCATTTTTGTTTTGTACCATTTTTTCTGCAATGTCATTAGATTGTGGGTGATATGATGGTTTCTTGTATGGGATAACATCCAATCTGTTTTAACCACGCACATAATTTCTCATCGAAAAATTCGGGTGCATTGTCGGTGACTATTGTCTGGGGTACTCCATTACTTGAGAATATAGTTTTTAGTAACTGCTTTATTGTGGTGACTTTTCAGTCTTATTCTGACAACCACTGGCCATCCGGAATACGAGTCCACTAAGAACAATCCCCTATCTTTGATGTGCGCGTGATCCATGTGGGCCCTAACCCATGGCCCTGCTTCCTTGGGCCATGAGTGAATTTTTCTTTGCTTGAAATTTTATTTCCGCACCTTTTGGGCCCCTCTTAATGTATTCCTCTTTTGAATACCCTGGCCACCAAGCTTGTAACTTTAGTTTTTTCTGTGTTGATCACAAGGCACGTACTTCTTTTAATATGTCTCTCTTCAGTATTTATGGAGCTACAATTATATCCCCATTGTATGTTATGCCATTCTCTATGGTCAGTTTGTGTTTCGTTTCTTCAAAGGGACGATCTAGCATCAAACAATTGCTCCATACATTATTTCTTATTCTCTCTACTATTCTGCTTAATATTGGGTCTTGCTGTGAACTGTAATCTTGATAAAGCGTCTACGTGAGGGATAGTGTTTCCTTTTACATATTCTGTGTCAAAATTGAATGTCATGATCTTTATCACCTATGTTAAAATCCTTGACGATGTTACTTTTGGCAATTCTTTTCTAGGGTTAAATATGAATTCCGGTGATGTGTGGTCCGATTTTAATAAGAATTTCTTTCCTATCAAAGGTTTCGTGCTCTTTCCATGCTCCATACAATCACTAGTGCTTCTTTTTCAATATTCGAGTAGTTAATTTTGGCTGGCGTTATCCTTCTTGATAGGTACATGATTGTGTGTTCTTCTTGCGATATAATAGCAGCAATCGCCTTTTCACTCGCGTCTGTGGTTGACGTAACCTCTTTTTGTGGATCAAAAACTTTTATTATTGGTTTGTTCCTCAGTATCTTCTTTAGTGTTCCAAAAGAGATAGTTTGTTTTTGTGTCCAATTAAATTCATTATTTTTCTTGCGTAATTTTGCAAATGGCTCTATTACGTCACTGTACCTTGGTATGCATTTACTCTAAAAATTTATTAGCCCCATAAAGGATTCTAATTCTTTTTTATCTGTTGGAGGAGCTATTTCTGTTATTTTCTTTATTAATTTCTCGTCGGGTGATATGCCTTCTTTCGATATTTCATATCCTAGGTCAAAATTACATTTGTTTTTGTCTACATTTGTCTTTGTTTACAGCCATGCCTGCCTTTTTTAAATTTTCTCTGTTTTATATTTTAATTCATGCCCCTATACATACATTGTCCTGGTATATTATCATATTCTTTTATTTTTCCTAATAAGACTCTTTCAATTGCTTTCTGAAAAATATGACTCGAAATCGTTACCCCAAACATTAGACGAGTCCATCTTAGTAAGCCTATAGGGGTGATTATAAAAAAAAAATGTTTCTCTTTGTATCACCGGAAGTAGTAAAATAACATATACAATTTTTAGTACGTTTTATTTTTATTTTATTTTATTTTATTTTATTTTTTTTGTATGACACATTAATTTAGAAAATCAAGCAAAAATAAAAATAATTGTCTGATGTTAATGAAACTTACAGAAACTATTCACAGATGATCGAAATTATTATAAATGTTTTTTTTTATTAAAGTCATGGCAGAAATATTTTTTATATTTATTACCCCCTCCCCATAACTAATTTTATGAAAACACTAGAAATTCGATCGCATCGGGTTTAGTGATTACAATAATTAAAATCACAAGGCTTTGAGGAATGCAAATCATGTTTTTTTTGTTTTTTTTTTAATTGGATCCCCCCCCCCGCAAACTGAATTGTAACATACAAAACTCAATAAAACAAAGATATTATTTAATTTCAAATGCTTTTAGCTGTTTTTATGAATATGGACAATATTTTCTGAATTTTTAATACAATTATTTGTTATTTCTTAATTATAATAGATGTTTACATTTAAGTTGTTAAAATATTATAAAATTAGTTAAAATCCGCATCGGGTTTCCTAAGTCTCCTTAGGGGATAGAACTTTTTTTAGCGCGTTGTAAATTGTATCATTTTGACTAATCAGAAGATCCATAGTAATTAAGAAATTAAATTTTGTGTTTATAATCGGGCTGTAATTATAAAGTACGGAAGACCAAGGAGAATACAATTAAGTTGCGTTATTTGAATTAAGCATTGTTCACCGCTGTTAAGGCCTTTACTTTTTCGAAACATGTGTGGAGAAGTTAATTTGATTTTTCCATTTCAACTGAAAAGGGTACCTACAAGTATCAGTATCATCTTATGAAATTTATGTGATCTTATTTTTATATTAATCTCAGTTATGACATTTTCCATAAATGAAATATCAAAATTAATAATAAAATGAATGGAAATACAAACAACACAGTAAAATGTAATAAATGTACATAAATTTATAGTATTTTATGTACACTTCTGATAAAAATTCATAAGAAAGGTACCTATAAATTAATTAGATACTTTTCTTATGAAGTTTGATCTCACTCTTAACAGTCTTATTTTAATTTCTTTATAATATATTTTCCATAAAGCATCGTAAACGTAAAGGTGAAAGCTAAGTAAAAATTAGAGCGCTGAAAGTTTTCCTTAAAAATAACGAGGTAAATAATTTGTTCACTTAAATGTAAATTATTTCACTTTTCTCCTTCTGTAGAACAAATTATCCTCACAGAATCCGTCAATATGTCATTCATCACCTGTCAAGTGACGCGGAAGTTTATGACCTGCTTTGTTTTATTTTCAAATTACATCTTTTCGGCGCAGAAGCTAAGTTAAGCTTGGTTCAAAATATTTTAAATAAACATTATAATTTCTGATTTTCTTAAAATAAGTTTTGAAAAAATGATAATTGATTTTTAAAAGAATTTCAAAACTGAGATTTTCATTTTTTTTTAATAAAATGGAAAAAAAATGATTGTCATGATCGATTATCTGCCAATTTTGCTGACTCAAAAAATAAACAAGATTTTTAGCGAAAATTTCGGACGTGCTCGGAACGATTAAAAAATGTAAAAAAAAATACCCCCCAAAATACTTTGATCTTTCCTCTTAATAATAATATAAACATTTAGACGATAAAATTTTGTTTTCGTCAAATTTGACGTCTTTTTCATCATGCTATGCTCTTTTATTTTAGCGATCTCGTGGAGGTACCTATTTATCGCTACTATCGGTAATGCCCAATTGCTACCACCTTGAGTTACTCTTTCTAATATGCTTTGTATCATTTTGTTTAATTTGGCCAAGTTAAACAAAATGATACAACTTGACTCCATATATTTTGGGTGATAATTTTCTTTTAGTCGAATACTTTTTTTAAGAATATCACCCCAAGCAAGGTGGGATGCCACTAGCACGCGAGGGGTTACAGAGATTGGGAGCGAGCGTAAAGAAGCGTGATTGAGGGGAAAGGATGAAGAGAAGGATAGAGAATAGATCACTTGCTTTATAGACTTTCAATAATCCATTTTCATTTTCTTATGCTGTATTTACTTTTAATACATCAATTCCTGGTAATCCGTGATTTTTTTTTTCGATTCTACAACTGTAATGGGAATTACTTAAAAACACTTATCAGTTCCAAAATTGCATTGAAATGTACCCATTATTTCTATAGACGTTCCATCAAATTGTTTTAATTGGATGCTGCTTTTTTTTTTCATTTAGGTCGTCCGAATTTGATCTAGAATATTTTTTGGTATCAACGTGACTTCACTGACTTTGTCAACTTGCATGTTAAATATTTGGCCATTTATCCTTATTTTTCTTTCCTTCTTTTTTGCGTATTCAATGTAAATATTTCAGCCTCTTCTTCGGAGGTGGGTGTACTTTTTGTACTCTTTCTATTTTCTTTTCGTATTTGCATACGTTCTGAAAATGATCTCTTTTCTGCAATTTGAGCATACTTTTTCCTAAAGCGGGACATTTTTACTTGTCTCTCTCGTGATTTTTTCTACGGTATCTACATGTAATTATGGACTTGGTCCAAACGTCCTGTACGCCTCGAATTCCTCTTTTGGGTGATTAAATTCTCTAATCAACTCTAACTGTTGTAAAAATTCGACGCTAGCATCCAAACCTTTCAGTATTTGTCGTTTGTGGTCTTGGTCTTGCAAACCTTCAATTATTCTGAGAATTAATTCATCTTCTATAGTCATTTCCCGAGTTCCCAATTTTTCAAATTCACAATACTTGGCACGTTCTTTTAATCTATGTAAGTACTGTATAATGGACTCATTAGGTGCGTGTCTTGTCTCTAAAGACATGGTTCTTTCAGTAATAACCAATCTTTTCTATAGTCTTATGTTCTTTTTTATAACTCTAACAATTTCCTCAAATGTCATTTCTTCTAATTCGCTCAGGTAACATTTCTTCACAGTTTCGCACCCAGCGTTATCTCGTTCTCTCCTCCTTTGGTCTTGGTGTCTCTTAATTTTTTCACTCGTGCAAATGCAACAAAGGTTCTTTTCCATGTTTCTATGTGTTCCAGTGCATTTAAGGATCCTATCGGCGACGCCATTGTTATTTTTGGTATATCTCTTTGTGTAGTAGCAGTCGTAGCACAGTTCTACGCGTTATGTTTAGCAAATAGGTTCGCTGAGTAATGCTGTCTTGTTCACCAGTTATTCTCTATTTATGCTTATACGTCTCCTTTGGATATAATAATACACTTTCATTTATTTCAATTTTTGTTATTTAATTTAAAATGTGTATATTTATTTGTCCTTTCATTAAAAGCAATCGTTTTATAAAAAAATGTAAAAAAAGAAATTGCCAAATAATTGCTTGTTTAATATATATTATATATTTGTGTGTGTGCGTGCGTATGTGTTATTTAATTAAAAATGTATATATATGTTCTTTAAAGATAGAAATCATTAGAAAAACTGGAAAAAAAATTTGAAATGCAGATATTATTGACGTAAGTTTAGTTTCAAACTTGACATTGACAAAAAAGAAATAAAGATATAAATAAATAAATAGAAAGAAAGAAAGAAAGAAAGAAAGAAAGAAAGAATTTTTAAAAGATTATTGTATTTTAAGGCGTCGATATCATTTTGGACGGTCATCAAAATATTTCCAATCGGATGAATGGACAGTTTTTTTTTACATAGGAAGACGACTGAGAGTACATTATTATAATAACTGGCCAAAAGACAATCGATACATCGATACATTTGGTTTTACTGAAATAGTCAATACATATACAATGCGTCACTTGGCACAGAGACGATAAAGACTTAAAAACAGCATTATTAAATATAAATTTGTCTGCTTACATAAAGTGCTAAGTTTATTTTCCTAAAAAAAGTCTGTTTTGTCGTAGATAGATAGATAGATAGATAGATAGATAGATAGATAGATAGATAGATAGATAGAACAATGTTTTGGTTATTAGTCAGAAAATGAGAGAAACAGATTGAAATTAGAAATTGTACCAAGTCAATATTTGATATCCTGGCGTTTTGCCTGAGCGAGAACACCGACCACTCGCAATAGTAGAAAATATGTGAAGACCTCAACTAAATTGCAGGCTAACAAGGAATATTTACAGAGGGGCCGGGAATAAAAGATAGAACTAACGAGGAAAGAAGGCTTAGAGTATCTGAAAAGACATATTGATGACAAAATTACTTGTCACTTGCTTGTTGTCTTTACACGGTTAATCATGTCTTGAAGGTCACACTGTTCATATCTTTTCATGTGCAGGGGTAGCAGGGAACATCATGTCCCGGAAACTGTAGAGTTGTTCAGAAGAACTCATTATATAAACCGTAAACGGGACACTTAAAAGAATATCACCGCATTCAAACGGAAGCACCGGTTATAACATGAACATTATAAAAGACAACCATCGAAGCACTGACATATTCGTAACCCGAATGACTTTCTTTGATTATGAATGGATGTGAATGGTAAAGCTTTATTAGTTTGGGTGTCATGATAGGTATATTGGGATTTGTATATTTGCCATATTTTGACACACACCTTTTTCTCTCACTCGCACACGCACACACACACATACACTCGCGCACGCACAGACAACAACAACAACAACGACAATAATAATAATAAACCCGGCATGACATACTTGCATTGGAAAATATACAACTTTTACGGAAAGGAAACTGAAAGAAATTGGTATGAACATCACCCGGACTTTACAATACAGACAGACGAACAATCAAAGCTAATTGCCCAGACATCGAGATCAGAGACCTCAAAAACAGAATATGCCTTCTTATTGCAGAAAGTAACGTATCTTTGGAGATCTTCAAAAAAACTATGAAAATACAAAGACACTCAAAATCTCAAAAATGTCACACATGAGAAAATCAACAATTCCAGTTATAGTTGGAGCCCTCGGTTTGATGTGAAAAGGTTCTCATTGAAGGGGTCTCTGGTAGCCCAAGCTGTAAAGAAATACAAAAATGTACACGCAAGTACAACTCACACCTTACGAAGGGCTTTATCTATGTAAAATGTATGTGATCCTAGTCTTTTGTTTGTTTGTTTCAAAAAATGCTCAGTAGAAAATGTCATGATGCCATTTCTGACCTTAGGTCTCTAGCTGGTTCATGGAAAGAAATAGGTATACACCAAAAATCAAAGGAAATAATAATAATAATAATAATAATAATAATGATGATGATGATGATAAAATAATAAATGGTAAATAAAAAAAATGGTAAATAAAAATGGTATGAACACCACCCAGACCCGGTTAAGGAGATAGGACCTGTTACAATTCTATGGGACTACACAATACACACTGACAGAACAATCAAAGCCAACCGCCCAGATATTGTTATTAAAGACCACAAACAAAAAAATTACCTCCTTATTGATATGGCAGTCCCTGCTGGTGCAATGTATCTTTGAAGATATTCAAAAAGCTGTCAAAATACAAGGACCTTGAGATAGAAATCTCAAAAGTGTGGCATATGGGAACCTCAACAATCCCTGTTGTAGTTGAAGCCATAGGACTAGTTGGAAAAGATTGCAGTAGACTAATTGAAGAGATTCCTGGAAATCCATGCCTCAAGGAGATACAAAAAATTGTTCTGACAAGTACAGCCCACACTTTACGAAGGGCTTTATCTATGTACTTTTTATTTTATTTTATTTTTTTTTTTTTTTTTGTCAGTGGAAAGTGTCATGATGCCATTTCTAACCTGAGGTCCCTGGGCGGGACCCGGAAAGAAATGTGTAAATGCCAGAAATCAAAGAAAATAAAAAATAATAAGAAGAAGAATAAATGTATTTTCCTACAATGGATCAAATAATTTTATTTTTTCTTAGAAAGATTTTAATAAGTTATATATGAGAAACTCATTAAACAGTACTTTTTATTTGATTTCAATTGAACAAACATCCTTTGATGGGGTCGGGTGAAATCTTCCAAGACACAGAAAGAGAGAACAAGGAAATGTTTATCATAGCAGATTCTTAAGTGCGAAGCTGTCTTAGTACAAAACTTTGCTCAGTGGGTGACATGACCTTCCTGATAAGAATGGTCACCCTGAGAAAAAAGAAAGCTTCCAAAACAAAATTCTTCATTAATTTGTCCAATCTTTCAGAGGCGTGGCAAAATCTTCAGGCTAAAAGAATCTTGCACAAAAATTAATTTTTCGATATTTAGGAGGAGCTGTCGATGGCCTAACGATTAATCTCACAGGGAATGGAATTGCGTTCAAAATTTGAGGGCAAAAGTTTCACGTTTCATTGAAAAAGTAATTGATCCACTTTTGCTCTCATCTGTGGCTGATAACAAAGCAGTTAACAGTTATCCCATCATTGTAAAGGCTGTTCATATTGGATGCTCGGCAATAGGTCAGTGATTCTCCCTTGATGCTAATAGCATGTAACTCAGTATAACCTGTCACATGTTACGTGGGGTGATGAGCATTGCCAAGCTGCATTACCATGACAGATGCTATGAAAGCGGTCAATGGATACGAAATCACCACCGACATGGACGGTGCTTTGAGAACAACTAGCATCCTTGGTCTCATGGGTTCAGCATCAACACCCAAATATGAACAATTGTAACTATGACTTATCGGATCACAAAACACGTTGCCAATCGTCGAAGGTCCAATTAATGATATGACGAGATCCCAGGTGTTCGGCTCTGCGTCCGTTGTTTTGACCTTAACAGCGACACTTTGTTGGGTCTTAAAAGAAAGAAAAAAGTTGATCAATTCAACTTTTTTCTGTTGAGTCTGGGTCTGATACCTCTTCTACTGAATGTTGATAAGTGGTGAGCCAGTGTTACTAGTCTTTCACCACAGAGATTTTCATCAGGCTACTGTAATATAGTTAATGATTAACACTAGGCTTGAAAATATTAAGATTGTAATGATCGGGAAAGCATAATCTCGGGAGTCTGTTACACAAAGTAAGTGTTCTTCTGAAGAAACCATTCGAATGGAACTTACTTAGCAAGGGAATACGAAAGGAATGAAAACGAGTTGACCCTGTGTACGTGGTATGATGGGTCCTAATTTTGAAGGTCTAAACTAGTGGGATTGAGCTTTTGCTATGGAAATAGCGATAGAGTAGCGAAAGGATAGAAATATTTCGTTTGTGAGGAAAAGGGTTGCAGGGTGGGAAATAATTCACCATCTAGAAGGCCACGTAAACGCTTTCGAACTCTCTCAAGCCTGGGATCATTGAGCAGAACCAACCCAGATAGGGCAGCCAGACTCGATTTCTTTTCCGATGTGAATCTTCTAAAAACAAAAATAGATAAATACAAAAAAGTAATGACTTCTGTTCCCACTACACATGTGATATCGTCGCTCAACAAAATTTACGTGTTCCAAACTGCTTAATAAAATATACTTGAAAAGAGGAAACTATAAACGCATGGAAATAATAATAATAATAATAATAATAAAAATAATAATATCAACTTATTTTGAAAATATAAAAAAATAATGTAATTGTTCTCAAAAATATCAAATTTTGAGGAAAAAGCTCAAATTATTTTTAAATCTGTTCATTGACTGCTAATTTATTTTGTTTAATTCATTTCATTTTTACAGTAAATGAAATATATTTCCAGTGGGGGGATTGGCGCCCCTTCTGTCGTCAAATGGACTTGTTAGTAAAGGTGGTTAGTAAAACAGATGACTAATATATAGAATTAATTATTAGTTCCCTATCGTAGACGTCATACTGCTTCATGTAACTGCTGTCATTGAGACATAGAGAGAATCTATGCATAAGTAATTGTTTCACGCTTCAATTATTCAAGTATGAAGCTCACCATGCATTGTTGACTCCCACGTTCTCACATATACATTATCTCTCATATAGATTTTTCACAACATGCCCCACGAACATCTTGACCACTTTAGTTTTTCCCACCAGCTATTTAAATGCAGATATAAAAATATTATTTTAAGACTCTTTTAAATTAGGCACATCCACTGAATTTTCGATAACCTAAGCTTAAAATTAAATTTTAAAAAAGAAAAACATTCTTGAAGATTTCATTTTAGTTTTAACTGACAGCTAAATGATTAACTTTATTATTTCCAGTAAAATATTCTGGTTATTTCAGATAGAAATTATATAGATTGGAATGTAAAATAATTGCTCGATTTTTATTTTTATTTTTTAAAAGCGGCCATTTTCTTGATTTTAAGAAATTTGTAAACAAACAATCTTATAGTTTTTAAAAATCTTTCTGTTGTGATGATATAACCCAACTTCCCCATTCACGATAATGGACGGACTGGTTGCCGATTAAGTACGACCACAGCGGACAGTCAAGGGGGACTTCGTTTGTTAACACCTGGTTGTTTGCTCGTGTGGGATTTTTGGACGAGGTGGTGTATTGCGAAGGACTTGTGTCGAAATTGCTTTTGAATTGCTATGTTTTTGCTTTATTTGATTTATTTGGCTAAAAACTTGTTTGATTTTTTTCACTTTCAGTTTCTTTCATTTGTGCTGTTATTTTCTCTTCTGTTTAATTTTTCCTTTTTGTTCTTTGTCTATAATGTTTTCCCTCCCCACGTTTTTTTGTTTGAATTTTTGTTTTTGTTTGATTTGTTATATTTTTTGCCTTTGGTTGTCCCCGTTCTGCTTATATTTTATTTGGTTTGTTATTAACTGTTGCTTTCTGCATTGTGGAAGAGAAAATCCATTTTAAAAAAGAAAAGAGAAACAGTTTATTTGGCCCGTCGTGGTGGCCAGCCACCATGACTGAAGAAAATAGAAACAACACACCAACGCCGGTGTCGCCGGTGAAAACGGCCTGGGGTAAGAATAACTCGGTCAAGAAAGATGCTGAGTACTAAGAAGCTCAGCACAGCAAGTTTAAGGACTCCTTCCAAAATAATGAGTTCATCACGATACCAGAAGTCTGTGAGGCGGTCAAAACAAGAATTGTTTCCCTACTTACTTCGGACGTAAAAAGTCGTAAACTGGTGGGGGTAGGGAAGCGATGGAAGAGGTTCTTGAGACTCTCAAAATTAGTCCAAAAGTCCTGGCGAGAAAATCTAATGCCATTTGGGACATTCTACTTCCCACGGAGCAAGAAGCAAAGCTATTGGCGGGTAACGTGTTATCCACCAAAAATTTAAGACTACAGACAGAGTACATGGGTACTCGAAAGACGAAAATCACGGTCCATGGGGTGCCGGTGGACAACGGTGTAGACAGAATGGGGGCATTCTTCTCAAAGTTCGGCAAGGTGAATGAGGTGAGGGCGGTTCTCGGAAAATCAGGTATTGCAACCGGGGACATGGAACTACAAGTTACCTTGACGCAAGGAAGATTTGGCGAGGTCCCCAATGTCCTCACATGCCGTAAAAGAAGGATGCTGGTCGTAGTGGAGGGCCGGAAGCCGTGCTGTTGGTCATGCGGCACCCCGGGACACATGGCTAAGGAGCGCCCCAACAAACTGCCACAGACTTCAGGAACTACAACAACAGCAGTAGCAGAAAAAGCAGTTGCAAAGGAAGCAGCGGTAACAGTACCGACAGAAGAAGGAAAAGGGTCCTGAAGGTACCTGGAAGGAGGTGGTGAGAAGGAGGGCAAAAAATGTACCATCTCCTCCCAAGAAAGAAGAGACTGCATCAAAGCAGCAACCGACGAAAAAGGGGCAAGAGGAGAGCCCTAAGAAGGCAGAAAGCCCGAGAAGGGCAGAAAGTGCCAAAAAGGATGCAAGCCCTAAAAAGGCAGAAAGTGCTGAAAGTGCTAAAAAGCCGGAAATGACTAGAAAGCCTGGAAACAGCAAAAATTCGGTAAACCCCAAAAAGGCTGAAAAACCAGAGGGGGAGAAACAAGTAGCTCAAACCAAAAAGAGTCAGCATAAACAACAGCAGCAGCAACAAGAGGAAAAGCAAGAAAAGGAGATGGAGGTCGAGGTTATGCCTCCACCTCGAACTTCTTCCTTAAAAAGAAGTAGAGAGGAGGAAGAGGAGGGGGAAATGCAAACACCAAAGCACTTTGAACGCAGTAAAGTAGAAGAGAGCAGAGACAAAGTCAGGTTCCTGTCTGTCCCGGCGGACCCGAAGGAAAACATGGGAACGCCTAAATCAAGGATTACTTCTTCTTCCCCTGCCCGGGTGCTAGCCCCCGCTCCCTCCAATTCTCCCCTAAGCCCATCTGTAACGCCCTCTGACACATCCACCTCTTCCCCTCCCCACCGTTCCAGGGGTAAGAAGAAAAAAAACCTTTTTGCGGGACCAGAGGACATTTGTCGAGTATACAAGGAAGAATATAAAAAGGCCCTGTCCAGCCAAAAAAGAGCCCAACTGGGGCTCTTGTATAAGCTGGAGTGTGTGAAAGAAAAGTCTGTGGAAGACCTGCGAAATTTCTCGGATGCCCCGGGGGTTCTTACCTGTGTTAGAGACACGGGGACATACCTAAAAGTCTGGGGGCATATCTCGGAAACAAAGGACAATTTCCCAAAAATAAGGATGGTTGAGATGGACTCACCCTACTTAAAGAAGCTAAGGCAGTATTGTGCTGGGAGGGTCCCGGTTATTCTCCATCCCTCCTTATATAGGTGTTTAAAACTTACTTATCCTTCAGACGTCGGCGGGATTGTCCTGGAATGACGAATGACGTCAGAGCTTGGTGTAGGGAGACTGGGACAATCCGTCGGGGTCCTTACCGTTGCAGATTTCCGCCCCGTATGTGAGTAGGTTAATTCTGTCTTTTATATTTTACAGGACTTAGAAGATGGCAATGAAGATAGCTACTTTGAATGTGAGGGGCTTAAGGGATCGGGGTAAGGCTGCCCGCCTGCTCCTAGACCTTCTGTCCCTGGATGTGGATGTCGCCGCGATAGAAGAGACCCACTTTGTTTGCAGTTCCGATGCATGTGTGCTGGAGGATGACTTTGTCGTCTATTCAGCATATGGGGACCGTTCTGCCAGAGGAGTTTCTTTGCTTGACAGGCGTACTCTTGATGCGAAGGTGGACCTTGTGCATACCGATGCCGAGGGCCGGTTGATCGTGGCCGATATTGCCGTGAAAAGTGGTTCGTTCCGAGTCGTTGCGGTTTATGCGCCCAACGACCGGGAGGAGCGGGTCTCGTTTTTTCGGCGGTTGGGGCCGTTCCTAGTGGATTCAACGCGCCTAGTTTTAATGGGGGACTGGAATGCCATCCTGGACCCCAAGTTAGACAGGGGCGGGGAGCTAGCGGGAGAAGGGGCGATCGCAGCCTGGTTGATCTGATCGACGATTATGGTCTCGTCGATAGATACCGGGTCGATCATCCCGGGGGGGAAATGTGAACGTGGGCTCTTAATTGGCCTTTTGACAAGGTAGTTAGCTACCTTGACAGAATCTTAGTTAGAAGAGCCGAGATAGATCTACTAGATTGCTCTACGTTCCACTGGGTAGGCTATTCGGACCACAAACTCGTTTGTGCCCGGGTGGCGTTAGACAATAGGCCTAGAATGGCTGGGTACTGGAAGTTCAATCTGTCCTTACTGGACAGGGAGGACTTCCGGGAACAGCTAATTAAACTAGTGCAGCGGGAGCTAGTGGGGGCGGTTATCGGGAATAGGTGGTGGGAAAACCTTAAATGTAGGATTAGGTCCTTCACCACTGATTTCAGCAAACGGATTGCTCTAGATAGAGCTGATAAGGTGAGGACACTTAAGTCTAGTTATTCCCGGGCGGAGGAGGCCCTGGATCGTTCGAATAGCGAGCGGTACATGGGCCAGGTAATTAGACATACGCTAAGCAAGATGTCTTCCGAAGCTGTGAATTTGGGCGCAGATCTGCGCAGGGAAGAGGTCCGTCGAGGTGGCGATCGTTACATTCGTGAGGTCATATTCCCGGAGAGGTGTACTCTTCGGGCGACTGATGACATGTGCGAGGCGTTTCGACGCCATTTCGAGATCCGTTTTACCAAGGAGCCTGGTCTCCGTGAGGAGGAGTTTCGCAGCTATTTGGCTGACTTTCCTCGACTTTCGCCGACTGAAGCAGCTAGCTGCGAAGGAGAGATTACGGAGGGCGAAGTCTACGCGGTATTGAAGAAGGTCGGCAGAGGCAAGTCGCCTGTTCTGGATGGTTTGCCCTATGAATTGTACTTGAGGCTGTCGCACATCTTTGTTCCGATTTTGACTGCAGTGTTCAACAACTGGTTTCGGTCGGGGTCCATCCCCAACCGGATCACCAGGGGCGTGATCACTCTGTTGAAAAAAGGCAAAGGTGGTGGGGGAAGCTAGATGATTACAGGCCCATAACTCTGCTAAACACAGAGTTAAAGATTATGGCCAAGATCCTGCAGGAGCGTTTGCAGTCAGTTGCCGAGTCTCTGTTGGGACCTGAGCAGACTTGTTCTGTGAGGGGCCGAACAATTCAGAGCAACCTGCATCTGATCCGCACGATCATAGAGGGTGTAAAAGACGACGAGGAAGCCGCGCTGATCAATTTGGATCAGTCCAAGGCATTTGATAGGGTCGACCATCGCTACCTTGCTACTGTCCTGCAGGCCGCTGGATTCGCACCCAACTTCTGCCGCTGGATTAGCCTTCTGTATCGCCCCCCCCCCCTGTGCTGTGGTACAGGTGAACGGAAGGTTGTCGGACGCGTTCGTGCTGTCTAGGTCGGTTCGTCAGGGTTGTCCGCTGTCGCCTCTCCTTTATGCTTTGGCGTTGGAGCCTCTCTTTCGCAGGCTGAAGGACGAGACTGGCAGTCCGGCCCTACATGGAATCGCCGTTCCTGGTGGGGCTCGAGCCAGGGTTTCCGCGTACGCCGATGACGTATCTGCTTTCGTGTCGTCCCGCAGCGACATTGAGGCGGTACAGAAGGCGCTTGATCAGTACGAGAAGGTGACAGGGGCCAAGATAAACCGCGACAAGTCGTCCGGCTTGCGGTTAGGTGCCTGGATGGGGGTCGCTCTTCCGGGCCGCTTCCGTTCGACGGACGGTCCTGTCCGCATTCTTGGAGTGTGGTTCGGGCCTGACCTCCAGCTGGAGAAGAATTGGTCTGAAGTACTTGCAAAGGTCGGTTCTGCCGGTCAGACTTGGAATCGACGGCGGTTGTCCGTAAAGGGCAGGGCGGAGGTGTATGCTACATACATTTTCCCCCTGATTCTTTATCGATTGTCAGTACTTCCTCTCTGTGAGACCCATTGGAAGGCGCTCGAGCGATCCCTATCCTTCATTTATGGAGGGGACGCGTGAACAGGGTCGACAGACGAGTCTGCACTAAACGTCCATGTCATGGGGTGCTGGGAATGCCGCACCTGTTGAGTCACATCCGTGCCTCTAGGTTGGCTTTCCTACGCCGCGCATTGACTAGAAGAGATCCGATTCTGGAGGGGATTGTTAGGGACGCCTTCCCTAGCCTTACCATCAGTCCCCCCATCTCGAGGGTTGAGCGCCGTCGTAAACCCCGGGACGAGTCGGTTTTCCTTCGCGAGTGTCGGTCGGCCTTGAGGGCCATTCCACGGTCTAGTGACCTTTCACGGTCTAGGAAGGTCTTCTATCGTGGTTTAGTGGAGGGGCCCGCGAAGGATTCCCTACGAGATACGCTCGGCTTGTCGGAGGAGGAGTATCGCTCCTACTGGTCTTGGGCGCCAGCGGCGGATTACCTCAGTAACCCTGAGTTTTCGCTTACCTGGCGATTGGCTCGGAATCGGCTGCCTCTCAACGACAAGGCTTTCATATGGGGTTTGGCGGATTTGCCAGACTGTGAACGGTGTGGTCTTGGTTTAGAAGAAACGGCTGCGCACGCCTTCTTCCATTGCCCCCGGGTCCGCCCCTTATGGGACCATGTCGTCGAGTTGACGGCTCGTCTCGCTCCCGAACAGCTTGTGTACATTGATCGCGCATAAGCGTGTGACAATGTGTCGCCCCCGTATTCCGGGTTGAAACGAATGGTGTTTCTGACGCTGCTGGCCACGGCTCGAATGGTGATTTGGACGTCGCGAAAAGAGGAAGTCTTGCGGGGCAACCGTATTTCTCATCAGCATCTAATCCAATTCTTTGAGCATCAGCTCAAGATGAAGATTAGATCTGATAGAAAACGATTGCATTCGACAGTCTTTAGCGAAAGGTGGGTAAAAGAGGCGAGCTTGGTTCGTGTGACCGGGGCTAGCCTTGATTTTCTCTTCTAGGTCAGCCTATTGCACATCGGGGTGGCTTAATGTGGAACCCTCCCCTTGGTTAGGTTAGACAAGCTTAAGTGTACCTAGTTAATGTGAGTAAGTATTGTTCCTGGCCTGTTACCTGGCTACTCTTTGGTTATGGTCCAAGTTGAGATTCCCAACCTCCCCAGTTTGTTTTGGCCTCCCTTTTATCTCGACTGGGTCAGCTTTATATTTTCCCATTCCCGCATAATATTTTATCCTTTTTCCCATTCCCTTAGCGAGAGAGCTTCTTGATTCTGTCCCATGGGCAGAATACAGCGGCCACTCTATTTTGAGGGTTGGACAGTCCCTACTAACATCTGTTAGGTTTAGTTTGTATTTTGTGTTACTTTTTAGTTATTATTGGGTTCATTTCCCCTCCCCTCTCATTCTATCATTATTAGAATTTTATGTATAGCATGTGTTTCATCAACAATTTTTATGGATTGGGGAGCGTTTTTGTAGGACCCCCTGGTGAGAATGTGGTATTATGGTGCATGAAGGATCGATTGGTGATGGACGAGTTCTTCTGGTAAATGAGCAAAGTGTAATGTATGAATGGGTCGTGAATCAGATTAGCTAGGTATAAGATAGTTAGTGTTGACCAGCCTCTACCCCTCCCCTTTTCGGCCTTGTGCCACAATTATGTAATTTTACAGAATAAATACCCTTCGTTTGTTAACACCTATTGAGGTTAGGATACTCTCGACTCTGTCTCTGTACTTGTCACACATACATCCGATTATAAATCTATTATTGAAAACCTACACTCGGGTTACTTTGTTTATTATATCTTGCACGAGATATAACAGCTGGCGACGAGGATTGTGCAACGTACTTACTTGGAAAAAAAAAATATATATATATATCAGATTACGCTGAATGGATTTCGAAAGCAGATTCGCATGTCAAAGATATCAGTTGACGCCGAATAGGATTTCGAAAGTGGAGTCACAAGTCAAAAGGAAACTTTTTGAAAAGTAAGAAAATTTTTACTGTTAAATTGTGATTTGAAAAATATATATTGAACCGCGACTCAAATGCGAGCCCGGTCTAATATTTGATTATTCGAGTAAAAAGTACGGGTTGTAAAAATATTACGGCTGTAAATTGTCTGTTAACCGTTTAAAAAAAAAAAAATTTTTTTTTTGTCGAATTCTAAATAAAGTTAGGATGGAGCAATTAGTCGAAATGACTAAAATGCTGTGTACAAGCTTGCAACAGCAACAACAGCACCAAGAGTTACAACAACAGCAACAACAACAGCACCAAGAGTTACAACAACAGCAACAACAACAGCACCAAGAGTTACAACAACAAATATTACAACAGCAAAAAAGTCTCGAAAAAATTCTGAAACAGACGACTGGAGAAAGAAAAAATGCTGTTTTTTCTGCCGAAGGAATAGCAAATTCATTATCCGAATTTATATATGAACCTGATTCGGGCATTACATTTCCAGCATACTTTAAACATTTCGAAACTATATTTACCAAGAGATGTCAACATTGGTCGGATGAGGAACGAGTCACATTATTAGTCCAGAAACTAGGGACAAACGTGAACAGAAAGTACTCAAACTTGATATTGCCCAGAAAACCAAAAGCTTCGTTTGAAGAAACTATAAGTATTCTGTCAAAAATATTTGACGAAAGGAATAGTCTGTTCCACACGCGATACAGATGTCTAAACATCGTTAAAGCAGATAACGAGGATTTTCCGACATACGCGGGAACAGTGAACTCTCTGGTTGAACAATTCAAGTTAGAAGAAATTCCCAAAGATGTATACAAGTGCCTAATTTTTCTTCAAGGACTAACTGATCCTAAATATAAAGAAATTAGGTCGAGAATATTAATAATGGTCGAGCAAGACTCGAACATAACATTACAAAGAGTGACCGAAGAATGCCAACGTCTCATAAACGTAAAAAGGGATAATACACAAATTGAGAAAAAAAGTGTTGCTAATGTTCGACACGTAAAAACTCAAAAAACTCCAAAAGTCAAAAAGACAGAAAAATGTGAGACGTGTGGAAAAAATAACCATACCAAAAACACGTGTTGGTACAAAAATAAATTCTGCCAATCGTGCGGAAATAAAGGGCATAAATATTCGGTTTGCCGCAAGAAAAGGAAATTACAAGATGTAAGCCTGGTATTATCAGAAAAAGAAATTCAGAACAGTAAAAATAGAAAGTACGTAGATGTACGTATGAATAATCATACAATTACTTTCCTATTGGATTCTGGTTCAGACATAAGCATCATTGATGAACAAACATGGAAAAATATTGGAAGACCCAAATTATCTGAAACCAAAAAAACCGCTAGAGGGGTTTCAGGAAAGAAATTAAACTTTAAGGGAGAATTAAAGTGCGATATTTCGTTATGTGGCAAGACTGCAAAAACGAAAGTGTATGTAATCCAAGGGATTAATTCATGTCTTTTTGGAGTAGACTGGATAGTACTCTTTGATTTGTTTGAATTCCCGATTAACTCGTTTTGCAACGTAATAAACAGTGCAGAAAAACAAAAAAGTATTAAAAATTAAAAATTCATGAATGAATTAAAAGAAGAATATCCCAGAGTTTTTTCTGAGGGATTGGGTTTATGTACTAAGACGGAAGTCAAATTTGAACTCAAGGAAAATGTGAAACCAATTTTTAAACCTAAGAGAAACGTTCCTTTTTCCTCCTTAGACACAATTAATAAGGAATTGGAAAGGCTAGAAAAAATGGGAGTGATATCTAAGGTTGACCATGCGGATTGGGCTTCGCCCACAGTCTACGTTAAGAAGAAAAACGGAAAAATAAGAGTGTGCGCAGATTTTTCAACAGGGTTAAACGATTGCCTTAAAAATCACAGTTATCCACTGCCTTCACCAGAAGATATTTTTTCAAAGTTGAATGGTGGTAAGATTTTTTCAAAAATCGACTTGTCTGACGCATACTTGCAGATTAAAGTGAGTGACAAATGCTCAAAATATTTGTGTATAAATACACATAAAGGTATTTATAAGCTAAATAGGCTTCCTTTCGGCTTAAAGGTCGCCCCAGCTTTGTTCCAACAGGTGATGAACACTATGCTGGCAGGCCTGGAGTTTGGTACCGCCTATTTAGATGACATTCTAGTCAAAAGTAAGAATGTTCAAGAACATAAAACGCACATCAGAGCGATATCCAAAAGACTAGAAGATTTTGGCTTTAAATTAAGCCACGAGAAGTGTAAATTCTTCATGGAAAGAATTACATACCTTGGACAGGTGATAGACAGTGAAGGCAGGAAACCAGACCCACAGAGCCGATGCAATTAAGAACATGCCTGCACCCGACACAGTTGCGAAACTACAATCGTTTCTGGGGTTGGCCCAATATTATGCAATCTACATACCTAAAATGTATGATTTAAGAGCCCCCCTTAACGAATTGTTGAAAAAAGACAAGAAATGGTTTTGGTTAAAAGATTGCGAGACGGCTTTTCAGAAAATAAAAAAATGCCTACTCTCAGATTTCGCCTTAGCACATTAGGATCCTGAGAAAGAGATCATCCTGGCAACTGACGCAAGTTTGTACGGAGTGGGTGCTGCACTGCTACACAAATATGAAGATGGCACTACTAAACCGATCGCGCACGCGTCGAGGACTCTTCTTCCGGCTGAAAAAAAATTATAGCCAGATCGAGAAAGAGGCTTTGTCGATTGTGTTCGGGGTTAAAAATACCATCGCTTTTTACATGGTAGATCATTTGTACTTCAAACAGACCATAAACCGTTACTTACAATATTTGGAGGTAAAAAAGGCATTCCTACACATACAGCTAATCGTTTACAGCGATGGGGTGTAACCCTGCTTAATTACCATTTTAGGATGGAATACGTCAAATCTAAAGAACATGGGCATGTGGATGGACTGTCAAGGCTGATTCCAAAAAATGAAGAAATTTTAGAAGAGACGGTTATAGCAGCATTAACTGAGGAAAAAGAAATATCAGGTCTCTTGTTGAATACAATCAGGGAATTGCCGGTAACTTTGGACCAAATAAAAAAAGAAGCGGAAAAAGATCACTATATTGTGAATTTAAAGAACCAGACGAGATTGAACAAAAGACAGAAAAAGGGAACTCAGATTTCACCTTTCTCAATTTGCGACAACACGTTGATGTACGCAGATAGAGTTGTTATACCTCAATCTCTACGTACAGATATGCTGAAAGAATTTCATACCGGTCATCCTGGAATGTCTCGGATGAAATCACTCATGCGTGGTTACGTATACTGGACAGGAATGGACAAGGATGTTGAAGGTTTTGTAAGACTATGTAGAGGTTGTCAATTGGCTGCAAGGGCACCTCCGGTCAAAGTGAATCCTTGGCCAAAAACGGATTTGCCGTAGGCACGTCTACATATAGACTATGCTGGACCAATTAATGGGTACTATTATTTGATATTGCTGGACTCTTTATTGAAATGGCCTGAGGTAGTCAAGTGCAAGCATCCTACATCTAGGAACACCATCAGTGCATTGGATGAAATTTGCAGTCGTTTCGGGGTTCCCAGGACATTGGTTAGCGACAATGGTACGGCGTTCACAAGTATGGACTTTAAGGATTTCTGTACTGCCTTAGACATTGAACACATAACTACACCAGTGTGTCATCCCAGGTCGAACGGTCAAGCCGAGAAATTTGTTGACACTTTTAAACGTGCTTTACGTAAAAATCAAGGTATGGACACGGAAGAAAGAACTATTCAGAAGTTCTTAGCAATCTATAGGGTAACTCCTAATGAGAACAACGATGCGAAAATGTCACCGGCGGAAATTATGTTCGCAAGGAAAATTAGATCAATTTTCGATAGATTGTTACCCTATCAAAACAAAAAAGTTGCTAAGAAAGAGGAAAAAGTCAACATAAAAAAATACACTTCAGGAGACAAAGTTTTTTTTTTAAATTTTCAAAGTGGAAAAAGCTATTGGATGGATGGCATAATCCAGAAAAGGATTGGTAAAGTGATCTACACGATTAAAAGTAAAAAATTTACGTGTAAAAGACACATCAATCAGATTAGACCACGATATGGTGAAGAAAGGGAAAAAAGCGAAGAAGAAATTCCGATGGAAGTGCTATGCGATACTTTTAACATGACACTACCCAATAGTGTATATGAACCTGTATCTCGTGGACCAGCCTTACGGGCTGAAAAGCGAAAATTATCTTCGCCAAAAAAGGATCTAATTGTGACGACTAAAAGAAGGAGCACACGGGAAAAAAAACCAGTGGAGCGTTTTAGCCCGGATCCAAAAAGAAGACGACATTAGAAGCAGAAATTTTCAAAAGTGAGAATTTCAACTTCGGGGGGAGATGTTGTGATGATATAACCCAACTTCCCCATTCACGATAATGGACGGACTGGTTGCCGATTAATTACGACCACAGCGGACAGTCAAGGTGGACTTCGTTTGTTAACACCTATTGAGGTTAGGATACTTTCGACTCTCTCTGTACTTGTCACACATACATCCGATTATAAATCTATTATTGAAAACCTACACTCGGGTTTACTTTGTTTATTATATCTTGCACAAGATATAGCACTTTCAAAATTAAATTATAGATTTGTGACACGTTATTTGAATAAAATTAGAAAATTTAAAGTTAAATTAATCTGATTTGAAATAAATATTACTTATAACATAAAAACCAATATACAAACATTTCTTAACGATGGGTCCCCTCTTTCTTTGATCTTTATTGATTTATCGAGAAGCTCTCAAGGTGATGACATCTCTTATGGATGACCATAAATGACATAAATTTACGAAATTTAAGTGAACGCAATTATTTAATATTTTATTGACTTTTAGTTAGATTTCAAGAAGCTTTATGAAATTTGCATTTCGCCTTTATGTTCTTAAGTTTACTACCTTAATCAAAAAATTAATTAATTGAAGTTTGACCCAAACTAAAATAAATACATAAAATAAAAAAATATTTAGTGAAATAGCAATTAAGAAAAGTAAAAGTTTTTTTGTTTTTTTTTAAATATTTTGAAGGGATGATTTGCAAAGACGCCAATGATGAAACAGAACTGAATTAAAGTTCCGATAGACACACTGTTTAATAAATAATAATGGGGCGTCTATTTCAAATAATAAATGTCTACTGCAATAAAGTTTGAAGTTGTGTATATATATATATATATATATATATATATATATATATATATATATATAATTATTTATTTTTAAAGAAAAAAATTTATAACATAAATATGTTATAAAATCACTACAAAAATAGCCATTTTGTTTCAACACCCTCGGTGTCTTATCAAGTGATGACGTTGAATGTAAAATAAATGGTTTTAAAAGTTTCAAATTAATTAATATTCTACGTAAGGGGAAAACGTTGTTACAAAGGCTAGATGGACCAATCAGAACATAAGTACAGGAAAATTCAAAAAGCTCGATAACGAAGTCATGTTATAATATCTATTCAGATGTTTAGTATTAAAAAATAATTTATTCCAACGAATAATTACTAAATTATATGATAAAATTTAATATTAAAATTTAAAACTGCTAATTACAAAATCAAAATTTAACATTTATTCGCTATCAAGTTTACAACTATAAAATTACTGAGGAGAAAAGAAGAAATATATATGTTATTCAATTTATTTTTTCATTGAAGTTACTTTAGCTATATTTAATATCCGGTCTTTTTACAATGTATACATTTTAATCCTCATGGTGTGTAAATGGGGTCCTAAACTCACGCGTAAAACAAACGCAGTCAGATTCTAATACATAAGCACTAAGACATATACACACACAAAAAAGGGACAAGACAGAGAACATCTCCACGGTCTGTCATGAAAAAAAAAGGGGGGGGGAATGGGAGAAGGGAAACCAACACACACGGACATACATACATAATTAAAAGTGGATGCACTTTCCATACACATAGATACATATAAATACATGCACACACATCCACAGACATTGACCCAGACAGTTGGATACCCCAACCGATAAATATTTAAGACAGAAAATGTCATTGCATGAATGTTAACAACCTATTGAAATCTAACTTAAGCGAGTAAATATACAAAGATAAAAATGATTAAAATTAATATTATTTAATATATTAAAATAGTGTATGTAAAAAATAAAAAAAAAACGGACATTAAAGTCAACACCCATCGGTAACTACGATGTCCACCTCATATACATATAAGTATATACACACACACACACATACACACACATATATACGCATACAAACATATATATATATACATATATACATACATATACACACATATATACATATATATACATATACACATACATATACACATACATATACATATATACATACACATACACACATACTCACACATATACATAAATATACATACATACATACACACCGAAATATCTACACATACATACATAAACATATACATACGTATACATTTCCATGGTATCAAGTACACATACACATACATACACATATACATATATGTACCCACAAATATACACACAAATATGTGTACACATACTTACAAATAAATACATATATACACAGCAATACACAAAAATAAACATATATACACACATATATACTAACTCATGTGGCCGTAATGACATACCCAAGTTTCCCTACCTACAAGTACACATAAACAATTTCATATATAGTAGGTGTCAACATACATATATACAACTGCAAGCCTACATAAGTAAACACACACACACATATATACATATATATACATACACATAGATACAAACATATACACACACACATATATATACATATATATATATATATATACATATATATACACATACATACATGCATACACACATACAGAAATATACATACACATGTATATCTACATAAAAATACTTATCTATAGTAATAAATACACATATATACGTACATACACATAAATGCAACGACATTTGACCAAAAACATATATAAATATACAGACATACATACACATACATAGGCATAGACATACTTCGATATACATGCAAACACAAAAATACACGTATCCTAACATACATATATATAAAAAAAAAACAAAAAAAAAAAAACATCCATACCAACCTAAATATACGTAAATAAAATTAGGTACACAATATAACAATACACATACGAACATATACACATATATATATATATATATACATACACATACATCTACATATATTCACATATATATATATATATATATATATATATATATATATACGTACATATACATATATATATATACCTACACATACATGCACACATACACATACATGCACACATACATACATATAGATATATATATACACACATACACATACACCTACACACACATATATATATACACATACACACATACATATATATACATAACTACATAAACATGCAGACACTTACATATATACACACATAAAAAAAAATATATACATGCATATAAGGATACATACTCACATATATATATACACACACATACCCACATCTACAAATACATATACATACTCATATACACCAATATTTTTAACCTCTTTTCTTCTTCTCCTCCTTTTCACCTTCTTACTTTATATATATATATATATATATATATATATATATATACACACACACATACATATATATATACATACATACACGCACATACACACATATATCTATAAACACACAAACAAATACATACACATACATATATACATATATATATATATATATACAAAACTTAGCAACATATTAATACATTAAAATACAAACATACACATTTCGCAGTACAAACACACATAACTACACATAAATATATACATATATATACATACACATACAGAAAAATGAATAACATTATGTAGTTATACCATACACATTCATATCGTCAGATTGACCATCAGGTAATAAAAGTTATAATCTATTCAACTTACAGCTACGTATCATTATCATTTAAAGTATACGACCCCTATAATAAGTTAAATTTATAACGGTGTTTACAATTAACCGTTAGTTCATATCTCTGATTTAAGAGATCAGCCTTGTTTTTAAATCTAATAATTTCAAACTTTTCGTTAAGACACAGGTAACACGGGGAATATAGGGATTTACATGTCCGGGCTTTCTTAATCAATGTCCAATTAACCGTAGGTGTTTTGTTCTTTTCTTTTAGGTTCCAAAAGTACTTGGACAATGAAGTCATGTACCTATAGTCACAGTTATTGAAAGATTGCATATGCCCCCGCCAGCGTTCTTTGAATGTATTCATTGTGCTACCAATGTAAAACTTCTTTATATTTGGATTCTCAATAGTTGAGATAGTACTAAGATAGACTACCGAACGAATTCCACAGTTATTTTGTAGTGGACAATTATTAGGATACCTACAATTACATGAATTATTATTTGTGTCATTATATTTAGTATTACTGTCAGTCACCTTTTGAGTAATCGAGCTTTTTGAATCCCTATACTTGTTAAAGACTATGTTGTTATGTTTTTTAATGATTTTCTCTAGGTTATCTGCACAACTATAGCTTAATTTAAGGGTATTAGGATTAAATATTTTACTAAGTGGGTTAGTTTTAGTGTTAGGGAAATGTTTCTTGATGAGGTTTAGAAACATACGTCCTAATTTAGATTTAATCATTAAATTGAAAGGGGGAGTGAACCAGATGATCTTTCTAGATCTATTCTTATTATGGTTGTAGTTAACAGGGTTTTTATACTGAATATTGATATCTTTGTATCCACTATTTTTAAGTGCAGAATTATAAAAGTCACTATGTTTATTAAAAACATCTTTGTTAGAAGAGTTAGTGCTAATTCTAAATCCAATGGAAGAGGGTATATGTTTGATAACTGAAGGGGGATGGTTGGAATTTGGATGAACGTATATCGGATTGGAATTAACCTTCACATATGGTTGGAAAGAGTTTTTAGCAAGGTTTAGGGTGACGTCTAGAAAATCTACATGTTTAACATTAGTAGTGACTATTGTCCCAAGACCTAAATCCTTAAATACCCTATGAATCATTTTCCTAATACGGTCTACCTTAGTTTTAGTGGAGTTTTTAACAACTAATAAACCATCATCGCTATACAATCCTATACTATCGGAATCCAGACAGTCAAAGGCACTTAAATTATACAACAGAAATAATCCAACCAGGTCAGAAGCTTCAGCAGAATCCAGAGAACCCATCGAAATGTCAAAATTGTTGTTGTAAGACTTTTTGGCCCACTGTTCATCCTTGTAGATTAGAACAGAATTTCGGCATTTCATGATGATGTCCACCTCACTCTCAGAAATATTAGAGTATTCCCGGGCGAAATCCAAGGCCAAAGTAAAAAGATCATTCGATATAGAGGGATAATAATCGACAATATCGAACTGTATAAAAGTACAGTTGCCCTTATATCGGATGTTATTAAACCAGTTGATAACATCAGCTGTGTTAACCCACTGTAGTAGTCCAAGGGTGTTTTTTATGGATTTGTTGGTTCTTTCTAAGATGGTCTTACTAATTCTACCGATTTCCGGTCTGGTAGGGGTTATAAGCCTAGTAGATGGCATAGTTTTGAATTCAGGTTTATGGTCTTTTAACAAGACATAGGCTTCCTTAGTTTGTAGTTTGCCGACCCGATCACTGATCAATAGTTTATCAGTAATTGATTTACTGATACTGTTAATGCTATCTATTTGGTTGAAGTTATTTGTATCAATTTTTTTGTAGTTTCTGGTTAGACTATCCCTAACTAATGTATCATAGTCCTTAGGAGATAACTTATAAAAATTATCCGTTTTATCGGATTTTACATATATATCACCAGATTTATTAATGTCTTTGACGATACTATCCAGATTTTTTTGGAAGGCATTTTTGTATTTATAGAAGGTTTATCCTTTGATGATATCCAATAGTTCATTTTCAAAAGCAGACAATTGCTTAATAATTGGTGCAGTTTTGAGGCTTTTAAAACCATAAATTTCGCGTTCACACAATGTTTTTTTGTTTAGAAGAAAGAAGTAAGCTTTCCATCTCATTCTTCTGATAAGGTTTTCCGTTTGCTGTGTTAGATGGACGAAATAATCCCTTTTGTTCGTGGTGGGAATATTCTTAAGTGATACTCCGAAATTGATTCTATCCATAGTATAAGAATAGAATAGAAAGTGCTCGACAGTAATAGGAGCTAATATCCAAGTATATGATTGGTGTATATGGAATGAATTCCAATAACCAACAATTACTATTCTTAAAAGAGTGCTCAATACAAAGTAGAGCAGATATAATTATTTATTTTTAAAGAAAAAAATTTATAACATAAATATGTTATAAAATCACTACAAAAATAGCCATTTTGTTTCAACACCCTCGGTGTCTTATCAAGTGATGACGTTGAATGTAAAATAAATGGTTTTAAAAGTTTCAAATTAATTAATATTCTACGTAAGGGGAAAACGTTGTTACAAAGGCTAGATGGACCAATCAGAACATAAGTACAGGAAAATTCAAAAAGCTCGATAACGAAGTCATGTTATAATATCTATTCAGATGTTTAGTATTAAAAAATAATTTATTCCAACGAATAATTACTAAATTATATGATAAAATTTAATATTAAAATTTAAAACTGCTAATTACAAAATCAAAATTTAACATTTATTCGCTATCAAGTTTACAACTATAAAATTACTGAGGAGAAAAGAAGAAATATATATGTTATTCAATTTATTTTTTCATTGAAGTTACTTTAGCTATATTTAATATCCGGTCTTTTTACAATGTATACATTTTAATCCTCATGGTGTGTAAATGGGGTCCTAAACTCACGCGTAAAACAAACGCAGTCAGATTCTAATACATAAGCACTAAGACATATACACACACAAAAAAGGGACAAGACAGAGAACATCTCCACGGTCTGTCATGAAAAAAAAAAGGGGGGGGGGGAATGGGAGAAGGGAAACCAACACACGTACATACATACATAATTAAAAGTGGATGCACTTTCCATACACATAGATACATATAAATACATGCACACACATCCACAGACATTGACCCAGACAGTTGGATACCCCAACCGATAAATATTTAAGACAGAAAATGTCATTGCATGAATGTTAACAACCTATTGAAATCTAACTTAAGCGAGTAAATATACAAAGATAAAAATGATTAAAATTAATATTATTTAATATATTAAAATAGTGTATGTAAAAAAAAAAAAAAACCGGACATTAAAGTCAACACCCATCGGTAACTACGATGTCCACCTCATATACATATAAGTATATACACACACACACACACACACACACATACACACACATATATACGCATACAAACATATATATATATACACATATATACATACATATACACACATATATACATATATATACATATACACATACATATACACATACATATACATATATACATACACATACACACATACTCACACATATACATAAATATACATACATACATACACACCGAAATATCTACACATACATACATAAACATATACATACGTATACATTTCCATGGTATCAAGTACACATACACATACATACACACACACACACACATATATATATATATATATATATATATTAGCTACGTAATAGGGATTTGGTGATTTTCGTAAAGTGCAGCAATTGATTTTAGCGTAAAATACTTGTTATTAGCTAAACTTTTGGTTAATCTGGCACAAGTATAGTAGAATCTAACTCACTACAGTAATCAGCGAGACATACTTTACGACAAAGTACTCAATCACCAATTCATCTTCTTAAGGAAACAAAGACATTTGCGTGAAAGTGAACAGAGTAGGTGAGGCTGTAATTTGAACTCGGGTCGCTGATTCCATTTTCCGCTACAATAGCCGCACATCCTGCTTTGCTTATTGCGGCACAAAATTTTTTAAAAAATCAATAGAATCCGGTGAATATTCGAACTCAATAAAGCAGTTATTATCTGCAATCATAGCCTAGTGATAACTGATTCATATCGACGCACGTTTATGAATTACAGTAGAATCCTTAACAACCGGACTAAGAAGGAATTGGTTACAAAGTCCGGATATGAGGGGTTATATTTAGATTAAAATAAAAGAACTGAAATCAGGTTTAACATTTATTTTCAATGTTTTATAGTAAACAAAATAAGCTAATGGTGAGTGAAATAAAACAGAATTGATTTTAAGGAAAGAGAAATAAATTATGTAATGTTAATGAAAATTCATTAAATTAATTATGCCACGTATGCAAAACAAATAATGTAACGAGGATTTTTTTAATCACTGTTGCATGATGATTCTTTCTTTTCTAATGTCATTCTCAACTGTTTCAGTATTTTCGTTACAGGTCTAGAATTTTTTTAAACGAAAGCCACTTTTTAACTCTGCGTGCGTAATTACAATCGTCATAGCTGAATGCTGCATTTCTTTCCATAAAACTGACAACCATTTCAATAGTTTTTTCAATTTCAGTCTAGGTTACATCACAATCTCGTCGCTATCTTGTTGCAGATGTGTCTCGTTGTCATCCTTTCCTCTTATTCCCATTTGCAACACTACAAGCCATTAGGGGGAAAAAAACATAAGCAATTATCCAAAGTACATTTCCTGAAAAACAAAAATTTCAGATCAGTTATATATAACCCAAATAGTTCAAATATGCGCATCAAAATCATATCCGAATATGCGGGATTCCGGATATGAGGCACTCCGGATATGAGACACTCCGGATATTAGGGATTCCGGATATAAGGGATTTCGGATATAAGGGATTCCGCATATGAGGCATTCTACTGTATTTAGCTTGGAGTGGCTGAAGACAGCAACTATGATAATAATGATTAGACACAATTAAGTGTCACTAATGGCCTGTTTGACAATTACTATTCCAGAGCAAAGTTCCTTTACGAAATTTTCGGTAGGTTTCTTTGTTCAAAAATAATCCGTTTCTACATAATAATTCTTTTAAATTCTTTTATCAGGTGTGCATCGGTGAATGTCTTTTGAACTTCACGAAATCGCTGGCTGGCAATTATTTTACATGTTCGTAGGTTATTTCGTATTCCCAAGTGTCATTCATTGACTTGTAATAATATTGTGAGAACTAAAATCCATCTGACCATCAAAGACAGAAGACGATTGCCATTGCATGTACATTTTTTGAAAACCAAAAATAACTGGAAAACAAAAAGCTTAAAGAGCATTCCACTAGCCAGAAATGCAAGAGAAAAAAGCTGTTAGCATAGAACGGTTAGATCTGCTGTCTAAGCCTGTAAAGGCTGTATTGAAATAAGTTTTAATGTCTGGAAACTCCTCACAGTTCAAAACCTTTTTGGATTTCGAGTAACTTAAACTGTGGTACATGAAAGCGATTGTTATCTTAGCCAAACAATAAACATTATCTAGTAATTTAATTAGGGCTGCTTTATTATTGTCGACAATGTGAAACCTGTGAACGGACCCAGGATGCATTCTTTTAATGCGGCAGCTCTACTGTGCATGGGAGACACATCTTAACTTTCATCTTATAAATTTCAATTAATTTCCTTGACAGAATTCCGTTTGAGAATATGTGTAACTTCATTTTTCGACTTTAACAGTTTGAACATATCATAACTTTCTTACCTCCCCTGACTTTTATATCGTAAAATTTGAATCGCACAGTACATAACCTTAGCGTTTTAGACTTCGCAGCTAAAAAATTTATCTTTCAGATGAACACAACAATTTTTGTCTTAGAAAAACAACACCCTAATGATGATACTGTGAGGATGTCGAAAGTTCTCGGAATAAATGAATATGTATCAACATGGTAATTTTCTCTCTTCCTTTAATAAGGATACTAAGAAGCTTCTCCATGAATATGAGAGGATCATATTGAAAATAAGTAGACAAAACTTGCCTAAATTATTTAATGACACATGTCTTAATAGACTGTGCAACGAATTATTAACGAGGTGACAATTTTCCATTTTGTCCAAAAACTATACACGTTGGAATTTAACGAAATTTTCACAGAATGGTGGCAACAGATATATGCGCGTAGCTTATAAAAAAGTTTAAAGTTCCACAAAAATACACACTACGATCATTTACCTAATTTACTTAAATTATAACTCTTCCAAATTATTAGCGAGGTGTAATTAAAACTCATGTAAACAAGGAAATCACTTTCATTGATTTATATGTGGTCCTTCAGGGTCAATCCTGGTTCACGGCAACAAATTGTCGCCCTCAATCCACTCTGGTCGTCCAAGACGCGCAAATCCTGTGGCTGGTGGCTGAAGTAACCGCTTCAATCCAGGTCTCGCCCTATGCCATGTTGGGATTTAGATCATAAGGCGGCCAAGACTGAAACTTCGTCGAGAATCCTCGCACTGGGTTGGTCCAAACAGGGTGATGATGCAATGACAGAAAATGACCCTCATATAAAAAAAATAAATTCTAATTTTATATCGGTTCTTTGTACAGCAATTGGTTTAAAATGTAGAAGGTTGCATGCATTCAATTCTCGACCCAACCCGTTTCTAGTCGGACTTGATACTTTGGTGATTTGGCAAAGTTCGTTTTGCTGGCTAGGTTAAGTGTGGCACAAGGCCTATGTCGGAGGTCTCATCAACAGGCAATCAAGTGGATCTCTCAGTGAGCTCTCTGGACGAACTCTGTGGACGAACTCTGGTGAACTCTCTTCTCGCTTTGAGGGCATTCATATTTATTGGCGATTACCCAAAATCGGTGTGGGGTTAAATGCACTCTGGGGTTCCGGAGATTCCCCTAACTTCCAACAAGAGTCCATTGTTGTCTGGCTCTGGAAAATTAATTATCCAATTTTGGGGAGATCACTTATTCTGTGAAGAGTGGTTTCAGGATATCGATCCGCCCAAACTCTTTCCTTCTGTCATTAGCATCTCACGCCAATAACCTACGAATGGGCGTAGGTAGCTACTCCACTTTTCTCAATGTCTCATCTCCGCACGCCACTACGGCTACCACTCGACCAATGGCTTCTCGACCGCTCGGCGTGGCTTAAATTATTTTCATAAATTAAAAAGAATTGTCACTTAAAATTTTGCTTAGGCAAAATTTTCCGTCTTGTTCAAAATCAGATATTTACCAGATGGCTCGCTAGTCGGCCATTTTCCAAAATCTTATCAGGGTCTTTGTATTCCAGTCATAAGGAATCTTTATTCTCAAGTTCTGGTCTACAGATCATTTCTTAGCCGTCCTGCTTATTCTCTGTTTTCATATCCAGCACTTTTAACGATCATTATCAATCAATTGTCAGAGATCGCCACATTGACTTTTCGCAAAATTATCGCTGAGTCAATTCTTTGGTTTCTTGAGAAAAAAAGACTTTTTGAAAAATAAAATCTTCAATTTTTCTCATGGTGGTTGATTGGTACATTCATCATTCTATCTATTAACTTTTCTTTTCAGTTGCCAGCGCTAAATAGTGTCACATATATTCAGATTGCTATGAATACATAACCGATATGCAATAAATAGAAATAAACAAGTATGCAGTGTTAAAAAATAATAGTGGAGCTGGTTAATAATTCATCTAAGTTCATCAGAACAACTAGCATGAAAATATTTAGAGAAAAGGCGCAGAGAAGCTACGTTACGGTGGTGGGAAAGGGACTGAAGCCGAGGTTCCAGGTCAGGATCAATAACATTGCAGATTCTTGTTAGTATTTTATCAAGAATCTCTAAATACCTGGCAGGGTGACCAGGCTAGATGTGAAACCAATATTCAATGCATGGATGAATTGTAGACTTATAAGTCTCCGTGATTTAAAAAAAATGATGGTCACTTCAGATCGTAGGCGATCATGGCTCTCCACAGCTTCATTCTTAATATCTGTCAATTTTGACTTGGGAAATATCGTGGAATGATTTTCCGTTGACTTCTCCATAGTTTGGAATTCAGATTATTTTGGGCGTTGTAATGTTTGCTTGAAAACAGTCAACGATGGTTGGAGATATTCAGATTATTCGGATCTCAATATTTAATGCCAACAAGTTCTAATATCACGGAGATACTGAGTTACAAAATGTAAGCATTCTTAATTAAAAAAGTTATAGTTATTCTGGATTTTATTTTATTTTATAGCGTGAGAAATTTAGAAGATCATTTTATTAATGGTCGCAGGTCTGATTAAATGCGAAAGAAATATATTTAGAAGGAAATATATTGAAAGTGCATTCATTTCGGAATGTTCTACAATAAATTTAATTTTAGGATCTTTGTGTGTTATTTTGTTCTTAGGGAGTGAGTGATATCTTCTTTTATCACAAAAGTACTACAAATACAATGTTAGATCATTAAAAACATTAGCAATAAAAATAAAACTAATGAAAGCGGAAAGAGATAGGTTATGTTAAACTTTAGATTTGACGTCAAAATTTAAAGACCATGAAGCTAAGTGGATTCTGCGCCTAAAAACACTCCATCCAGAAGGGCTTAATCACAAATTTAACAACATTATTAATATATAACCCCACAAATCAGGCCCTACCCACATTTCTCACCCACACAAAACAGGCATGCATGCGATGTTGAGGCTTCACACTTATACACACACCCATAATAATATACACACGTCGTACTCATTCCTTCCCTAATGAGCTAAATGGTAACACACACCCATACTAATATACACATTAACACACATCATACTCACTCACTTCCTAAGAACCAAATAACACACACACACTTAACAGAGCCACATCCCCTTTCCAGGAACCAATAAAACTGTCAAAATGACCAAAGGAATTCAGATCAGCATGAATCCATCCAGCCCTTTTCTTAAATAACAACTTAAAAGAGACTGTTTGACCAACACAAGTCCTGACCAAAATTCATAATAAAAAAATAAAAAACAAATGAAAACTACAGATAAAGTTCGTTTTCTCCATCAAGTCATTCATTTCTGTAGTTCACTGCTAATAACAAGCAGAATTTTTTTTCTCCTGATGATGGCCATGCTGGCCGAAACTAGTCGAGGAATCTAATTGAAATAATAAAAACGACATAATATTAATATACAACCCAGTGTGTCTGAAGATTTTAATTTTTGAATATTTTTTATTGTTCAAAACATATATATATGTGTGTGTGTGTGTGTTTTGAACAATAATATATATATATATATATATATATATATATATATATATATATGAAAATTTCTCACAATTAACCTGTCGAAAAAGACAATATGTATAAAGGTAGAAGACAATACGAAAACTGTATTATTAGCCGGCGCGTTTCGTCCAATTTTCAGTTGACAATATGAATACAATAGCGTTTTCTAAATTCTTCTAGTTGCTAATGACATTTTGTTTTGTTGTTAATAGTTATTTTGTTTTTAATAAATTCATTTCGTTTTTGCCTTTAAAAAAATCCACAATGGACGAAATGCGTTATTTTTCACACATAAATGTGAAATGACTTTTGCCATGACTTAAATAAAATGATCCAATAGAGAAATAAATAAATTTTCACCAATAACACTGATTTATTTACTGTTGACTTTGATCCGTCTTAATGAAACACCCTTATATATAATCCGTGTTAATGAAACACCCTTCATATCAATATCCATCCGCTCCGACATAAAAATATATTCTTCAGCTGAGACAAAAATTGACTGACTTATTTTTCCACCGATATCTCATCAACTCATCGGCCTATCCGACCATTCGTTTCCTTGTTTTCAAAACAAAGTTTTGAGCGTCATTTTTTTAATATAAGGTCATTTTGGGCGTCATCATTTGTTAAGCTATTAAATTAGCCTCGTCTGGCCTGCAATTGTGTCACAATAAACCGTCACATTTGGGTTCGTTGCAATCTGTTTGAGCTGGCATCTTTGTTCGAGGTCATGAGAAATAGACGTCGCGGACACACCCCTCTAATTTAGGGTTCTGTTTGATTCGCCGGCGCGGAATTAGGAGTTGGGGTGGGCGAATGGTGTATTCCGATTAGAAAATTAAGTCAAAGGAACGCAATTATAAATGAGGACGGGGTAATTTCCCCGTCTGAAAATGTCAATGTCTGTTGTCAATCGATGTTTGATGAGTTCTGCAAATATAAGAAACAAACTGAAAATGCACAGAGAGAAAGGGGGAGAGAAAGAGAGAGAATGCTCAAAAAGAGGAAAAAGAGAGAGAAGATGCACAGAAATGCAAAGAGAGAGAGAGACAAAGAGATATAAAGTAAAAGAGAGAGAGTGAGTAAGTTCAAATACTGTGATTTGCACATAGACGTACAAATACATACAGTAGAGGAAATAAATATTCGTACACATACAAATTTTCAATTTATTGTATTTCCAACTAATAAAAAAAGCATACTTTTCATATAATTAACTGTACACAGATTCATAATAACTAAATATGCATAGAAAACAGACAAAATTGATTTAATAGAAATAAATCCTGTTTATCTATTTTAATGGGTGAAAAAAGTATTCGTACAATACAAAAAAGAAAACATAATCCCCATTTAATACTTTGTGGAATAGCCATTATTCATTTCTACAGCAACCTCTTCTTGTAGTCCTCAATGATTTGCAAATTTTAGTTGGTATTTTGTTTCATTTTCTTCGCATATGGTCTTCAGATCCGGAATGTTTGTTGGAGCTCTAAATTAGATTTGCATTCTCAAATAATGCCACAGATTCTTGATTGAGTTTAAATCTTGGGACTCACTTGGACATTTCATATTTACAATATTTTTAGTACGCCATTTCTTCGTAGATTTTGCAATGTGCTTAGGATCATTATCTTGTGGGAAAATCCAGTCAGGAGGAAGTTCAAGATTTTCAACCGAAATCATTAAATTTATTTCCAAAATATCTTGATATGCTGCGGCATTCATTCTAACGTCTATTACTGGTATGTTGCCAGTACGTTTTGCAGAATAAAAACACCCCATGCCCAAATTAGTCCACTGCAAGAAAAGTTGGCTCCCTGTGCCGCGCCAGGAAATTTTTCTCTCCGGAATCGATCCTTCAAATCTTCAAATCAACCATTCGCCCTTGCATGGAGTATTGCTGCCATATATGGCCTGGAGCCCCTTCTGTGTGTCTCAAGGTCCTTGATAAAATCCAGAGACGGATATGCAATGTAATTGGCCTTGATCTGGCATCCCGTCTGCAGTCGTACTCTCACAGACGTGCCGTCGCCTCTCTCTGTCTTTTTAAAAATACTTTCACGGTAATTGCTCCGACGAGCTGCTTTCGCTGGTTCCCATACTTCGTGAATTTAAGCGTTCTACTAGGTTGACATTTCGTTCTCACCCTTTCACTGTCAAAACTGTTAAATGTAACCGTCTCTTCTACTCCAATAGCTTCATGTCTCGCACCTCTCGCCTGTGGAACTTTCTCTCCTTTTCTTGTTTCCCTGATAGCTATAATCTCCAATTATTCAAATGTAATGTCAATCGACGTCTTCAGTTGCCTTGATCAATCCCCTATCCTTCTCTTCATCCTTTCCTCCACCACTACTCTTTGCTCTCACTCCAACTCTCTGTAACCCCTTGTGTGCTATTGGCTTCCCGCCTTGCTTGGGGTGAAACACTGAAAAAAATTAACCTCCAATCACAGAAGGTTTAGTATTTTGGAAGGATTTCGTTGGGTCGTTCCCAATGTTGCAATCAGACATCTATTATCAGTAGTTAAAGAGGCTTAAAATTAATTTGTAGGAAAAGAGGTGCAGTGTTCCATCATAATAAGACACACTCCCATACAGCAAAGACCAGACCTGAAACGATAGAAGCCACGTCTTCCACAGCCTCTAAATCTTGTTCCGTCTAATTACCACCTACTCCTGTGTTTATCATCTTAAATGACAAGGCAGAATCCACATTATTTTCTTGCAGATCAAATAATGCTATTTTATAATTTCCCCCTAAATAAGATGCAAGGGTTTACTAAGTGTGAAAGAATATGAGAAAAATAAGACTTTATTAAGGAAAGAGAACAACAATAGGAATTAAGAATACAGAATATAACGATGGATATTGCATTTAAAAGCAATTGGAAAACAAGAAGCCGTAAGAGAATGCCATAAGCGAGAAATGCAAGAGAAGAAACTGTTAGCATAGAACTTCCGGTTCCATCTAGCAAATTCAACTGTAAAATGATTAGACCTAGTTGCCAATATAGTCAGTCAGTTATGTGCCATGCGTGATGCACGCTTAGGAGAGCATGTATTTTTCGATACATGGCTGACGATGCAGATTTTTTCCCGCAGTAGGTTGCCATTTCTTTCTGCAGTAGACCAGTTGCCGGTCTGTCCTGCTATTAACCCATAGCTGGGTGGGGGGAGGAGAAGAAGATTCATACTTTTCCCAAGGGTATTAGCACGTAAGTGAATGTAATAGATTCGACTGGAATTCGAACTCGGCTCTCCGATTCCTCAATCCGAGTCGCTATCAATTACTTCACCGTGCGAATCTAGTACAGCGTTTAAATTCGTAAAGACGTGGTGCCAAAGAGGAAACTACATCAGAACAATTATCATGAAAATATTTATAGAAGAGGCAAATGGAAGACCTGTTACAGAAGTGGGAATATGACTGATGCTGAGATGCCAGGTCATGACCGATAACATTGCAGTGACTGAAATTTACAAAAACGATATCATTGTGAATCACAAGTTGGAGGATATTAATAATGACTGAACATATGATAATGATTAAAACTCTAATTAAACATGAATATTTTTTTCGATAATAATAATAGTAATTAGTAATTAAACATTCGCTTATAAAAAGTAATATGAGTTTACTATTTTATTTTATTACTAATAAGTATTATTGCTCTATCTCTTGATACTTAGCTGTATATTTGCAAGATTTGCTTTGTCTTCCGAAGTTGTCCTTGTCGATCGCGTTTTTTGTCGAAATAATATATTCATGTTATATATATATTAGGTTGGTGCAAAAATAATGTCGTTTTCTCACATTTGTTACTATGTGAGAAAACGACATTGTTTTTGCACAAACCTAATATATATATATATATATATATATATATATATATATATATATATATATATATATATATATATATATATATATATATATAAAGTGATGACAAAGATATCCTTTGTATGTATATTGTTTTGTTTTTATTTAGTTCATACGAGAGAAACGTGTTTTCCTTGGACAGGCCATTTTAACCTTAACATGTCAAGCGGGTTTATTGCCGAACTGATAGAGACACGCTATGCTCAAAAAGTGGTTTCCCTGGTGAAAAAAGTTTCGATTCTTGTCGGAGGCATAATTTTTCTTTAATAGTAAATCTCAGTTTAGGCCGGTTATTATTCATTTCATTGTTTAATAAAATAAACTCGTGTCCCCAGTAAAATAACGTTTATAGTAATAGCAAATAATGTCGAATAAAATATCGCTTGTTAGATTCCATTAAATTTATTTCAGTTTTTATACAGAAATTTTGGCACAAGGCCGAAAGGAAAGTGGAGGAAAGGCTAGTCATCAGTAACTATCCTAGTCCTAGTTAATCACAATCACGACCCATTCATTCATTACACTGTACACAATCACCACAAGAACTTGTCCATCATCTCTCAATACTATTTATGCCACAATACCACGTATTCATAAGAGACATGCAAAACACCCCATGATATAAAAATTCATAATGTCTCTTATGGGGAATTTTTTCCTGCTTTTTTTTTAGAAAAATATACAAAAAATTTATATAATAATGAAAAATGATGCAGGTAGGGATTGAACCCAAAAACAAAATTAAACAATATTCAAACTAAAACAAAACAATCCCCTCCACATTTTATAGGCAATCCCACTCAAATGCATGTTGGGATTTTTTCCCAGCACGCATTTTTTACCTTTGATTTTCTGTAGTTAGTAGAAAATGACTAGCTTAGTAATCGCCTCACTATAAGTCTATCCTGAAATGTTAGGAAAATCGATTAGTTATTATCAATTTTATTTTTGAAAATATTAACTTGCATAATAAAAGCAGATACAGTGTATATAGGGATTTTCAAAGCATAGCTTATATACGGCACAAGGCTAAATGTCTGGGGCATCCACTGGGGATCGAACTTTCTACTCAGTTGTAATAGTTCTAGCGAGACAAGCTTGCTAATAATTAAACCACGTAAGGATTTTCTAAACATAACTTAGATGTAGTACAAGGTCGGAAGTATGGGTCACCCAGTGAGGATCGAACTCACTATTCAGTCGTAAGTGATCTAGCGAGATGAAGCTTGCTAAGCAGTACGCCACGTCAAAGTGCCCAGACATAGTGTGTATGTATGAACAAGCTGAGATAGATAGATAGATAGATAGATAGATAGATAGATAGAGTTTGTTTCTTTCATACTTAATCTTGTATAAATTTGCGAATGGAAAAGTCACGACTTCAACTTTAAACATTTTCTGTATTTGCAAATATAATATTTCGCATCCTGTTCTAAAATTTCAAAAACACATTGACGAATTTCCAATGATTCTTCTCCGTCTATAACCATAGCTGAAGTGCTTCCTTGTGTCAAGCTGAAAAAATATATACTAGATTGTGAAACGATAAATAGCGATTATCTTTGGCCAGATTCATTAACACCGTGGATAATCCTCTCTGTCAGATTATTGCACAATCACAGAAGATTAAACGTTAAATATAGCTTCAGAAATAGAAGTCAATTCCTGGCTTAAATTGTAGTAATACGTTTTTTTTTTTTTTTTTTGCTGCTGATCTTCATGAGTTTCAGATATGCGCAGTGTGTAACTTACCGACTGATTACTGGTAAAATCCAGCTTTCAGGATCTGGTTTTAAACCGAAATCTTTTCGTTCCCAATGTCAATGACTGAGAAATTCCAGTAATTGAAATGAGATCTTATACGTAAGTTTTCCGTTCAGTGGTTGGGTGATGATCTCTTGACGATATCATTGCCTGTAACCAAACCAATTTATTCAAACAGGCCTGCCTGACTCTGCCTCTCTCCTTCTCTCTCAGCACACACACACACACATATCTATCTATCTATCTATCTATCTATCTATATATCTATCTATATATATATATATATATATATATATATATATATATACACACAGGGTGCGATGGGTAAAATTTGTTTTTTGATTTTGTCGACTGTACAGTGTATTAGGGTCAGTTGGACACTGTCTGTAAGAAACAGAGCATCATGATGCAATTCACTCCGCCAAAAATTTGGAAATAGCATCCTGTACTGCTTGACATTCGCGCCGGAAGCTCCAATACGAACATTTCAGTGTGTTTGGTTTTTAATCTGTGCAGGGGATTCGGAAAGAGTTGGATGAGTCTAATGCTGATTACAAAAGTGTTTGGAGTGATCACTAGTGATGGTGACGTTGTGCCTCCATTTATCTTCCCATGTGGCCTTAGGCTCAACACAGAGGACTATATCAAGTGCCCTGATGAAGTAATGATGCCCTGGGTCAAGTGGGTAGCTGCTGGAAGACCCTATGTCTGGCAAAGAATTCTACTCCATGCCACACAAGCAGGAGAACACAGTCATGGCTGTCAGACAATTTCTGCGACTACATCACCCCTTATATGTGGCCACCTAACTGTCCAGACTGCAACCCTCTTGATTATTAAGTGTGGGACGCAGTTGAGCGAGAAACGAATAAAACTCTTTGTAACAACAAAGATGAACTGAAGGCAAGGATTATGGCAGCATTCACCAACTTAAACAAGGAGACCGGCCAGAAGAACTGAAGATATTACGAAGTCGTCTAAAGGCAGTGGTTGAAGCCAATGGCGAGTTTATTTAATAAATTTACTCTTTAATTTTAATTTTGTGTAATATTGGTAAATATATCTGTTAAAATGTGATTTCAGTGTTATTTTCATTTTTACGTAATTTAGTCAACAATTTATCCATCGCACTCTGTATATAGATAGATAGATAGATAGATGATACGATAAATAACAAATAGGAGACGTATATCAATCACAATACGTTTCCTATTTGTTCTTTTTCTTATCATCCTGTCAGATTCTAATATATATATATATATATATATATATAATGATGCTCGGTCTGTTACTTTGGTTATCTCGAAGGCGTTGACAGAGTTTGGCATACTGGTTCTCTTCAGAAGTTGAAATTTGGGGGGATTTTTGGACGAATGCTTGAACTGATTCAGTCTTTCTTATCTAACCGTGAAATGAAAGTAGTTTTGAACGGCCACTCTTCTAGATCTTTTTCTATTAATGCAGGCGTCCCCAGAGCATTATTCTTGGCCCTACGTTATTCCTAATTTTCATAAACGGCCTTACTGATGGCATCAGTTCTCAATTCGGTATCTATGCTGATGACACAGTTATTTCCTCCTGTCACAATAGTAAGTCTGATAAGGTCAAATTAGTAGCTGGTCTAAAAATGACTATTGTTATCTGGGGCAAGGAATGATTTGTTAACATTAACACTTCCAAAAAAAAAAAACTGCTCTCTATTAATCGTGTGAGGGAACCCTTTCTCCCTTCTACCAGCATGGCTAGTGTTAACCTCCAGCAGAGTAACTTGTTGCGCATTCTCGGGTTAACGTTTTCCGTTAAAAGATTGAATCAATTGCTAGGTCTGCTGCTAGAAAAGTTGGTTCGCTGTGTCGTCCTAGACAATATTTCTCGCACGAATCTATATTACATATTTATAAGTCTACCATTTGTCCATGCTTCGAATATTGAAGCCACATAAGGTCTGGGGCTTCTTCTATATATTTAAAAACCTCTGATAAAATCCAATAAGAATCTGCAATGTTACGGGTCCTAACCTGGCATCTCGGCTTCAATCACTTTCTCATAGCCGTAATGTAGCTTCTTTGTGACTTTTCTATAACTATTTTCATAGTAATTGTTTTAAAGAACTTTCCTCTGTTTTACCTAGACTCTATGAATTTAAGTACAGTACTAGATTAATGACAAGATCTTATCATTTTACAGTTGAAATTGTTGCATGTAACCGTAATAATTTCTTTTCTCACACTTCTCGCTTCTAGAACTATCTTCCAGCTTCTGTTTCTCAGTCAAGTTTAATTCTCAAAAATTTAAATGTAAT
Organism: Acanthosepion lycidas; assembly: GCA_963932145.1. NCBI lineage: Eukaryota > Metazoa > Mollusca > Cephalopoda > Sepiida > Sepiidae > Acanthosepion > Acanthosepion lycidas. The sequence goes on along the minus strand of OZ010594.1, from coordinate 104,304,987 downwards.
GTCAATTGTTATCTTCTGTCTTCTTAATTCCTGTTCTTTTGTTGTTCTCGCTCCTTAATAATGTTTTTCTTTTCCCTATATTCTTTCATACTCAGTAACCCTCTGCGTCTAAGTGTCTTAGAAATGATAAAAAAAATACTCGCTTCTCGGTCAAAGGTTCTTTTGGTTATTTCTTCTTGATCGAACTGAGAACTTTTTAGCTCCTTCCTATTTTTAGAACTGGGTCCAATTTTACAATTTGTTAAAAAAAATCATCCATAAGAAAAAAAAGAGAAAGTATACATATAGTTATAAACTCGCATTTGAAACTACCAAATCTTTATAAATGTATAAATAAATATAAATTATAATTATTAAATATTCCTTCGCTAGACCACCCAAGTTGAAGTACTGTTAATGTTTTTTCTTTCATTTTAACAATGTTCCTTTAAATATCACCACATTATCTGCTTCATTGATTGTAAATTCCCGCCATTTTGAGTCAGATAAGAATCACTGCTTCCTTTTTAGTTGTCACTGCAATTAAAAAATAAAAAGGTGTGTTACTATTAGGTTGGTGCAAAAATAATTTCGTTTTTTAACATATGTTACTATGTGAGAAAACGAAATTATTTTTGCACCAACCTAATATTTCCTTTCAGTTGTTTCACTTGTTTACAGCAATCGCTTCGACCAGCCGTTTTTTTTTTTTTTTTTGTTGTTGTTTTTTTTACTCCTGTGTCTGATAGGTAAGCTTTGGCTACTTAGGACCAAAATGTACCCAACAGACTAACCTTAAGCATCACAGAGAAGCACCCAGATATTTACGAGGGCTTAGCGGGATACAAAGGCCACATGCTTGAAAGCAGCAAATGAAGATCGAAAAATGTAAACTTAAATATGACCAGCTGAAATAGGTCGCTTACCATTAACTCTTTGTTCCTAGGCTAATATATGCCTGTCTTTCTCTTTCTCTCCCTCTCTCTCTCTCTCACACACACAGAGGCATACACACACACACAGAGGCATACACACACACACACACACACACACTCTTTCTTTCTCACTCACTCTTTTCCTGTCTATGGGCCATGTCCACTCAGGTTGTGAGTTATACAGCTTCCTGTCTTTTGTTGGCAATGTATTGCTTATCGGTGCGGATAGTAAAATTGGCGAGTCAAGTTCAAATTCTAGTCAACTCTGTGTCGTTCACTTCCGCACTAATGCCCTTGAGAAAGTTATGAATATATTCATATACGTGTGTGTGTGTATCAACAGACGTGCAGAAAGTCCGACAAGACACGAAAAACGCTTGGTAACTTGTTTGATAGTTCGCATAGATTGATCAGTCTCTATGGATAGGACCTTATATAGATATATATATATATATATATGTGTGTGTGTGTGTGTGTGTGTGTGTGTGTGTGTGTGTGATTAGACACTGAGGTCAATACCGCGTCTCTGTTTTATGTTTTAAGGCAATCTTCACCTCATGTAACACGTATTGACCTCAGTGTCCACTCATATCTATATTTACGCACGTTCTATTCTGATACTGAGCACTTTTACCCATAAATATAACATAGCTTAAAACTATATTTTTATCACGTATATATATATATATATATATCGTGAGGCTGGTCTACACACACACACACACACATATATATGCTCTGTCTTTGATATTGAGCACTTTATCCCATAAATATAGAACACCTTAAAACTATATTTCTTCATATATATGCGTGTGTATGTGTGTGTGCATGGGATAACGATATATATTTTTATTTATCAAGAACAATATTAGGAAAATTGTATGACAAAGAGGAAATAGTTACTTGAGACCTGTTTCGTTCTTCAAGACTTCATCGGACTAAATTTGTTATGTAGGTACGCCTGCACATGCGCACGAATGAGGGGTGCTGGGCATTTCAAAATTTTTATTACAATTTTTTAATTATATCTAACTGAATTTATTTCGAGACATTTTTCTTTTTCTTTCCATCACTTTTGCTAGTAGGTATCCCACATTGGGATAATAGAACTTCCATGAATGGTGAAATGTGGTAAGAGCCAGGGTGCAAATTTACCGAAGATCCAGAGATCAAGGCATTCTCTAGACATTTACGTCGTTCATATATATATATATATATATATATATATATATATATATATATATATATATATATGACAATTCTTCCCGTCAAACCATCTTCAAACAAAGTCAAGAATTATGAAACAGCCCTAAAAGATAGTGGATTTTCGGCAACACTCGCATACACATCACACAGTACAAAGAAGACAACGGAAAAAGAAATATATGGTTCAACCCACCGTACAACAAAAGCGTAAAAACAAACGTAGAAAAAATATCCATTAAACACATGCACAAATACTTCTCCCGGTCAAAACACAATCAAAATCAGCTACATTTGTACCGATAACATTACACAAATAATAAAAAGGCAGAGCTGGAAAACAACCAACAAACCACCCGCACAAATCGAACTCACGGGTAACTTCAGAGCAAATTACAAATATCCCTTAAACGGCAGTTGCTTGCAGAAAAATGTCATACATGAAGCCACTGTTGAATTAGCAGATAACGATGTAAAATATACACCGGAAACAAAGCAACTTCGCACACAAACGAAAATAAATAAAATAATATGAAACACGAATAAAAATAAATAAATAAGCAAAATAAATTAATCCAATTCAATAAATAAGTAAACAAATTAGCAAACTACAAATGCACGCATAGACATAAGTAAACAACACTATAAAATAAGCACAAAACTGCATTCGGATCCACAATAATTTCTACTCAATAAACCCTAGAATAATTTCAAACTTAACCCTTACCGTCCAGTAACCGTTAGAATACTACAATAGACCAGCATATATAAATAGACGAACCAAAACACAACGCAAATGGGCTGAAGATTGCGTTTAAACATGAAACAGACTGTCACCGCTAAGTGTTAACCTCAATGTCCACTTTTATATTTATAAACGGTCTATCCCTAATATTGATGGAAAATAATATTCAAGCAATTTTTTTTTAAATACAAATGAAGTTAAATTCGAATGATTAGAAAAGTTGATAAAATCAATGGTAGAAAAGCTGTGTTATAAAATGTCAAGAAATTCATATCAATATGTAAAATGATAAAATGATAATTTGTTAAGATTTATGAGATATTATATGTTTCCATGACTTATAAATAAAAATTTAGAATGGTTTTACATAATAAACAATTTATCGATATTTAAACAAGTTGAAATTCACATGATATATTGCTCATATAAATATAACAATGTCCTGAAAGTTGTACAAGCATTGGTTGGTCAATACCAATTTTACAATGAAAATATTGGATTGCATAATAATTTCTGACATCCTACACGTGTGTGTCTGTATGTGTGTGTATATTGATAGATAGGTGGAGAGAGAGAGGGGGAAAGAGATAATATTTTATTATTATTATTTTTCATATCTAGAATTAGAATCGAAGTTTAAAAATAGTGTTGCTCGCAAGAAAGGGATTTTCTTTCGGGAAAAGGGAAATCCCAACATTCTCTGTAATATGATTACCTCTATGATTCAGGCAAATTTTTCTGACTTGCCTACATAGCGGCATCCAAGATTGCTGTTAATGCGTGCTTTACGTTCTCCAGGGTCACCTTCCAGTTCTGTTTCTTTTTTTCTGTTAATTTTACTTCATATCTGGCAACCATCTTACCTTCCATTTTTATTTTTATTTTTATTCATCCCTGCAGATTTTTTTTTCATTCCACAGTTTCTTCCGGTTTCCTTTGCGTCTGCGCATTCCTCCAGGCTTTTATTATCCGATTTCTTCTCTCAGATTTTATATTAATACAAAAAACACATTCTCGCAATGGATGAACGATAAGATAGAGCAGCAGCGCAAAGAGAATCTGTGCTTTTTTAAATAAAATGCTCACCCAATACAAAACCAAAAAAAGAGCCACTCAAGGTAGATGATTAATGAATGAAGCTATTATATTGCAATAAGAGGAGGAAATAAATGCAGCTTATATGTAGGATAGATAGCTGTTGTCCCAAAAAGAATAAAATTGCGTGCATTCGTCAATGTGTCATCGGTTGACTCAATTAATGAAATAGGCAAATTGCTATTCATTCATCGACAAAATAAATCTGAAATTAGCTGAAGACGAGAACGAACAAGAGCAAATGAAAATCCCAGTGAGAAATTCTAATGATAATATCTTCAAAAATTGCACAAAGTCGGTGACTTAATACTTGCTTTCCAAAATGCAACGAAAGTAAAGTAATAATAATAATAATAATAATAATAATAATAATAATAATAATAATAATAAATATTCACTTCACTTTTATAACAAATGATGAGACGACAGGCAAGTTAATTGATGGTCAAATCTGATATGTCGCCAAGGTGAAGAATGTGCCTCTTATGCTTCTCTTCATCATTGTCAGCTTAAATATGGAAGCAATTTAATTTTAATGGTAAATGCTATGAATTGCTTTCTTTTCATAGATGTGATGAGACCGGAGAAGCATCATCTTGGGAGTCTATTTCATAAAGTTGTTGAAAAGTTGTCTGAATGGAACTTTCTACTCACCCATGAAATAAGAATAGAATATGGATGATGTGACTCTGTGTGCGTATAGAGGATCATCCTAACTGTGAAGGTCTAAACTGATAGAATATTTAACTCATCTGAACATTTGCTATGGAAATAACAAGACTTGTGACATTTCTTTCATAGGAAATAGGCTTTAGATTTGAAAATAATTCATCAGCCACAAAGTCAGGTAAATGATTTTAAATATGGAAAATCTGCAAAATCTGCAAAGTGAGGATTGTGCAGTTCCAGTTCAAATAATGAAGGTAATACTCTATAGTTGGACTGCTCTACTTCTTGCAGATAAGGAATGGTAAGATGAGTTAGGTACTTTTTGGACCGTCACAAAGAACTGGTCATTTTCCAGTATATTTAGTGATGGGTTGTATATATAAGTTTCATTTACTAAGCTTGTTTTTTTTTTGTTTTGTTTTGTTGTTTTTTTTACCGTATAAAATCAAACTGAAGAACAGGTAAAACAATTGCCCTCTGCCAATTCCTAAAGTGGAAAGAGTTTACATGCCTGTCCTTAAAATCGTCATTCGAAATCGCGACCTTTTACTCAAGCTCATAAAGCGATCACTGGCGCCAGTTGGAAATTCTCAGCTATCATGAAAATGATCACTCGAGACTTTATCTGATAAGCTACATCACAGTTTAAGGTGAGCAACATAAACGTCATTAACTTTTACATCCTCCAGGTCAATCCCACACCCGGAAATTTAACCTGCTTCTCTTCAGATGAGAAATTCCGACGTCTTAATAGGAAGGAGGCTCTTGGCCGGGATCAGTGCGGAGTATCTGTTCTCCTTGTAATTAATGAAGAAGCTGCTCAGTCCGGATATTTCAACCCTGAAACAATAACCTATTCATTGCACTAAAAGTGGGACGGTCGGTGGAATATCGGCGCCCGTGTGACTGTGGTCGCGGGAACTGAGTAAGGCAACGCCATATTAGAATACCGCGTGTCACATTTTGCTACCCTGGGAAGGCTAATAAATAACCTTTTCAGTATCGAAAATTGTGTTCAATAACCTATTATGGAATTCGCAAAATACTATCAACATAGAATAATGACAACCGATTGTAAGACAACAAATCGATGAATTGATAACAAATGCGGGAATAGCAAGGAAAACCATTAACAGAAATTTGAAAAGAAAAGTATCACTGGAGAATTTTAAATAAGAAAATATCGCCGGCGATGTCATTTATATGGTTATGCGGAGAACACCTAAAAAGGAAAAAGAATATCTAATCATATTAGATGAGCAACACAAATCAATCAAAACCAATTAATCTTAAAGCCAAAATAAACAAATACGGAATCTCAGTATATGTCGATAAAATAAAATACTCTGGAACTTTGAAATCCAGGCCAATTACCTCATCCAAGCTAGATGTCTAGGTCTGGAAGTTGTCAATAAGGAAAAGAAAGTCTGTAAATTTGTTGACATGGCTGCCTCAGCGGGACCAGATGAAAATAAAAAATAAACACGAGGACTGTACTCCAGGGACTGAAAAATCTGTGGAACGTGAATGTTCGGGTTGTGTCGAGATAAAATGGGGTACTTGCAACCATGCCAAAAACAGGCAAAATTTGAGGAAGTGAAGATTCGAGGAATGAATGAAACAATTCAGAAAACGGCATATAGAAGAGGGTGCTGGAGTTTTGAGGGGATTTTCTCCGTTTCAATAAACAAGAGTATGAAATCATAGAAATAATAGACTTAGCATGAGGAATATATGCTGCACTTTACGGGTTCACGTTGGTGTTCTCGAAATACTACTACTCGTGTTCTTTATGACTATTCATAAGTAAAACGTATATATTGGCTATTTCTGGTGTTGACTGCAGGTAACTGAAACTGTGGAGCACAAAACCGCGGATAAAGATGATCTACTGATATAAACATGTCGAGAGAGTAAAAAAAAAAGAGCAAAATATATAAACAAGCAGGATACAAGTAACAGCAAAGAAAGTATTACAATTCCAGAATATATTAAAATCTCGAGATATATCTCCGATCTAGTTGGCACATGAAGCATTAAACCAATATAATGTTTTGTTGGGACAACTTCGCGCCAACGATTGGTGTTCCAGTCCAGGTAAAAGTTATGCCTTTGAATGTTGATTTTCTTGACAGTTATCTCCCCTCTCCACTTGGAAGATTACACCATAATTGTTCTCTTACCATCTGACCTTTTGTTGTATTAAGGTAAGTTTAGTAAATATCAACATGTATGTAACACTCTGTATCAAGCCTGAAGGCTATTCCTCTTGTTTCTCGCAGAGGTGGGAAACCCTGAAACAATCGCAGAAAATCTTCCTCGCTCTTCGTTTGCGAAGGCAGAAAAAAATCACACACACGCACGCACACACACGCACACGCACGCACGCACGCACACACACACACACACATATATATAATCAATTGGTTTAATAATATTATTAATAAAGAAAACTGATCCTTCGCACAATTAGACATAAAAGATTTCTACCCATCTATTAACTAACTTACATTAAACAACATATTAAACCTGACAAAACTATACAGCAATATTCCCTGACGAGGGCATAGATATAATTAAACAGTGTCGAAAAATAATATTATACCACAATAAAAAAAAATATGGAGAAAAAAAGAGCTAAAACAATAACTATAATAATAATAATAACTTTGACGTAACAATGGGTAGGCATGATGGTGACTTTTGCGAACACATAGGCATATACAAAATCAATAAACTAGTAAATATTATTAACAAAAAAGATATAGGTCTATAGAGAGACGACGGTCTATTAATTCTAATAAATGCAGCGGCAGAACTACAGAAAAAATAAAACAAGAAATTATAAAAACCTTCAAAACCATAGGATTTAAAATAGATATATCATCAAATAAAAAATTACTAAATTACTTAGTTATAACACTCAACCTAAACAACAGAACCTACAAACAATACAAAAAACTAAACAACAACTCAATATACATTAACAAAAATTCTAACCACCGACTAACGTATTTAAACAAATACCCATATAATAAAAGAATTTCAACAAATTCTAGTAACCTAAAAATATTCAATGAAAATTTAAAAATACATATCAATCAGCCATAAGAAACAGCGGATATTCAAACAAACTAGAATAAAGAAATGAAAACAATTTAAGCAAAAACAACAGAAAAACAAATATAATTTTGTTCAATCCCCTACAACAAAACAATAAAAACAAAAACGCTTCCCTAAAAACAGTAAATTATCAAAAATTATCCATAAATATAAAATCAAAATTAGTTACAGCTGCAGGGATAAAATAATAATTAAGCACAATAAAACCAATAGCAATTACAACAACAATAACAATAACATGCAGCAAAATAACACTATTAAATGTAACTACAGAAATAAAGAAAATTGTCCACTTAAAAATAAATGTTTAACCAATAACATAATATACAAAGCTATTTCAAATAATAACATTAACACAAACGAAAAAATTTACATAGGAGACACAGAAAAAATTTAAATATAATTACAAAATGTCGTTCGAAAGAAAACATACACAAACAATACAACCCTATCAAAATACATATAGAGCCAAACAGAAAACAATATCCCCACAAAAATCAAACGGAAAATTATAAAAAGGCATTCCCATACAGTATTAACAGTAAAAATTGTAAATCATGCTTAGAGGAAAATTTAATAATAATTTGCTTTAAAAACCAAAATAAACTCCTAAACAAGAAAACTGAAATAATGGGTAAATGTAGGCATATAAGTAAATATTTACGTTGCCATTTAAGCAAAAACTAAAAGTAAACAAAAATAAAAAATATATTATAAACTCTAAATAAATAAATAAAATAAAAAATATAACAGATATATATAAATAAATATAAACTTAATTTATTAATAAAGAAATAAACAAACAAATATTAATCATATATACCTATACGCCTGTCTATATATATGTGTGTGTGTGTGTTGTGTGTGTGTAAAATGATAACATTCAAAAAGTAAATAACTTCACCATTTAAGCACCGGTTTATTAATAACAAGGCAGTGACATCAGTGTACATGTACCTGTGTGCACACGTTTATGCGTATATATGTACGCATACGTATGTCTATATAAGCACATGAATAGATGTGCACATGTGCGTATATATAGGTTTATAAACGCAGACATATGCACTTAAATTCTAACAATACTAATTAAATTTAATTATAAATCTAACCTACTATTAATACTTATGACTCCACCAAACTAAATTAAAAAACGAAATAATAGTCCAGTGAAGATATATAAATATATGCCTATGTATTTACGTGTGGATGTGTGTGTGCATGGGTGTGTATATATATATATATATATATATATATATATATATATATATATATATATATATGTATGTGTGTGTGTGTGTGTGTGTGTGTGTGTGTGTACAAGTAATTAACATATATACATTAATATTATTAGTATCATTTCGTAAAATACATCTATTGGATGCTTCAGTGAATTTTCTAGTCGAGGTTCATTAGGGGTTTCGGGTCTTTCAACATCATGCCCCCTCTCCACGGTGAGCCAGCCGATATTGATCGGGTATCGACTTGTGTACCTTCCGTCAGCTACAACTTTTTTTCATCTTCCGAAATGCACACCATACGACTCTTCTTGACAATTTATTGTCCGATCTCGGATGACTTCCGGTTCATCAGCAGAATTCACTCTTCCATAATAAAAGGAAGGAAACACAGCCACAATTTCTATCTGATCAGGAATATGTCGGCGTGCTTGGCTTGAAGTGATAAGTACATAAAAACATTCATCATTTAAACATTAATATAGATTTTTTAAAAAAGCATAAAAAACGAAACACAACTTCCCCAGCAAAAAAAAAACAAAAACAAAAAAAAAAAACAGAATGCCCATAAATAAAAATAAAAATCGGTCACAACATTAGAGGCGCAACAAAGCAGGTCAAATTCACCAACAGTCGGAGAAAGAAAAAAGGAAAAAAAGAAAGAACACTAAATGAGTGAATGTAAAGTGAAAAAAGAAACAAGAGCAAAATGATCACAACTTCCTACAGATACGAACATCCGCGCAAACGGGTTCATGCACTCACGGGAACGAGCGCACATCCGCGGGGTGGCGCGCATGGCCGCACAAATGCAAACACGTAGACAGAGAATACAGAAGAAAAGTTACACCAGTGTTAAATATGCATAAAAGGAAAAAATCGAAAAAATATTAGTTGTAAATTGCTGATACCCTCTAAAGACGGACAGGAGTCGGGATGCTGAAGGTAATATCAATCAGTTAATTGGGAAACTTAAACTTTTCTCATATTAATCATATATATATATGACAATTTTGAAAAACTTTGTTCTGGTATGTTTAAAAATTATATATATATATATATATATATATATATATATAAGTGAACATAGAAGTCAACACTTAGAGGCGACAGTCTGTTTCATGCTAAATGCAATCGTCAGGCCACGAGTCAGCCTGACGATTGCATCCAGCATGAAACAGACTGTCGCCTCTAAGTGTTGACATCTATGTTCACTTTCATATTTACACACGCTCTATCTCTGATATTGAGCACTTTATCCCATAAATATAGCACATCTTAAGACTATATTTCTTCATATATTTATATATATATATATATATATATATATATATATATATATATATAGGATGCGTAAGACATTTGGGGACACGTGTTGCACCGAATGTCCTCTATGTATCACATTGTAAATTGTAACCTCTGGTATCCTAATAACTTTGAAAATGTCCCCATTGGACGGTCCGGAATTCGCAATGTTCTGCACTCTCTGTACGAATTGTGGTGTCGTGATAATGTCCGAATGCAGTGAATGCTTTCTACGCTTCGCTACAGGCGACACATCCCTGTTAGAGGCTTCCAACTCCTTCCGAACTTTGTGCACTGGTACTTCCAAAAAATTGTGCAATCTGTGCATCGATGTGCTTTGCGTGTATTGCTACAATTACAGCATGTCACGCACCCTAGATAGATAGATAGATAGATAGATAGATAGATAGATAGATAGATTTTGGTATATGCGTAATTGGTACTACGTTTATTTTTGGTAAGGAGCATCCTTCTTCGAACTGTACCAAATAGCAGAAACCCTTATGACTCGATGATTTTCAACATCAGCAACAACTAAAATGAATATCAGATATAACTTGAAGAGAAAATAATGATATAATCAAAAAGGTTATGAATAAAACTGGAAAAAGCGAAAACAGTGAACTTGAGAAACTTATTTTCCTGAAAAATTGTTTTAATAGAAAGTTTCATAAAAAAGACGTTAATTTTTTTACAGTAGCACTTGCTGATTTGTTAATAGGTGTTAAATATTTACTTATAAAGAAACAACTAATATTACCATTTCTATATATTGACTATTGTCTGAAAACCGAATTCATAAAGATTCCTTGTTTTTAATAACTACGATTTCATTTATACATAATTAAGAAATGATCAACTTGTGAAAATATTACATGTATTCAAAATGTCAGGAGAAAAAGAACAAAAAAGTTCTACGAGAATAGGCCAATGGAAAGATTATGTCTATTGATGAAATCGGGTTTGAGAAAAAATGAAATTCACACGAATCTGTGGGAATTTTTTAAAAAAGAAGTAAGACAAGATTTTACATTATGAATGCAAATAAATTGGTTGTCAGAATTTGTGAAAAAAGTAAAGGTTTTAAATAATTATTTTTCTCCGTAGGAAAACCCTAGATACTGTTTTTTTTCTTGTTGTTTTGTTTTGTTTTGTTTTTTTTACAGTAAGATTTGCCCTATATAAGGCCCGGGGGCAACTCAAGATAGGTTATGTTAATGGGTAGTTTCTATGGATAGGAGTTAACTCTAGACTTGAACAGTCTATAGTTATGATTGTAGTGATCGGGGATGCATTGTCTTAAGAGTTTGTTCCACAGGGCAGTGGTTTGTGGAAAGAAGCTACTTGAGTGGAACTTACTTTTCGCCGATGGAATACGGGGTGAATGTAGGTGTTTTGCTACTATGTAAGTGGCATGGCGGAGCCAAGGAATTTAATTAATCCAAGCACTTACTATGGTAGTAGCGATAGAGTAATGAGAGATTCGTCACGTCCCGCCTGTAAGAGGACTCGGAGACGATTTTGAACGTTTTATTTTTATATTATTGTTCGCTCAGTACAAGGCCTAAATTCAGCTCAAGGTAGAAAGCTACCAAATGGAGTTATGGTAAGTGGGGAAAGTAAAGAGTGCATATTATGATATTTAGGATGCATATCCGAGGTATGATAGTAGTAATCGGAGAAACATCTTCACGGGAATCTTTTTCAGAAATTAACAGTTCTGAGAAAGAAGCTGTTTCAATGGAACTTCCTCCTTATTAATGGAATACGAAGAAAATAAGGATGAGGTGACCCTGTGTAAGTGGCATGGCGGATCCTACCTATACAGATTTGAACTGGTGGGAGTAAGCAATGTAGCTCGTCTGAACACTTGCTATGGAGTAACAAGAGGCTAGCAAATTTTCATTTGTAGAGAAAAGGGTTGCAAGGTGGAAAATAATTCATCATCCAAAATCGATTTTAAACGCATTGGTGGAAAGTGACGACTAGGCAACTCCAACCCTGATATGAGAGCAATACTCCATTTTTGGTCTAATCTCACACTTGTAAAGATAGGGCATGATAAAAAGAACTAAGCACTTCTTGGAGCGGTACAAGAATCCGGCCATTCGTCTGTCATAATTATCGATGGTACGAATATAGGAACCCCACTTTAGGTCTGGGGTGAGCTTTAGTCCCAGTATAAGTGCAAGTAAAGAAACGTCATTGTTAGTAAAACTATTCATCAGGACTGGACTAAATTCAGGGTTGACTCTGGGGTGACTCTTCCTAGTTGCTACAGGCTTATCTCTACAATATGGTTCCTGTTATAATGTGTAGAATTATCTAGATGCCATTTTCTACAGCGCAAATGTGTACAAATTCAGTAATCTCGTACTAACGACGATTCATTGCCAATTGTGGTTGCTCCAAAAAAGACATAAAATTGTTTTAATAAATGCTAGACACAGATGAAGAAGGGGCTTGAGACAACAGAGATGTGGCTCTACAGAAGGATACTGAGAATATCCAGGACAAAATATGCGAGCAACGAGGAAGTTTTAATAAAAATGAGAACAAAAAGAACATTTTTACCTAGAATCAGAAAGAGACAGTTTAAATTTATACGACACACAATAAGGAAAGAAGGCTTGGTGAATTTGGCCTTCACAGGTCATGTTGAAGGCAAGAGAGTAACCTACCTGGTGAGTTTATGTAAATTGATGATTAAACATGTAAGAACACAAATATTGCTTAGAGCTACAAAGGATGGGAAATTGTGGAGAGCCATGATCGCTCATGTCTTTTCAGGATATGGCAAAGTAGTTAAAGAAGACTGTAAAAATCAGAAACGAAACGAAATACCATTGTACGATTGACACATAGAGATTGTGCTCATTGACAACGTAGCTGAGGTGTGGCACAAGGCCGAAACTATAGAGCACCCAAAGGGAATGAGAATAGTTCTCTACAATGTCTATAGTATGGCGGGTCTTGATGGAACTAAGGACTTTTATACAATCATATAAAATAACAAGAAATAATGTCTTTCGTTGCACGGTGGCTACTTAAATAACGTGGAATAGTGGATATCGGCTCGGCTTGTGGAATTGGAAAGCCAAGTTCGAATTCCAGTCGAATCCATTACATTCACTTACGTGCTAATACCCTTGGGAAAGGTATGATTCTTCTTCTTCTTCCCCGCAGATATTGGTAAGTAGCAGGACCGACTGGGTTCTATAGCATTGGATGGCAACTGGTCTACCTCAGAAAGAAATGGTAACCTACTGCGGGAAAAAATATTCCTCGTCAGTCATATATCGAAAGATACATGATCGCCTAAGCGTGTATCACGTATGGTACATAACTAATATAGCATTTTAAAAAATTGTATAGCTTTTTTTTATTTTGTATATTTCCCATTTATGAAAACCGGTAAGCCTGAAATAACAAGACAAGGTTTTATACGTCTAGGCAATCTAAATATTTGTGTGTTTTGTAGGTATGGGAAAGATATCTTTGTTAACTTAAATATGGTTATGTGGGTAGCATTGTAATGGGGTGGGTAACTCTGTTTAATATAGGCTGGCATATAAGTGCAGATAAATATGCGCGTGGGTGAACACAAGAAAATGTTAGGATAGGGTTGTTCTAACATTTGTAAATTTCGAGGAACTGCACTGGGAGTGTTAGAGTATTGAATTAATAAATGCAGGCATATAGTGTTGACATATATGTGATAATGTGAAAGATTCAAAATACTCTCTTTGTATGTAGTTATATGTGCATGTGTGCAACAGAAAGAAAATGTAGACACTATACAGGCAGTATATATCATTGTGTATGTAGGTTTATATTGCAATGTGTAATCTATAAATCGCTACGTGTGTATATGTAATTGAATACGAAGATATATGAGTGGGGACAGTTATGTTGTATACTTGTGATTAGTACTTGATACGCGTATGATAACGAGAAAAGAAAGAATTGATTTGATTTGTTTAAATGTCTACAATTTAAAGACAGTATAGCCCATTCTTTGAGGAGGTTAAAATAAAATAAAAATAAGCGTAAAATATAAATTTAGAAGAAATAAATCAAGCAAGAAAGAAATCAAGCAAGAAAGAAAACCCAGATTAAATTTTAAATGTTAAAGAAAAAGTACAGAGCGAAATTTAGAAACAGAAAGAAAGATTTAAAAACGAAAAAGAAACGATAAAAGAAACCTAGAAAGAAAGAAAGAAAGAAAGAAAGAAAGAAAGAATCGGAAAACTTAAGTCGCTGAGATTGTATTCCTAAGAATTCATGTTCAAGAAATCCAGTTCAGGTACTGTGTGTGTGGCGAGGGGTAAATAAGAGAGATGGGGTGGGAGAGAGAATAGATTGTGCTCTTAAATGCATGGCTGCAAACTGATTTTTTTTTAAAAAAGGTACGGAATTTTAGAACATTAACTTTATTCGTGGACTTATCTAATAGTGCAACTAGATGTACCAATGTGTTCGCATAAGATAGTGACATGGATGCCAAGATTGGTGGTTGTTATTCGTTTTGCCTCTGGTTGTCCTGTACATAAAGCCAAAGCAACGAAGTATTTTTTTAATAATTGTACACCTTATTGTTAGCCTTATTTTTAATTTTAAAAAATGACCTTCATAAATAAAGCAAAAGTATGGAATTAGTTCAATTCAATACATCAATTCAATTCATACATACTTTACTTACTTAGATATGTACATTGTATATGTGTATATCTATGCACACATAGTTACCCCAAAATTAGCGACAGTAACCTAATAACGTTGTTCGTCCCCTTGACTGTTTACCAACTGTTACGGGACGTGGAATGGCGTCTACGAGGTGCTTGAGTCGTTGCATGGTTATATTTATCTAAACACGTTTCAGAGTTATCTATAATTGAGTTGCGCTTGTTGGATATAGCTGCAGAGAATTTAATGAGGTCTGTAACATATTCTCAATAGGGTTTTTGACTGGTGAGGCAAATGAATTTCCTGGATGTAAATCTCGTGTTGTTGGAACATTTTATATCATCCTCATATGGGTATTTTCCTTGTCTTGCTGAAACAGACCAGGAACCATCGAGAGCGTAATGAAAATGGTGTGCAGAAAGATCAGTGGGTGCTACTATAGTATGATATCTAAAGAGGCATTTGCTACCTACCGTGATTGACGATGCACTCAACCAAACAACCCACTTACGGTCTACAGCAATTAATTGCTCAAACTATATACAGTGTTATTTTAACCTAAAGACTCTAATTTGTATTCATAAAGGAGGTATTTATGTAATTCCATTACAAAATGTGTGAAATTTTAGAATTAGTGTATTAATTTGTTTACACAATTCCGATGGGTACTACAGAAACGTTTTATTGAAAAGTCACCTAATAATACTAATTGACATGTGTATAAATTTTACACTACAAACTGTTTATTATGCTCCTTTAATGTTTTTTTAACATATTTCATACATCCTATAGTTGGTAAATATCATACTATAGTAGAAAATGGATGGTAGATATCCTACTATAGTAACACTAATCAGTGTAGTCCACACCAATCAAGAGAGACCTAATTTCATTAGTGGTCCTTGTGAAATCTAACAAAACATATCCCACGTTGTTATAGAGCCACCACCAGTTTAGGCAACACTGCTGATAGGTTTGAGCCATAGCTGGAATCTTTTTCGGCTTTCTGGTCGAACTCTCTGCCTCTGAGCAGAGAGGAAACCGGACGAGGCTATGCCGAAGGGCAGAGTCTCGTTCGGGGAGGTAGACCGACCCGATCTCGTTTATGCGAGTTCTACGGGGATTTTTTTTTTTTTTTTTTTTTTGCCGAGCCTACGGGCTAGGGAACCCCACATTAAATTCGGCCTTATGCCACATGTGACTGCGTGGGGCAGTTGCTAAATACACTAGCTGCATGTGTTCTATTTGACTCACATGCTCGACCGTCTGTCTAAAAGAGTTGCAATCGTGACTCACCTAATCAAACCACACGGTGCGAATCTTCCATAATTGAATGATGAAGATTTCTAGTCCAGTAATCGTATGATGTGTATTTTAAATAAAAGTATTCTTTTTGACCGACGGCTACGAAACCCCATCGAATGCAGTGTACGCATCAGGTTATTTTGACTGATAGGCTGAGCGGCACCACTGATAAATTAGAATTCGATAAACAAATATTGAAATAAGAAAACTTTTAACTTTAAATTTAGATTTAATAATTTAATCACTTGAAATTCAGTGGTAATTATTAGTCCTATTCTACCTTCTAATACTGCTAATTAAAATACTAAAATAAAAGTATTGCTTGTTACTATTTTTACTTGTACTTTTTCAGTGAAATTGTCGTCGGCCAAATGTCCATTCGGCCAAATGTCCGGCCGCGACTTTTTTAATGAGTTCTTTTTCTACATTTAATTCCAATCAGGTCTTCTCTCACTTTTCCTGGATTCTGTACTATAAAACCGGGTCTTTTTATAGTTAACTCGGTTCATTGAACGTTGTCAACCCTCCTTGGGGTTCTACATTCTACACACTAGCAGATTACCACACCTCATTACTTTCTCAGACTAAGTTAGTAACTATTTATAATGGATGCTTCTCCTAGCGTAATGGTTAGCACGCTTGTTTCGAAGATCGTTTCAATATAATGAGTTCAATCTTCACAGCATGTTCTGGACTAATCGGAGAAACGATTAGTAAAACGACTTCTCATCGTGGAGTAGTTAGCAAGTTAGTCTTGCAGTCCATTTACTATACAGATTTTTTATGTCATGTTCCTTAAAAACGTATTCTTTATTCTTGAATTCCCAAGACTTCTGGGAATGGTTAGTGGTGTGGTTTCCAGTTATCTCCTCCGCAGTTTTGAATTCAGAGTCGTCCTTCACCTGGACTGGTTGTCACCCAAGGCTAGAGGACTGAATTTATATTTAACACATAGATGAAAGAAAAAGGGATGGATTCATGTCTTTTCTAAAGGAATTAGTGCGAGAGTGAATGCAACAGACTAAAGCAAAACTTAAACTCGGTTCACTGGTTCCTCTTTCAGTTACACTAGCTGCACATTCGAAAATCCAAACCACTCGGTAGGGGGTGCAGGGATCGATTTCTTTCGAATTTTCCAGAATCTCGTGCAATATTTGTAAAATTTAAATTTAGCTAGAAATACGTAAGAGAAATACGCGAATCTTGATAAGCTTATTCGTTAACAAATGGAATTATTTATATCCAAAATCAGCAGATTATCATTCCTAAAATCAATGGTTAAAAATGGCTTTGAGCGAGTGAATCCTATGGGTCTTAGTGAAGACCACATTTCTTCAAAACTTGTGGACTAGCGCTACATAATCACAAACAAAAAACTGTACCAAATAACAGGAACCACATCACTTGAGGACTTTCAACAGCAGCAACAACTAAAATGCATATCACATGTATGTAGAAAAGAAAATAAGGACATAACCAAGATGTTGATATTCCACATTATTTCAAACAAAAGGTTAGGAAGGAAACCTCCATCAATACTAGAAAGAGTGATAATAGCTACTGGGCTTGAGAAAGAAAATAAAGACATAATCAAGATGTTGACATTCAACACTACTTCAAACAAAAGGTTAGGAAGGAAACTCCCATCGATACTGGAAAGAGTCATAACAGCTACTGGCCTTGAGAAGAGAAAATAATGACATAATCAAGATGTTGACATTCAACACTACTTCAAACAAAAGGTTAGGAAGGAAATCCCCATCGATACTGGAAAGGGCTATATCTACTGGGCACGAGAAACGTATTTTTCTAAAAATTATTTTAAAAGAAAGATTTTATAAATTTCAACCGACAGTTACACTGGCTGCTCGATCAATGAATGCCGAATGTTTCCTTATAAGGAAACAGTTAATATTACAATTGTCATTACCATTTCTTTTCTTGACACTACAAAATTTATCTACTTTAGGAACCATTATGATAGGTTTGTAAAAAGATATCCTCTGTATGGTACATGAAAAGGCTAGGATAAAATATGTGGCGTTTTTAAAATGGCAACCCCATCGTTGCTTGATTCTGTTCTTTATCACGCACGAAAGCAAAAACTTTTTATATTTAAAAGTTTTTTCTGAATTGTCGAGTGTTCCTAATTTCTGATTCTTTTCTCTATTGCAGTGATTCACAACCGTCGCGAAATGTTGAAGAAATCGCGAAAAAAATAACTCCAGGTACAGGTTCCACACTAAATAAGCTGCACAAATCGTTGAATAACAACATTAAAATAAAGTTCATATTTTGTCTGTATTTTTGTTATATCTATGATTTTATTTCATAACATTTAAATGTATGCCCTTTAAAAATTTTGCTACGTGTGCCGTTATATTTTCATTTTCTCCTAGGTGTGCCGTAGCTTAAAAAGGTTGAGAAACATTGCTCTATTGTAATGTGAAGTGCGATTGTCATTGGTCGGCTAAAAGTTGCCGAATGAAACTGTACAAAACATAGATATCCAGAAAAATGTGATGCGGGGAATATAAAAGTGGGTAGGGAATGGGTATTTTTCACAAAAAGTAATTAAGAGAAAATCAAAGTAAATTTTTCTATTTCTATTTTTTATTGTGTGTGTTATAATACACACAAACAATATATCAGTATTCTACTACAGAAAGATATTATAAGTTGAATCTCACATGATATATTAACGCATATAAATATAAAAGTATCTTAGAAATTTTACCAACATTGGTTGTTTAATATGAATTTTATTATGAAAAACTT
Organism: Acanthosepion lycidas; assembly: GCA_963932145.1. Classification (NCBI taxonomy): domain Eukaryota; kingdom Metazoa; phylum Mollusca; class Cephalopoda; order Sepiida; family Sepiidae; genus Acanthosepion; species Acanthosepion lycidas. The sequence continues at coordinate 104,285,926 of OZ010594.1, read as the reverse complement.
GCAAAAAAGAAAAGACATGAATAATAAATTCTGACATCATACCATACCATTCAGTTATGCGCAAATAACCTTGGGAAAGGCAGGAATTCATCTCTTCGTCTCTTCCTAGGTACGGGTTAACTAGTGGGGACAGACTTGGCTCTTTAGCCTTGGTTAGCAGCTTGTCTAGACCCTGTGGCATACTATGTTATTATCACTATCAGCATAATCACAATCGCCAACAACACACAAGCAGTTAGCGATGAAAATACAAACATCATCATCTCCATTCCCACAAACAGAACCTAACTTAATCAAAGTCGTGATGAAGGATCCAGACCAATACAAGTGTATCTGTCTATATTTCTCAGACGGGGTATTATGTACACTATTTACATTATTCGGACTATTGTCCTCATCTTTGTCGCCATATTTATTTACAACGTTTCAGCCGTTGTACGCTCCGGCTTTCTTCAGGTTGTTGGAATGTCGAACTCAACCCTTTAGTTGGCTCACTGGGGTAGACTGTTCTAGTTCCAGGTGCCATGTTTAATGGATGTCAGTTGTCAGTTATCTCCTGTTAATTAAGTTCTCCGCTGCCTTAACCGGGTATTGAACTCACACTCTTTGGGTCCTGTTTGTAGTGTCAAAGAATAATCAATCCAAAATAATCAATCCAAATAAATAAATTAAAAACTGTCCACCCGCCAAAATAACAGAAGCAATCTAAACGGCAAGCAATCTAAACGGCAAGCAATCTAAACATTAGACGAATAAATAGCTTTAATTATCTCCCCAGACCAAAACAAACTAATAAATAAGCGACCTAAGCAAATCCCCCACCCAAACATTTTTACTAAACGAAAATAATACAAAATGAAAATGAAAAATAGTAAAATAAATTAACCCAAACAAACAAATAAATAAACAAGCCACTCCCGTAAAAATAATCGCCAGAAGAGATTACCCACAATGCACCACTGACCCATGTATATATAAATAGCCGAGGAAAATTCCAACCTTCGCGGCATGACGATTGCGTCCAGCATGAAACAGTGGTGACTTCAATGTTCACTTTTATACATATATATATATATATATATATATATATATATATATATATATATATATATATATATGCGTACGTGCATGTGACAATAAGAGCAAATAGGAAACGTTTATAAATGTAACGTGTTTGGCTTCTATTTAAGTTTGATGAAGCTTAGATAGAAGAGAAACATTAAGTTTATGAATATTTCCTATTTGTTCTTATTCTATCATTCTGTGGGGTTTAATTCATATTTGACTGCAATCAATCAAACTATCTATCTATCCATATATATATATATATATATATATATATATATATATATATATATAAAGAAATATAGTCTTAAGGTGTGCTGTATTTATGGAATAAAGTGCTCAATATCAGAGATAGAGCGTGTGTAAATATAAAAGTGAACATAGAAGTCAACACTTAGAGGCGACAGTCTGTTTCATGCTATATACAATCGTCAGGCCACACGTGCTGTTATTTTTCTCGGCTATTTATATATATACGGGTTAGTGGTGCATTGTGGGTATTCTGTTATGGCGGTTATTTCACCGGAAGTCGTTTGTTTATCTATTTAGGTCAAATTATATTGCTTGTTTTTATTTTTGTTTCTTATTTTATTTATTTATTTATTTATTAACGTAGTAAAAATTTGTTTATATCACTTATTTAACAGTTTTGTTTTGGTTTGGGAATTTAATCAAAGCTATTTGTTCAGTTTTGGGGTTGATTGTTGTAGTTCATTCTAAGTATTATTTTGGCGGGAACAATTTTTAATTGATTATCTTTATTTGGGATTGGTTTGTTTATTTATTTACTTGGATGAATTTAGGTTAATTTATTTTACTTGTATATTTTCTCTTTTCGATTTTTAAGTAACATAGTATTTTTTTATGTTTTATTTCTATTTTTTTTTTTTTTTGTTATTTTGTTTATTAGTATATTTATTTGTTTTTATTTTATTTTTTCCGTTTTTTAGTTTTTTAGGTTACGTAGTAAAAATTTATTTTCATGTCTGCATTTTGAGATGAGCTCGGATCTTTTGTTTAATAATTTATTTTGGTCGGAGAAAGTAATGATAGCTATTTTTTCCTCCGAGCAAAGTTTGCAAGTTTTTGATCGGTTATTGTAGGCTGATGATTTTTTCCTTATCTTCCAAGATATTTTTGGTGTGATGTTTTGTTTTTAATTTCCCAGATATACTTAGAAAGCATTGTACTGTTTGCATATTTACTATTTGTGAAAGATGTTTTGTGTGTATAATTTCTTTGTTTCCAGGGTCCTTCAGTTACTCCTATGTATACTTTTTCTTCATTATCTGATGATTTTATCGTGGCTTGGTATATTACGTTGTTTTGTAAACAATTTCCGTTTAAGGGACATTCGTTCTTTATTCTGCAGTTGCACGTGAGTTTAATTTGTTCGTGTGGTTTGTTGATAATTTTCCTATTGTGCTTTTTTATTATTTGTGCCATGCTCTCGGTGCAGCTGTAGCTGATTTTTACTGTGTTTTTGTTGAATATCTTGTGTAAGGTGATTCTGGGAAGTGTTTGTGTAAGAGTTTGAAGAATATTTTTCCTACGTTTGTTTTTGCGTTCTTGCTGTACGGTGGGTTGAACCATATGATATTTCTTCTTCTGTTGGCCTTTTTTGTATTCTGTGGTGAGTATGTGAGTATTGCTGGGAATCCGCTATCTTTTAGGGCTGTTTCATAGTCTTTCTTAGCTTTGTTAAATAGGAATTCATTGGAGGAATTGTCAGAGAGCCGGCGGTTAATCGATTTTGGTATCTGTTTGATTATAGAAGGTGGATGGTTGGAAGATGTGTGTATGTAGAGTGGTTTGTCATTAGGTTTTCAATATGGTTTATGTGTGCCTTCTCTTAGGTTGAAGGTAACATCTAGAAAATCTACTTCGTTTAGGTTAGTTTTTATATCTATGTCGAATCCGTCATTTTTAAAAATCTTTATTATTGCTTTTCTAGTTTTGTCTGTGTTTTGTTTGTTACAGTTTCTTAAGATTAGGAGACCATCGTCCCTGTAGAGTCCTGTGTCATTTCTATCTATTATTTTGCTCAGTTCGTTTAGTAAGTAAATGCCTATGATTTCGCATGTTCTGCACCGTCAAAGCTTCCCATTGTAGTGTCAAATATCCCATCTTTCTTTATTCATGCTTCTTCATTGTGGAATAATAATGATTTACGGGAGTGCTTAATGATGTTGATTTCGCTTGGTTGTATTATTATTTGTTCCTGAGCTAAGTTGATGGCCTTATCTAGCATACGTTCTGTTATGGATGGGTAAAATTCTTTTATGTCTAATTGTAAGAATTGGCAATTTTGTTTGTTATTTATGCTGTGGAACCAGTCAATAGTTGTTTTCGTATTTTTCCACTGGTTTACTCCTAATTTCTTCCTAAGTTCAGAATTAATTCTTTCTAGTATTGTTTTACTTATTTTACCTAGTTCACTTTTGGCTGGGTTTATGAGTCTACATGCAGGATTGGTTTTGAAATTTTCTTTATGGTCTTTTAGTGTGATAAAGGCTCCTGCCTTGCTAATACAACTTATTCGGTCATCCAGGTCTAATTTTTGGGCGATTGTTTTAGCTTCCTTATTGATATCGTGTTCTGTTGTTTGGGGTGCCTTTTTGTATGTTTTGGTTATGTTATTCTTGAGTAATTTATTGTGTGTAGGAGGACTTAATTTGTATAAATTTCTCGTTTTGTCAGCAGCGATAAATACACTTGCTGAATTGTTTATTTTAGTTATATCTGCTTTTAGTTTTTTTTGGAATGCATCTTGTTTTTTGTGGAATTTTATGTTTCTAACTAGGTCAGTTAAGTCTTTCTCGAAATCGTCTAATTCTTTTTGTTGTGGGGGGCATTTTTTTGTTTTGAAGCCGTATTTTTCCTTAAGTGTGTTGTTATTGTAAAGGTCCCGGTTTAAAAAGTGGACTTTCCATCTCATTCTTTTTAGGAAACTTTCTATTTTTTCAATTAATTTTAGTTTATATATAGGAGGGGATGGGATGGGTATGTTTTTTAGGTAGTAGTCGAGGTTAAATTTTTCCATGTCCATACTGCGTTATAAATGTAGCGAAAGTGCTCTGCTGTTTACCAGGAGCTGAATATAAAGAAATATAGTCTTATGGTGTGCTATATTTATGGAATAAAGTGCTCAATATCAGAGATAGAGCGTGTGTAAATATAAAAGTGAACATAGAAGTCAACACTTAGAGGCGACAGTCTGTTTCATGCTATATGCAATCGTCAGGCCACATGTGCTGTTATTTTTCTCGGCTATTTATATATATACGGGTTAGTGGTGCATAGGCAGAAACATAGCAGTATAAGAGAACAGATACTACACGCTGATTTCATCCCAAAAGCCGTATGGGAGGATGTGACATTCGATTCAATGTGGGGGCCAAAACGTGTACATACGAGTCAGGGACAAAAACTGTTTAGTCCCCACTTAATAAAGAAAATGCGTCTCTGGACAGGATTCGAGCCTACCTCCCCCTTTATAAGAGGAACCACTGCCTGATCATTATTTTAATTAATTAAAATTTAGAAATTGCTCTGTTTACATTTTGGCTAACGTAACCTAAGAGATATTAGTTTCGAGAAAAATCTGAACAAGTCAATGTGCTTTAAAAGGTAAAATAAAACGGGGGAAAAAAGAAAATAAAATAATAATAAAAAAGAATTAAAAAAAAAAGAAATACATTTCTCATGATTTTAATAATAAAAGAGCCGAAAGGGGTTTTGAGCAATTTTATTACCCAACTTGGCTTCGCCAAATGTGGTTAGGTGGCGCTGTTTAAGTTCTATAAAAAGACAGACATTTTCATCCGCTTCCCCTCTCTCTTGCTCCAAGATGTTTCAGGATGGAGATGAATACATCACCACTGGGTACGTCTCTTTTCCCTGGTGGACTGAACTCTCTTTCCACTTTCAAACGCATGGTGTTCGGGCTTGTTTTTCAGAACCTCCACCGATGAAGTAAGTACAACCTTTACTTTGATCGTTCCAACGGACTTAATCTCGTCAATTATAACCATTCTTATCCTTACTAACCCTAAATAACTTCTGGACCAGAAAAAGGAAACAGACGTACTCATGAGACATTGAAAAATTTATTTCTTTACAGTTTCTATAGCATGTTATAAATGATTTGGGGACCAAAGTATTATTGTCAGTGGCCCAAGGCCAGTTGTGATATCACTAGATTTAGTTGTTTTTCTGTCATAGAGCGGGAATGATAAATGTAAAACAGCCTCTTCCTTTTGTCTTCACAAATCTTTTCACATATTTTTATTCACATATTTCCTTTTTTTTTTCTTTTTGTAATCGTTTAACTCCAAACAAGGCGACAATGCCACAATAACGCAGGGGGTGTATAGGGAGTGGAGTGAAGATTGAAAAAGGGAAGGATTGAGGAAAGTGACAGGATCCAAGAAGACAGAAGGCGATTGACGTGTTGCATTTAAATTTCTGAAGATTATAGTTATCAGGGAAGCTAGAAAAACGAAGTGAGTTCCACTGGCGGGAAATGCAAGATGAAACTGTTAGAGTAGAAAATGGCGATTGCATCTAGGTAGTTCAACGGTTGAATGGTGAGACCTAGTTGCCGATCTAGTAGCATGTTAAAATTCGTGTAGTCGGGTACCAGGGGAAAAAAAAGCTCAGCCGGACAGTTGCCATAAAAAAGTTGTCATTTGTAGAACAAACAAAAGAAAGCCGCGTCACGTCGGTGAGAAAGTGACCCGGAGACGAGATGTTCGGTTAGGATCGATTATATTGCAGAACCTTCTTCGCATTTTGTGAACAATCTCGAGATGCACAGTAGGAGCACCAGACCAGATATGGCTACAATATTCAATACATTGATGAATTCTAGTTTTATAAATGTGCGAAATGGATTCTGTCGAGAAAAACTTTTTGATATGACACAGTGAACTAACATTCCTTGCAATTGACTCCATATAGTATATCAGTGGAAAACGTGAAGCCAAGAAAGCGTAGTGTTGTTCTCCTGGAGTTCAGCATCAGCCATCCTTATGGTGATAACAAACCTCAAGTTAATGTTGCTCGGCATCATATTTCCAAAATTGAATCGTTAATTTAATGATGTGAGATTTGAATTTTCCATCTAATAGTTAATAAATCTGAAATGTTTTCGGTTCCGCCAACGTCACAAAAATCAGTATCCTGCTGTGTGGTCATTGAAAAACTGATTTTGGTAAGTGAAGCGTGCCAAGACTTTTTCTACATCTCGTCATATATATTTTCATCAATAACATTCAGACACATCCATAGATATTCATAATACTAAGCTGTTCGTCTTCGTCCATCCGACTGAACACCTGGGGGGGCAGTTATTCTTTAAGCCTATGAGGGTGTGTATGTATTGTAACCAATAACATTTCAATGTCTAAGCGTAAGTAAATGAAAAATTACGTAACCTCATGATGAAAAAAAATTTATTTTACACAATTTTTTTTCAAATAACCTCTTTATTCGATAATCTCTTTATTTGTCAATATACTTAAATCCAATGCTTCTCCATCGATCAGAGCCGCCGAACATAAAACATCAAACTATGTACTTTTTCATGCACTGTTGTGTGTAAATATACTGTCAGATTTTGTTATGCAAACCAATATTTTCCTAATAAAATTGGAATTACTATTTAAATTAACCAAACGATGTTGATTTATTATCAGAATATACTGAGATGAATACAAAAAACAAACCAGAAAAAAAGAAGGGATTTCGTACGCCATTTTTTTTTTTTTTTAGACATCTGAGCAGATTCTGGCATCCGGGGCTAGCGGAACACAATTTTTGTTACCTTCCCTGCCTACTCCTTCAAATTTAGCATTTTTCCGTTCCGAGTCAAGTATTTTTTTTTTTTTTTTTTTAAAGTACAGATTAATGGAAGGAAGAGAAATATAAATTTCTAAGCAACGCATGATATTGCCACTAGTTTGTCTTTATATATAAATATATAATATATATAAATATAAAATATATATAATATATATATATATAACATATAAAATATATATAAAATATATAAATAAATGTACATGAAATATATGTTAAATACATATAGATAGATTATATTATATATATATACATAAAATATATATACGTAAGAATGTGTATATATATAAATATATATATATTCATATATATAAAATATTAAATATATGTATTATAATATATATAAAATATATCATAATATATATATATATATGTATCATAATATATTTATCGTAATATATATCATAATATATATATCATAATAAATATATATATATATATATATATATATATATATATATATATATATATCATAATACACACACACACACACATAACGATGAAAAGTATAGCCGAAAGCGCTCGGAATTACAGAACATTTGGTCAGTTTTACACACTCTGTGCCCAGAAAAGAAAATACTTCTTCGAACAAAAGAATAATTAAATAAAAAGCTTAATCGCAGTATCGTACCCGTCGTCTTTAACGAAACATTTATAAAAGAGGAATTGCTGCCTAAATACACTATATATATATATATATATATATATATATATATATATATATATATATATATATATACATCATAACATATATATACATATATTTCATAATATATATATACATCATAACATATATATACATATATTTCATATACATCATTACATAGATATATACATCATGATAGATAGATAGATAGATAGATAGATAGATAGATAGATAGATAGATAGATAGATAGATAGAAAATGGGGAAAAGTGGAAAGCAATAAATGTAAGCAATTAGATTTTTTAATCTGACGTTATTTCTTATCAATATGGACGTTATATTTTTTTTTATTTAAATACTGAAATTAATATACACCGACCTAGAGATCGGGAGCCTTTATAAAGAAAATGTTCCTATTCAAACACGTGTAGCACCGACTACTAACGTCTATTTATACAGGGTACGGCAGAAATTCATCCCACATATACTTCATACATGGTAAGTCATTAGCTAGATGAAGACACCATTGCCACCACTGTCTTATCATTATGTGACAAGTATGTTTATGGAAAGTATTTCTGCCGCATATATATATATATATATATATATATATATATATATATATATATATATATATATATATATATTCCATAATGTTTTGTCGCCTAGTAAACGCCAGGATCTAGAATGCCGATTTTCAAGGCAAACAAACTGGGAATGTTGGCGCAACATTATTTTCCTTCTACCAACTGGTTGCAGTCCTGTGTAGTGTCGGAATTTGAAAACTGTATTTAGAAATGGATAAAAAGTTCATGTTCAATGTTGGAACACAGCTAAACTTCAGGACTCCCAAGTGCTGACTACGCTTGGCAGGCTTTCCTCTTTTTTTTTCTTGGCGCAGCACAATCATCCTGACGGTCCTCGCCTAATCAGTAAATATAGAAAACTCACAAATATAATGCTTAAGGAAGAAAAATAAAAAAAAGAATAAAAGTTTCTAAATGTACACGATATTCATCTCTGTTTTCTCGTCTTTAACAGAAAACCTGAAGTAAAAGTTAGTTGACTGCTGCTACTGGTAGACACTGATCCACTGGTGGGTCTTCAGTTGTAGCTAGCTTTTCTTTTGCAACACAACTGCCTGTTAGGTAGCTTGCCTTACTTTTTATGGGGGTGGGGAGGGAAAGTGAGAGAATACATTTTTGTTGATATACGTGTGTTACTGGAAAGAAGTGAGTTTGCCAACTGAGACTAAAAAATGTCTATGTCTCTATCAATATGTGTGCGTTGTAGTCGTAGAGGAAATGGGAGGTGGACTGGTAGCCAATCAAAAGCGTGCAAAGTCAATTAGCAGCCGACCACGTGACCCCAATATGACGCATTTGAGTTCTTTCTTTGTGATCAAGTACCTGTGATTGGAGAAAAAGGATAACTTTTTTTTCTTTTCTTTTTTTGAGTGGGAGGAATACGCACGCACGTACCCATATTTTTGTGACTGGCTCTGTGTGTGCGCGTGTGTACAGTAAATTCCGGATAATGGAGGAAAATTTAAAAAAAAAACACTTGTAAAATTTAACAAAACCTGGTATTAAAAACAAAATAAGTTCTTTTTACTCATCTTTTTTTCCTGTCACCACTGCCAACTTAGCTTTTCCTCTCCAACAAGTGCGTTACATATCCTATCAATACGTAAAACCTAAAAAGCATTGACAAAAATAGACACACACACACACACACACCCACACACATATACATACATACAGACGTGGTGTTCAGAAACCCCCCAGCCGACCCATCTTCATTTATGTGTGTGTGTGTGTGTGTCTCACCGTCTCAGATGGTGGGTCTACTTAATCTACTTATTTATATTATTTTTACTGGACCGCAAAACTTATGAAAAAAAAATGCCTACTTAAGAAGACGTTTTGAAAGACGGTCACAAAAGTTTAACAGAATTCCACTTATTTTTACACCGGTCTTCATCTTTAAATTTTGGTTTTAAAAAAAGAAAAAACTTCTCAGTGGATACCTTACTTTTTATTTTTTATTTTTTTTACAAATTACAACAAAAACTACAACCACTACCGCTGCTGCTGCTGCTGCTGCTACTACTTCTACACGAAGAGGATTTAGTTAGGCATTCTCACCTTCAGATAACAACTTTGTTGATAGATATCAACAACGATTGAACTTTTTGGAGAAATTACATATTCAAGGGAAATTCCATCAACATCTTCCAGACTACAAGGAAAAGATATGGGACATCTTGTTCTTCAAAGATGTCCCAGAAAGTACATAAATTTGATTTGAGTGACCTAAAGACTAATCACTAAATTAAAAAGTTAAAATTTGGGGGGGATTTTTTTTTCTAAATTTATCTAAGTTAGACACGTTCTTTTCAACTTTGGTTTTTCTTATTATTTTAAAATTATTTTTATTTTTACCATTAATTTTGTTTAATAATTAAATGTGCAATATCTTGGGATAAAACAAAAAAAAAACGGTTTAATTTTATATTTATTGAAAAATTTCGTTATTTCACTTTTGTTTAGTGTTTTTGTGCGTTAAGATTAAATTACCTGTTATCGTGAAAAAAAATTGTTTTTAGCAAGAAAAGCTTTACGATAACTTTTTTCTGTTTTTCGATAAACAAACGCAACTTCATAAAAGGCTATTGGTTATTTATTTTAAAACCGAAACGTACACTTTGCTTCTTTTTCAACTTGTAAAATCAAAAATGGAACAGAATTTAAAACTTGTCACTAGTTTATTGTTGTTCTTCGTCTCCCTGTGCCATTATGGACAGGCAATATATCTGCAAGGGAAAAAATTGAATTATGCCAAATATCCAGTTTGGGATGCTTGTATCAATGCAAGTATGAGTTTTGATTTCAAAACTAGAAAAGATAATGACAGTCTATTAATGTACATGGATGATAGGGGTCTGTCCGATTTTCTCCAAGTTAAGCTGAAAAAACAAGGAATAACTCTAATGATGAAAGTATCCCATAATCCAGATATTGGTAAACAGGTAAGTGTCCCGGGCCGCTTTAGCGATAACCTGTGGCACACGGTTACCATCATAAGAAATCGTATGGAAGTGATATTGACCATCGATGGTCAATCACAAAGTGTATTTCTTGAAGGTAGCGACTTCCATCTGGGTAATGTGACCCAAAATAGCTACTTGTATTTTGGGGGCATCCCGAGACAATTTTACAATGATTTACACAAATTATCGAACCCGGAAATAATAGTAGCAGGGAATTTCCAAGGATATATTCGGAACGTCATCTACAGGAATTGTTCGTGTGTTCCGATCCGTGCCGAGATAATTGAAGGATACGGTGTTAATGAGGAAGCTGAGAGCGAGAAGTGTAAATTATCGAACGTCTGTGGCAAAGGATGTGTCTGTATAAGCACGGATACAGATATTGGATGTGATTGTAGTTACCGGGAACAATGTGCCAATCAAGGTAAGAATTTGAAACAAAAAAAAGAAAGAAAGAAGAAAAAAAAAAGAAACTTTTCATTTTGTATTTTTATTTTCTCTTTAACTTCGTGTCTTTTTCATCCGAAAATACTTACCTTGATTTGTTTCCTAAGAATCCATCCCGTTCCTCAAAAAAACCCATCGTTTCTCATACCATCTCTACCACCAAATATCACACCCCCTTTAAATACACTCATTATCTCATATACCTTCGTAAGGGTAACTGAACCTTGCTTCGCCATGAAAGTCTTTCATGGCTGAGCGGTTAAATGAACGACGAGGGCACATTAACTTTATTAAAGATTCTTGAAACCCCAGGCCGGTAAGCTACAATTATTAGGTTGGTGCAAAAATAATATCGTTTTTTGAGGTTAAAAAATACGTCAAAAACGATATTATTTTTGCACCAACCTAATATATCGTTCAAAAATGTGTTATCAAACATGTGTATCCACTTTTTCTACGGAAGTGATGGATTTAAAATTCTTATTACTTCAGCAGACGTTATTCATAGTGGACAGTACACCAATATTTCTGTAGTAGATGCTCTCTTTGTTTATTTTTAAACCGTATGTTTATTTATATTTTCGTCTACCGGCCTGAATATTCGGTGAGCTCATCTTTTTCTTTAATAATAGGATTTCTCAAATATTTTAAGCCGATAGACGAAAATAAATAAACAGAACAGTTTAAAACTTTAAACTTTTAAATATGAGTATCCCCTATAACGTTTAAATTGTAGACTGTTAAAAAAGACAATGTGAATAAAGAAAGACAAAAGGAAAACTTAGCGGATGCGTTTCATCCTCTGTGGGACTTTATCAAGCATTTATTTATTTTGAATTTTGATATATAATCCCACAGTTCATTTATAATTTCTAAAGAATCAATGAATTTCTTTAACAATAACATTATTTCTTACTACTCCAAACGTTATTTTGTGAATAATAGCCATAACCCTACCGGAGAGCACGTATTTTCTTCACTAAGTTAAGTAAGTAAGTCTCTCGAACGCACAAGCCGGTAGACGTAATTCCCACTGTTTATTATTATTATTATTATTATTATTATTATTATTATTATTGTTATTATTATTATAAACAGGGCGTCTACTCAAGCATGGGCATCTACAAAAACAAAATAATGTTTGTTTGATGTAATCGGAAATATAATCGCACTTTGTTTCACCTCGGGGTTGACACCTACCGAATGTTCAAAAAAGAATGGGGGGTTACTCTCTCTACTTGGACGCAAAGCGTTACACAACCTTTCTACCCACACCATTCTGCTTGGTGTTGCACAAAGATAGGCTCATTCGATAATTTCCATGCCTCATCTCTCCCGAAAGTAACGATTCACAAACAGACTATCACCAAATGAATATTACACCCGTATGGTCTCTTGTACTTTGTTGGTGTGTACTGTGTAGTGAGTGTCCTCACTAATATCTTTAATTACCACAGCCTTGTGCCAGACTAACCTACGCTTAATTCTCGTTCGCTTGGTAGGTTTGAAAACTATATATTTCTCAACAAGGATTTTTTTTTTCAAAGTACAAAGCAGGCAGGCCCTCCCAAGTTAAAGAATTGGTTCATACTTTCTATCTCCCTTTTTAACCCCATTTGGTCTTATACCGTTCTTAAACGCATCTTTTAAGAGTAAAAGACTATTGATAAAAAAAAAAAAACAAAAAAACCTAAAAATTCCAATTATGGAAATCCGAAAACGTGCTGTGCTGTTTTTTTCCCGAATCCCATAAGAAAGCCTTGATGAAGAAAGTTATAAAAAGTTTAGAGATTCTCTCTTTTTCATTTTCAACACAACCATCCATAAATATTTTTATTAATTTACATGACAATCGAGTTTTGTTTGTTTATTTTGTTTGCCTCGTAAGCAAACTTAAGAAGTAATAATCCCGAAAAAGATGCTTGGAGATAATTGACAAATAATTTGTTTAATCAATTGCTAGCTATCTGTTTTAGTCTTTTTCTTTCTTTCCTTATTTCTGTCAGTGTTCACAACAAATTTATTTTAGACACTATCGTCGATTTATGTTATTTGTTTCAGTTTCATTTTACTTTTACAGAAAAGGTTTTAAATTTTAAAACAAAAACATTTGCAATCGTAGCTAAGCTGTAGTTTGATGCATGCGTTCCTGATACAGGCCACAAAAACAATTTTTTTCCTATATAAATTAACCGAAAACGTAATTGCTCCATCTGTCGCTAATAATCCCAAAATACAAGAAAACTTTCACCCGGACACATCTCACCTAAAAATCAAAACACCCGCTTGTTGAATTTTTCTGTCATTTGTTTTGAGTTTTTTTTTTTTTTTAAATGATTTGTGATGTTGTTTGATCATTCAAAGATATTTTTGTTTGTACTATGGTTCTCAATTTGTTGTTGTTATTGCAATTTTCTTCAGTTTTACTTTAAACTTGACGACTCCTCTTCCTATACGGATTTTTGCCCATCTGAGGAAGGCCGAATGATGAATCGATCGAAACATTTGTGATTAATAACAAAAAAAGAATGAGACCAGTAACCAGAAGCTGAACCTTGTAAAAAATAGTTTATTTTATTTACTTTAAAATTAACCTTTTTTCCTTTTATTTTTATCATTTGTCAGGCAAGAATGATCACATAAAAGTCGATTGATTATTATCGATTTTTTAGGGATTCCATTTTTATATTTTTCAACTGATGTCACTGCCAGTTATTTCAATGCCATGGATATCAATCATTGACCGTAATTAAACTGGAGTTTTTGCATCAGTTCCTTTTTTTTTTTTTTTTTTATTAACGATTTCATTCACTTTTTCTTTAATAAACAAACTTTTTTTAGAAATCTTAAAAGTACAAGACGGTGTAAAAACGGCTTTCGTTTTTAATAAAATAAATAAATAATGTTTGAGTTCTCCTCTCCTAAATTACAATATTTTTCACCTTCAAAAATAAGTTCTTGGTCGTCATTTAAAGAACATAATTATTTAAAATATTTATCTGAAACGTTGATGAACATTTTCCACCAAACTATTTATTATTTTATTTATGTTTTAAATCAATTTCCCGACCCGAATTAAGCATTTCATTTTCATTCTTAACATTTACCATTAGTCACTAGTGTATGTGTCACAATAAAAGCGAACTGCAGTAAAAAAGTAAACTTCGAAAATCTTTTTTTTTTTTTTTAGCGATGTCAGATTTTGAATACTATTTTAAAATAAGAAAACTTAATTTAGACATAACTTCATATTTAAAAATAACACTTTTAAAATGTCTAAAATTAATCGTTTATTTATTTATTTTTTAAATTTGTAAGATATTTCGAAAATAAATGTTATTGTTAATGCAGTCAACGACTAAATGTCTTCTCTGTGTGTTTATAAAAAAATAAAATGAATACAAGCGTTGGACCAGAAAGTCTCTGTTCTTTAAAAAAAAAAAAAATATCTTACCACATTGACATCAAGTGGAATGTATCGCACATGTTCAGTATTCACCTAAATAGGCCAGTTAGGGAACAAAAAATTTAATTCTTTTTGCATTTGCTACTTGTTGCCAAGTTTGTAAAAAATTACTAATTAAATTAAGTTAAGTAAGTCAAGCAAGAACAATGACTTAAAACTATAAAAGTAAAAAACCTAACGAAAAAATGTATACACACTAAAAATGCCTCATTGGGTCGATAGACAATCAATAAAACTAGTGGTCCATGTTTGTATATTTATTTGTCAACGTGCCCGCCTGAACAAGGCCATGTTTAAAATGGGATTTTCAACTTTACATCAAATCCGTAAGAAATTGTCCAACTCCAACGGTATTTGCTTTTTGTCGTTGACAGTGTAAAAGAAAAAGAACAAATGACAAAAATCTAAGCTTTTTTTTTGTGTAATAATACAGACTTAGTGTACTGTAGTGTAATATTAAAGAAGCATTATGTCTCAGTAGTGGCAGTAGTAGTGAATGAAAGGTTTTGTTTTACACTTTTTTCATTTAACGATGAATCGACTAATAATCGCATTGTTTCGCCAAGAAAGGTAACAAAAAACGCGGTAATACTGATCGATCCAAATCGTATATAAACAACAACACGTGTTTTAGAAATAGACAGTGTTGGTAAATTTTTTTTGTTTTGTTTCGTAAAAAAAATCAACAAAGTTTTCATTTTCCTATTTTCTTCTTTTTTTTTTTCGTTTTATTAATTAAATTAGTAATTTAACAAAAATTAAGTGCAATAATAAATTTTATTTACACTTATAATTTTTATATCACTACTACAGTTACACAAAAAGTAAAACTCAACAAAAAGAATACTGACTACAGTAGTGTTTGTGTCGAAAAAAATCGATATTAGCTAAAAATTAAAATACGTCTTTCTGTGTGTGTTTATCGCTTTGGGGATTTATCTCGTGGCTGAAAAATAACTTATTTCCTACCGGAGACAGAGGTCGATTTCATGATTTTTTTATTATGTAATAATTATCATAATAATTAATCGCTTTAACTTTATATAGCCAAGCAGGCCTCTATTTTCCAGCTTTCCTATCAACTGTGATCTTCAAAAAATTTTAAACACATCACTCGTTATCTCCTGTCTGCTTAAATTCTCTTCTTTTATTGTTCTCTCTCTCCACAATAATAATGTTTTCTCAGTTTCCATGAATCTCTTCCTTCCTTTGCGTTTTTGTGGCTTCATTGCCTTGCTTGGGCTAAAAAAGGATTAAAATATGTGTGTGTGTGTGTGTGTGTGTGTGTGTGTTTGTGTGAGAGAGAGAGAGTGTAGTAGTGTGTGTAAAAATTCAGATATAAAAAATAATTCTGTCAGAAGACTAAAGACAAATTTCATTTATCTTTATTCTCAGATAAGGAAGAAATTCCATTAACACACACACACACACACACGTCACACCACACTTTATCCACACCGCTAGCAGTTCTACGAAAATTATCATTTGCCTCCATCTTTCCTGATAAGGACTTTATTAAGTCGAAAGCCTGCACCATATTTCTTACAAAATGAACATTGGATAATTTCTGACAGAATTTCTTCCTTACCTGAGAAGGATTATTTGTAATTTTGAAAAGTCAATCAATAAAATTTATCAACTCAAAATGTCTGTCATCTTGCCTTAAAGATCATTTGCTGCCTAAACACACATACAATATATATATATATATATATATATATATATATATATATATATATATATATATAAAAGTATCAAGCCCTGTTTCATCCTCAAGGCCTGATGATGAAACATGGCTTGATACTTTAATTCAATTTAATTTCAATAATTATATTGAGATTTTTGGCTCTTGTTTTTGAAACATGAGAACTCTTATGTAGCAAAGGAATCATGTTTTTTAAAAGTTAATTACATATATATATATATATATATATATATATATATATATATATATATATATATAATATATATATGGACAAGTTCAAATGTCCTAAAAATTAGGCCAAAATACAATGGATAGTATCTTCCATCTCTACTTGTTAAAATGAACTCTTTCTATAGTCAAATGATGTTGAATTCTATGTCATATGTATGAAACAGCTACAGTACATCTTTGCCTATTATATTTTATAATAATAGGCAAAGATGTACTGTAGCTGTTTCATACATGTGACATAGAATTCAACATAATTTGACTATAGAAAGACGCTTGAGGCCAGAATGATGACACTCCTTCTTGAAGATTGTAACTGCTTTAGTTTTTTCTCGGAAAACAGTAGCAAAGAGATACCAGGAATATTTGTACTCTGGATAGACAATACCAGCATATAAAGGTAAAAATACCCACAAATAATAGAAGTGCTGGCATTTAACAAGAATCATAACCATGCATCACAATTCAACACTGATGCTACTCAACCCTTAGTCAATATACTGTACAATGTATTTTCTAAGCAATTAATAGATTTTAATTATAATCCAATATTATATCTTCTTACTTTAAATTTTATATATAGTGGATACACATGTTTAAGTAGACATCCCTATTTAAAAACAGGGATGTCTACTCAAAATTTATGCTGGTATATATAGATATATTGGGTTTAAAAAACAGGAATGTCTAGTCAAACACCTTTATCTACTAAATATAACATTTGAAGTAATAAGAAATACAGTTTAACGTTACATTGTATTCCACTGGGTTTCATAGTTGTTGACCAACATGTATACAATTACTGATACCAATGCATCAGTAGCTGTTCCTTACCTGGATCAGTTAACATTACCCATCAGACCCTGGAAAGCTAACACTATGTCACTGTTTCCAGTTCTTTTTGGCAGACAATCAAATTAACATATGGAGGAGACTATTATGGACACAGGCTGTTAGCAGGGTATTGTGCAAATTAGTGGTGATTCTGGAATGATGTGGGTGTGTTCTGTTGGAGTTTTCAAGGTGAATTAGTCTATATTGACAGGTACAATATACACACTTTCACCTTTTCCATCATTGTGGTGATTTGGTTCAGCAAAATAATCTGTCATGCATAGGTGACATGAAACTAGTTCCAGAGACACACAGCTGACTTCCAAGGATGCCATTAGCCCCAGCACTTACCAGATTTAAACTTCTTTAAGAATGTATGGAACATATTGCAGAGATCACTAAATTCCTCATAGACACACCCAAGAAGCAGTTCTGGATAATATTGGAATGTGCCTGGATAGATAAAGCAGACAACCATTCCAGAACCATGTAGACACATCATGTCAGAAGCATTATTCAACTGTCTTTAATCTTGTAGCATGCACACACGCACATACACACACACACACAGGGACCCACACCATTACTTAGGCAGGTGGTGTAATGGATAGCAACTTGGATTGGGGAATTGGAGAGCCGAGTTCAAATTCCAGTCAGATCTATTACATTCACTTACATGGTAATACTCTTAGGAAGGGTATGTATCCTCTTCTTCTCCCCCCAGCTATGGATAAATTAGCAGGGCAGACTTGGTTCTATAGCATTGGATAGTAATCGGTCAAGGAGAAGGAAATTCTGAATTCAAAAACCGGCCTGGATAGGGTTGGACTCCATCAGTCTATCTTAGCCAAAAAAACACCACTTCTACTGCAGTGGCAATACATGTAGTGTCCCTACAACCCTGATGGCAGGATCACAATATATATATATATATATATATATATATATAAGTATTAATGGGCAATATATATATATATATATATATATGTATTAATGGTCAATATATATATATATGTATTAATGGTCAATATATATATATGTATTAATGGTCAATATATATATATATATATATATATGTATTAATGGTCAATATATATATATATATATATATATATATATATATATATATATATATATATGTATTAATGGTCAATATATATATATATATATATATGTATTAATGGTCAATATATATATATATATATATATGTATTAATGGTCAATATATATATATATATATATATATATATATATGTATTAATGGTCAATATATATATATATATATATATATGTATTAATGGTCAATATATATATATATATATATATATATGTATTAATGGTCAATATATATATATATATATATGTATTAATGGTCAATATATATATATATATATATATATATTAATGGTCTATATATATATATATATATGTATTAATGGTCAATATATATATATATATATATGTATTAATGGTCAATATATATATATATATATATATATGTGTGTATTAATGGTCTATATATATATATGTATTAATGGTCAATATATGTATATATATATATATGTATTAATGGTCAATATATGTATATATATATATGTATTAATGGTCAATATATATATATGTATTAATGGTCAATATATATATATGTATTAATGGTCAATATATATATATGTATTAATGGTCAATATATATATATATATATATATATGTATTAATGGTCAATATATATATATGTATTAATGGTCAATATATATATATATATGTATTAATGGTCAATATATAGAGGCAACAGTCTGTTTCATGCTAGATGCAATATATATCAGTAATATTAATGGTCAATATATATATATATATATATATAAATTTCCAAGAGGATAGATTTTAATGGATACTCCACTTATTTATTATTAACTTTATTTATTTATTATTTGAATAGACACTCCATTTATTCATTAAACAGTATATTTATTTTCATCTACAGGCCTGGATGTTTGAGAAATCTTACTACAGAAAAATAGCACATATTTTTCTTCAATAAGATTTATGGAATATTTAGTCTGGTAGACGAAAATAAATAGATATACTGTTTAATAAATAGATGGAGCATCTACTCAAATATAGTTATATAAATCAAGTTACATAAAGGGAAGAGATTATAGTAGTTCCAACAAGAGAAAGTGTGTATATTAAAAAGAAGAGAGAAACTGCAAACGTTTTTGGTTGTAATGTGGATTTTTTTTAATTATGCTTTATTTTCCATAATTTTGCTACACACGTTTCTGGTCTTGTGACTTTCATCAGGCAAAGAGTGGATATTTCCACATATTATTAAAAGAAATTCATTTTTCTTATGTGCTTCAATGTTAAATATTCTCGATATTAAACATTCTCTTTTTGTGTGTTAGTGACCCAAATGTCTTTCTTGAATTGGCTGTGAAAAAGTTCTGCATTGAAGGGAAATAAAACAATTAAGACTGGTCTGAGAAAGAATGAGGAAGATATCTATATTCTTATCTTTTAATGACGCCTGTGTGTTCTTAGATCTATTTAACATAAATGTTATTTTTTTAGTTGATACCAACTAAAAGATAACATTTAAGTTATATATATATATATATATATATATATATATATATATATATATGTATGTATTAATGGTCAATATATATATATATATATATATATATATATGGCGGGGGGTGAAAATATATTGATAAAATAGGAAAGGACCATTAGATTGATGATCCAAAGTTCTTTAGTATTTTTGTTTTTATTTTTAAAAAACAGTGCTCAATGCAACAAGTAGAGCCTATTAAATTTAAAAAAAAATAATTATATATATATATATATATATATATATATATATAAAGATCTTAAATCACTCTGTTTATCAAACATTGAGCACTTTTTATTCTTAAAATTTTTTGCCAAAAGTTTATTTATTATACACATATATTTATTGCTCCACTCCCCGTACTCACCAATTTAAACTCCATTGATCATGTATGGAGCATGTTGTAGAGCTCACTAAATTACTCACAGACACACCCAACTAACCGTTCTAAATAACCTTGGAATGTGCCTGGAAAGATATACCCACACAACAATTCCAGAACTATGTAGACACATATCGTAGTCATTATTTAGCATGTAACAGTCTTTCATTTTGAAGTGCTTCAGTTTATACACGCAAATACACACATGAAGATCTTAAATTGCTGTGTTTTTTCCAAAAATTTAACTCTTTGTTATTTTTTTACATCTTTTACAAGTGTAATTACTGGGTAGTAATTATTTTACATCTACTGGTTTAATGTATATCTATATACATTCATGATACAATTGTTTGATTTGAAATATCCAAAACAAAGTATGTAAGATGGAATATGTGAAAATGAATTGGATGTCTAAAATTTTTATTCTGTTGATGCCATTTGGTTTGATAAAAATATGTCAGAACAACTGAAAAAAATTGAAGGATAAACTGTAACCATGGCAACCTTGCTACTTAGCAACACCATCCTTAATTCAAATTTTTTTTTAAATTTAACAGTTAATAAAATTAAAAATAAATATCTGTGAATAAATCAGATTAGATTTGTATATAGGAAAATGTTAGAATAAATGTACAATATAGTGATTTGGTGTTTGAAATTTCATCAGACATATTAAGAAAAGTAAATAAATAAAAATTTATGTCTTTATCTACTCACACATATAAACCAATACTAATAATTTTTATGCTGAAATCAATTATATAATTGAAAATTGATATTGAAGGTAGTTATAGACAAATATTCCTGTATGTACTTGTATATAAGTCAATTTATTCATCCCTTAATTTACATACTATTATTACATATTTAGATATATTGATATTTACAATTATACATAATAATTTTTATATATGGTATGTATCTGGATTCATGTTTATCCTCACATACACACACACAGATAACTCTGTTGAAAAAATACTCTATATACACACACATATATATATATATATATATATATATATATATATATTAAAAACACTTCAATATACAATCCTCTGTGGAGAAAGATATATATTGAAGTGTGTTAAAAAAAAAACATAAAAATTCTGGTTTGACCATTTAAATAACACCACCTTGTGTGACTTAAAACGGGTTCCATCAAATGTGAGAACAATGGAATTAAACAAAAACAGTTGTGTAATATATATATATATATATATATATATATATATATATATATATATATATATATAAACATACAGGTAAAATGAAAACGAATAGAGTACAATTCCAACACTCGTAATTTAAAGGAGGGCTCAATACAAAGTAGAGCAATATTATTTATTTTAGGATATGACACCAAAACCATATAAATCCCGCTACACAATTTCAGTCGTGTTTCAATGCATATCAATGCATCTCATCTGGCAATTGTAAATTACTGGGAAGTAAACAATTCATTTAGATTTAAAAGCAAAAATTTTGTAAAAAGAGGTTGCATTTTGTTTATTCCAAACAGTAAAATACAATACATATGTTTATTATTAGAATATAATCATATATAATAATGGACTCTCCCGTCAGTTTTGACATATGTGGATCTAACAACTTAACCAATTGATTCATTTATGAATTTTGTGCGATAATCTTAAGTGGCACTTAAGACCCACAAGTGATTTGCAAAGGAGGCCGCATATGGAGCAAGAGTGAGGATTGTGGGATGAGGTCACTGTTAGATTGGCTGACCTTTTAGACATTGCTCTTGCTTCTTGAAGACGATTCAGACTAGTAGATTGAAAACTGCTGAGTCCACTAAAACATGTTGATCTCCACTCTACCCACTCCAAGGCTAAGCACTCAAGGGTATTATGAGGTATAGAGGTGACAAATTGCTCTTCAGCTTGTCTTTGTATCTAAGCCATTGGTGTCCTACATTCCTGTGGCCATGATCTAACTGACCATACATTAAGATCTTGGGTATACTATCATCAGACATTCTCAAGACCTAACCATTCCACCGAAACTGAGACTGTGTTTGTATAGATATATATATATATATATATATATATATATATATATATATATATATATATATATGTGTGCGCGTGTGTGTGTAAATAAAAAGAAAGAACAGTAAGATATATAATCTGGTGTTCTATTGGTATTTTTATTTTTACAAAATAGTGCTCAATGTAAATTTACAGAGCATTAATATTATAAATTAACTGATTTAAAATATTGTTTTTTTGCTATACAGTATTAACCATGTTTCAAAAATAGAAGCTGAAAGCTTCAAATATTAATTTTGTAATTAAATTAAAAACATTAGTTCCATTTCATCCTCAAGTGAATTTTGGAGGATGAAATGAAACTAATGTTTTTAATTTGAAGAAAAACCATATTTTAAATCAGTTAATTTATAATATATATATATATATATATATATATATATATATATATATATATTTATATATATTCTAATAATAAATGTATATATTATTTTTTGCTGTTTGATATGACTGAGTTTCATGCAGGTGGTAACTGGCAGGCATGGATTTAAAACTGACTGTTGTAAAATTTAAATATTAATAATATTAATAAACTACTGTTAAGATTTATTTGTAAGTCTTAAAATCCAACTAAATGATTGTGGACTCAATCTTTTGTATTAAACTTCAACATGGCAGTTTTTCTGTGCATGCGAGGATCACCCTTCTTTTCCTTTATTTGTTTATGGTAATATTTACCCAATACAAGGCTCAAGAGCTACCCAAGGTAGATAATTGCTGTTAAAATGTTTATAGTTAATGAGGTTGTCTACCAATCAAAGAGGAAGTGACAGCAGGTGAAAATTATGATAATGATTGAACCTCAATTTGCAGAGATTAAGTTTGTAGTGTTTAGGAAAGCACTCACACAGGAATCTTTTTAAAAAAATAACTGGTCTTTGGAAAAAAACTGCCTGATTGAAACTTTCTCTTTACACTTGGAATATAAAGAGAAATGTGGATGATTCAAGTCTTTGGAACTAGCACAAGTAGTTACAGTCAAAATGGCTAGATGCAACCATAAGTTCTGCATTCACTAGCATATAGGAGGATTAATATAACATCACAGTCCAGCATGCTTTTCTTTGTTTCCAATTTAATTTTTGTGTGTCTTAATATTTTGCTTAGTTTCTTGAAGGCATAATATCACTAGTCCAGCACATCTTTAGATTTCTTTGTTCTTTGAGAATTTATGATAAAAATATTAAACACTATTTATTTATTAGATTATTTATTTACAAGAATAATTTTATATTTACAACATTCTAAACAAGTGAACCAACTAATATGATGCTATGTTTATCATTTACCAAATTATAAAGAGATAAATATGAAAACAATTCTTTTATTCATAAATTTATAAAAATTTGCTAAATCATAAAAATATGTGAACCAACTATAATGAAATCTTTTATTATTTACCATTTTATAGTTTGAATTGATTAGTAATTCACCAATGTTTTGTAAACCATTCCAAAGAACACAATCATTGAAAATTTTGTAGGTTTTTATAAATTTTTGAGTAAAAAGATTTCTTTTAAAATTTATTTCTTTATAAAAGGATAAATAATAAATCTATATAAAATGGTAAATAAAAAATATTTCATTGTACTTGGTTCACATATTTTTATAATCTTGTAAATAAATGTCTCCAAGAGAATTTGAGTAGTTTAAAGTAATAGCAGTATGAACAGAAAAAAATGTTATGTTTAAACATTGCCTTTATATTTTTGTACATTGACATCTCTAATTTGTAGCTCTCATCTTTGGTTGTCCCTCTTTCTAAGGACTATGCATTGTCTTCTTACACTTTATGATTAGTCCTTTCTTCTCACTTTCCTATACTACCCTGTCAAATACTGAGCTAGTTGATATATAATACAAGGGGATATTTCCTGTGAATCTTTGTACAGAGAGATATAACAAAGTTTTGCCCAATGACTTTTATGGCTTCTCATTTGAAGTAGAGAAACACAAAGTTTATCCCATTCTATGATAAGTTGTCATTGTAGAATCTATTTAGGTAATTTTACAGTGAGATAGGAAAAAATCATATTTACAATTACCAATCTTTTTCAGATAGGAGCTTAAAATGAAATTGTGAAAATATTACCCATTCTTTTATATTGAAGAAAGGCTATGTTCCATCATCTGGCAAACTGATGATATTATTATCATACTTAAAACAGAAACAATTTTCTTAAGGCCAGATAATAATCAAAATGCATTCCATGTTATAGAAACAGGTGCATGCAAAGACAAAGACCAAATTTTCTAGAAAGGCGAGGAAAAGTATTTATTTCCCTTCAAGACAAAACAACTGCAAATTTGAAATTGTTGACCACCTAATTCATTCTGTTCATCTTGCATCATGTGACCTTTTACTTAGATAAATTACACAAATGATTATGAAATTGTCTTAACTGTTGCAGAATTCTTCATCTTTTGGGAGAAGAAAAATTCTTTATTTCTTTTCTAGCTGAATTCAGTATTTGAAATATTGCCAGAAGTGGGAGAAATATACACATTCTAGTGTAATGGATAGTAGCATGAGTGGAGAAATCAGAGTGCTAAGTTCCAATTCCAGCTGAGTTCATTACATTCACTTACATGCAAATACATCTTGTGAAAGGCATGAATCCATCTCTTCTCTCCCCAGCTATGGGTAAATAGCAGGACAGACAGGAACTTATAGCTTTGGTTGGTAACCAGTCTAGGAGAAGGACAACAAGTTCAAAACCTGAAGAGGTTTGTTTGGAGAACTTGAGGCACACTATGTAAAACATTTCTCTATACTCAGTTCTTCAGAAAAATGTAGTTTGTTCTAAAAATGCTGTCACTACAATAATCAAATCAGGTGCAGATAGTTTGGATGGTTGGTTCTAAGAAGTGAGCTGCTGGACCCTCATACATTGTTTGATTGGAGAGTTCTGTGTAGATATATATATATACACAGAACTCTCACAGAATTATATATATATATATATATATATACACAGAACTCTCACAGAATTATATATATATATATATATATATATATATACACAGAACTCTCACAGAATTATATATATATATATATATATATATATATATATATATATATAAAATATTTTCAGATAGAGTTTATCTGTAAAAGAACAAAATGAATAAAAAGAGATAAAAGGAAAAACTAAATTTTAAATTTGAGAACATTCATGAATGTTCATCAGGTGGTTGAAAGGTCAGTCAAGACATGTGGAGAACACAAAGTGTCATTATTCAAAATCCTCAAAAGTATATATATATATATATATATATATATATACACATATATATATGCACACATGCAAAGAAGAAGCTGTTTATTGAAATCACCTTGGAACATTGTTTTTAGATAACCAGATGATAACATCAACTAAAGTATATAAAAAGTGAAACCATTTCCATTATTTCTGTCTGAATTTCTGGGATGAAGAGTTATCATTATTTACATATGTGAACTGTTGTCTCCATCTTTCTTGTTGCTATCACAAAAACAAAGATGGGGACAACCATTTTCATGTAAATAATTTCCATTCTTTTATAATTCAATAAATTTTACATTATAAAAAATTAAACAAGACTTAGTAATTTGATTTTTTTCATTCAATTTAAATGAAGTGTTTGGGATTGACTGGTTTTGATAATAATATCAGTTTGATAGCATTATTTGTGATTATAATAAACAGGTTCAATTAATATATATAACTTTTTTTATAGATAGCGTGGACATAGAAATCAACACTGCATTATGACTGGCAATTTCACAGTAATAATATTATCATTTAAAACTTGAAACTCATAGTCACTATGCAAGGATTAAGCCATTCATTGTACTCTGGTCTAATTTTGGGGACATTTCAATTTGTGTGTTTGTGTGTATATATATATATATATAGAGAGAGAGAGAGAGAGAATTAATATAAGTAAAAGTTTGTCACTTAGTTGATAGAAGTCACCTTCATCATACCAATTCCAGAGTTTCATAAGCAGAGCCATCCATCCTCTCTTCAGGGCTTATATTTCTCAATTTTTCTTTTTTTATGCACTTATCATTGGTGCAAGTTTTTCCTGTATTGTTTCTGCACATTTGTGTGGATATATTAATGTGTATTTGGGAAGCAACCTTTCTTTTAAACACATTTCATCAAATATGACAGATAAGGAATATTTAATTAAGTTTTTATTTAGTTTTCCCAGCATTCTTACATTTTTTACGTTTGGTGAGTGCAAAAAAACTATCCATTTTGTCCATTGTTCCAATCAGTTTCAGTCACTTCTTTAGCCATTTTCAAGGGTGTTTGTTTTTAGATGTTATTAATTTCTCTTCATGTTTGACTGTTCAAGATGTAATTTATTTTTATTTTTTTATGAAAAAAATAAAATGCATATTAGTCAGAACATGAAGACAAATTAACAACTAAAACAAACCCTCTTGTAAAAAGTACCCAAAAACACTTGGGACTATGGACTGACTATATATATATATATATATATATATATATATATATATATGATCATTACAGCTTATATAACAGCATCTCCCCTATCAAGGTGAGTCTGGTTGATTTGAATCTTTTAAAACTCTTTATTCTGCATTCAACACCATCACTTGATAAGACACCTGAAGTGTTGAAACAAAATAGCTATTTTTGTAGTGATTTTATAACATATATATGTTATAATTTTCAAATATTAGGTTGGTGCAAAAATAATGGCGCAATAATGTTTTTTGACGTTAA
The DNA here is from genome assembly GCA_963932145.1 of Acanthosepion lycidas. Lineage (NCBI taxonomy): Eukaryota > Metazoa > Mollusca > Cephalopoda > Sepiida > Sepiidae > Acanthosepion > Acanthosepion lycidas. Next base: position 104,258,818 of record OZ010594.1, on the reverse strand, counting down.
AAAATACGTCAAAAAACGACATTATTACGTCATTATTTTTGCACCAACCTAATAATATTTGCTCTACTCTATAGTGAGCACTCTTTTAAGAATAGCATTTTTGGTTATTGGAATTTATTCTGTATATACCAATCCCATACTTGGACACACACACACACACACACACACACATATATATATATATATTGTTCATTGTACCAAGTGTTTTCGGCCACTTCTTTTAAGGGGATTTGAAATATAAAATCTGTTTTTCTTCCTGACTGAATATATAAGAAGCTTTACCTTGACCTTAGTATAAAAAGAGAAGATATATGCAAGAACAAACTAATGCTACTAGTCCACGTAACCTGATGATCTTTGTCAAAAAATGCAAAGCATTTTGACATCTTAGCATTTTGCCTAGAAAAGACATTGCCGACCCTGAATTTTAGACCTTGTCAAAGCAGGGTTTATAGAAATAGGTTTTGTTTGCAAAGGTTGCCTCACAGGCAAAATGTGTCTGACATCAGTCCATTGGGAGTCTTTCAGTTTGCAAATTTCTATAAGCAACCACAAAATGTTAAATAGACATTCTCATCTTACAGGGAACTTAAATGACTCTTAGAATAGTGACAGGCACATTTTATACTTACCTTATTTGGTTTAATGCATAACAGCTTGTAACTGAAGATCAGAGAGCTAAATTCCAATTTCAAATGGCTTTATTAAATTCACTTATGTACAAATACTCTTGAGGAAGGCATGAATCCACCTCTTCTCCCGCCAGGTATGGATTAATTAGTAAGATTTGTACCAGTAAATCATTATCACTCAAAAAATTCTAACTATCCAAAAATATTTTCTGGCTTTAAATAACCTACAAAAGGTTGATAAGCCATAAACAACAAATCAATCAATCCCTCAATGTATAAAGTACTAACCTTGATGAAATTTGAACTTGCATCTCATATCTTTGGAGCTCATATGAACAATGTCTGCATCAATTTCTCCACAAAAGCAATACACAAATGAATGACATTATATTGTAGGAGATTGAATCTATTTTTATATTGAAAATGCCTGCATATAATTTTGAACTGTTATAACAATGTTCTGAGTATGTTTAAAATAAACAGTTAAGTATTATTATACACAAGCCTATTCAGTCTAGCATCTTCGTTGTTTATAATTGGGATATTTCAACTGTTATGTCCAGCCTTCTTCAGGTGCCTGTTATCTTCTGGGAATTTCAAACTGAATTTTTTATTCCATTCACAATAGTCAATTTTTTCATTGCATTGTTCATGTATCAGTTACTTATTGATTTTATCTTGTGATACTATTTCTGATGAACCAGACTTTTTTTAACTGGCTCAGAGATTGAACTCATGGTCACTAGGTGCATTTAACCAACACTTATCCACAATGCCACTACAATCAGGTTGTGGGATTGTGGAGTCTTAAACTTAAACCAAAAAATTTAATTAGAAACAACAAAAAGAGAACTGAACTGTTATGTAATACCAGCCCTCCAATATGGCAGTGAATGCCGAACAGTCTCATCACAGATGAAGAAGAAACTTGAAGCAACAGAAATGTAGTTCTACAGAAGGATACTGAGAATACCATAGACTGAACATGTGAGCAATGACAAAGTTTTAGAGAAAATGGAAACAAAAAGGAAATTCATACTTAACATCAGGAAACAATACTTGAAATTTCTAGGGTATGAGGAAAAAGGGCTTAGACAATTTTGTACTCACAAGACAGATTGAAAGCAAGAGACACAGAGGAAAACAATTCTTAACCTACCTAGTGAGCTTCAGTAAATGTATTGTAGAACATGGTTTAGGAAAGTTCAGGAGGGTTACAAAGGACAAGAAATTAGGGAGGGCCATGAATGCCTCCGTCTTGAAGGGACATTAATGTATAAGAAGGATAAATGCTCATTTTGGAAATTCAAAAAAATGACCAAAAATAGATTACTGTACAAAATGATTCTTCAATTTAAAAATTCAAACTGAAATATTAACAAAATCAAATGGAACTGTTTCTGTCAGTAAAATATTAATTACTTACAGACATGCTTTTAAAAGTTAGCCTCCATCTATTATAACTTATTAAACTATAGTCTATACCAAGTGGACATTCTTTGATATAATATAGATGTCTAAAAAAAAGTTTTAATTTTGAGTATTTCAAGTGTTCTGCTGTATATGTCATGTTACCATAACAACTACATTTTTCTTTAATGAATGACTGCCATGTTGAATAATTGACCAGACCTCTTCTACAACCTCACAAGAATAATTGCAGCAATTAAAAGCAAGTTTAGAGCATAATATTATACGGGTGCTGAAAACTTTTCAGCCTAACCCACTTCCCAAAACCTAGCTAAACTGCCAAGCATCAGAAAATTTATTTTTAAGTCCCTTTTTGGTGGAGCCAAGAACTATTTACCACTTCCTCAAATTCCTTGTGTGTGTCTGTTTGTGCATACTTGTTTCTTCAAATAATATTCTTGAACTAATTTGAATCAACCATCTACACCATTTATACATAGCCTGAAATACATACATACATACGTACATACATACATACATACATATATACATACATACATATATATATGTATGTATGTATGTATTTGCTATATATATTATATATGTGCGGTACATATTGGAAAGTGCTCAATATCAGTGATAGAGCTAACATATTCAGTTGTGTATATAGATAGATAGATAGATAGATAGATAGATATACGAGGGAGAAAGAAGTAAATTTAAAATATCTTCTATTAGAATTTTTTTGAGGATGCAATACATAATAAAATATAAACAAAATTGAATATATTAGTTTGTTAATCATATAGGTTTTTGCATGCTTATGGTCACATCATGTTGAAACACCAGTTCCTGTATGATCATCAAAGTTAAGCAATGTGAAGCTTGGTCTGTACCTAGAGAGATGGTTACTTGGGAATACCAGATACTGTGAACTTGGATGTGCAGGAGGTGTGATGGATAATGGGTTGAAATTGTTAATCGGAGAACCAAGTTCCAATTCCAAATTGCTTTGTTATATTCACTTACATGCAAATAACCTTGCATGGAGGTATGAATCTACCTCTTCTCCTCCCAGCTATGGGTTAATTAGTAAAACTTGTATCACTAATTCATTATTATCTCCAAAAAAAATTAAAATAACCTCTAAAATGGCTTTAAATAACCTGCAATGGGTTGATAAGCTGTAGAAAATGAATTAACCAAAAAACAATTTGTTTTAGATATAAAAATTGACATAATAAAAATCACAATGCGACTTTATATGTTTTTTAATCATACCAACATATATTCCCTTAGCAATGAGATATTCCATTATTATGCTATCTGGTTGCATTACTTGTGCCAATAAGCAGATATGCATCATGTTACAATAACAATGATATATAGTCTTAGTAAATGAGATATCAGGCTGCTAATACAGTATTCTTTCTTTGTTTCATAGTAGTTTTTCTTTATATTTTTCTTTCAAAAAGCAAGATTCATTCTTAAATGTGACAACAGAGTTAATAGATCAAGATTCTAAATGAATCTTGTGAAAAATAAAACCCATACATTTTTTAAATTATGTAAATATTAAATAATACACTCATTTTTCATTTTTTTTTTTATACTGTACAGTTAAACTATTACTATATATATATAAGGAAGGGGGGTAGATATAGAGAATAGCAGTAGGATATCAGTCTTCAATATTTAATTGGTAACATATGTAAATTCAAGCTCATCTGAGAAGAATAAAAGAAAAAAAAGGGAAAAATTTCCTTGATTTCTAAACAGATCCATAAAGCCACTCCCCATAGTTTGATATTTGAAACAAAACAGTTTTATAAATAAGTTTTTTTTTTTTTTTTTCATTGTATTCCTTTGATCAGATTCAACTTAAATCAGGTTTCCTGTGTTGCTTAATCCCACACTCCAACCCCACACTCCACCTCTGGTAAGGAAAAAAAATCGAGTGGCAGAAGCTAGATCATCTTGACCTACCCAGAATAGCAACAATAGGTAAAAGAAACATCTGTATTTATATACACGCACATACACACACACACACACACATACCTATTCATGAGTGTATTAATAATAATGCAGCCTATTGATGAAACATTGCATTTATTTTACAGTTATTTTTCAACATTATCTCCTTCAAATTACTTTAGTGAAGAATACAAACTACTCAGCTTGAGCATTATTCAATAAAAATTCCAGATCAGAATTTAGCTGTCTCAGACAACAGACTATAAACTTAATGAAAGTTCATGGTATAGTCATGAGAACCTTCCTTAAAATAAAAATATATATATATATGTGTGTGTGTGTGTGTGTGTGTGTGTGTGTTTATACACACCCACATATACATTTATAATTGTGTGGTGTGTGTAAGGAGATGCTGAAAAGTTTCCACTTCCTGAACTTTGACCAAACATTAAAATTTTTCTTTACATTTTCTCTTCTCTTTTCTTTTTCCTTATTTCTTACTCCTTTTTTCTTTTTTCTTTCTTTCTCCCTTTCCTTTTTTTAATCTCTTTTTGGTTAGGCTAAGAACTTTTCAACACACACACACACACACACACACACACACATATATATATATATATATATATATATATATATATATATATATATATATATATATATGTATTTAAGTAAATGCTTTGTCTTTTAATTAAACATTAATTACATTTACCAGCCTGAATGTTTGAGAAATTTCATAGAAAATATATGTTCTCCAACAAGAATTAAACCTGCTTTTTATACGGAACTGTCATTTGAACTGACATGATATACCACTTACCTATAGAGAAGTGTCTGGTTAGCAAAGTCCAAATTAATCTTTTTAAACAACAAATCTTTAACAATCTTTCCTGAACAATCATATCTGCTCAAAAGGCATTACCTTAATGTAAACAATGACAACATGGATTAAGTCTGACAATTATTTCATATGCTTTCTGTTGATACATTATTTTAATAGATACATTTTATTTAAGTAAATGTTTTGTTTTTTAATTAATTAATTCAGGCTGGTAAATGTAATTAATATTGTTTATTTAAAAACCAGAGCATTTACTTAAATAAATTTTATCTATTTAAATAATGTATAAACAGAAAATATATTAAATAATTGTCAGAGTGTATCCATTTCATATATATATATATATATATATATATATATATATATTTTATATTCCGTGCTAATAGGAATATATACTTGAAAAACAAGGTGGATAAAATAAGAAAAGGTTTATTGCAACAAACCAGTAAAATAAGAATAAGGGTAACAGTTATGCACAAGGTCATTGCAAGTCAATCCAGTAGCGAGTGCTACTATTGGAAGGTCGGTAGTTCTCGCATAAGTCTGTCATACTCAACAAATCCCAGTTACTAGCCCCCACACAAGGGTAGATGTGGCCCAAGGCTGAGTTTAACGTGGGTCATCCGAGCCTGTAGGCTCAGTCAAAAATTGCCCATAGAAGCCATATAAACGGACATCTGTGGATGAGACTCTGTCCTTTGGCATAGCCTTGTTCGGGTTCCTCTCTGCACAAAGGCAGAGTGTTTGACAGCACAGTTGGAATAAATCCCAGCAAGTCTATGTAGTCCATTGACTTATAGATACTTATAGATAGTTATTACTTATAGTGTAGTCATTCATAGGGGTGAAAGGTTACTCCATTACATCAATATATATATATATATATATATATATATATATATATATATATATATATATAATGTAAAGCTGCATGAAAATTAAACAGAAATATATCAGACTAGATAATTTTTATCTTGACATGTTTCTCCACCAAATCTTGCATCATTAGTAAAATAATTTTATTACACAACAAGATCTATATTACAAAGATGAATCATGATTCCCATTAAACATCTAATTGCTTCATTTTTACTTCAACTTTATTGTTATAGAAATTAATTTTTTAACCTGCCCTGAGTATGACGATAAACTATATCTGCCTCCTGGTAAGACAATAAACTATATCCAACAGCAAAGCCCCTGATCATGATGTTTTGAGGAGTGTGGAACCATCTCTTAATTGATTGTGTTTCCAGGTCCACCCTGACCTAGAGTGGTAGCACCTTTTAAGGATCCCAGCTATGGGCAAAAAATTAATCCCCAAACTGGGGTCAAAACACTGTGAAAGTGTAAAAATAGGTTTTAATACCAGCAATACATTTTTGTAAAAAATTATTACCAGCAATGGATTTTTGAAGAAAAAATTATTACCAGCAATGAATTTTTGTAAAAAAATATTAACAGCAATACATTCTTGAAAAAAAAAATATTAGCAGTAATACATATTTGAAAAAAATATTACCAGCAATAAAAATCTTGTCAGCATTAAATAACCCATTGATGTTGATATGCCGTAAAACAAACCAACCAACAAAACCAAACTAAATTTTTAACTATTTTCAACTTAGTTTTTATTTTTGATTTTATCTTCTTTTTTTTTTTTTAATGTTCTAAATATTACATTGTTTCAGTGTTAATTTAATAAAATGGTGAAATATATAACCAAAGATGGTCTATGAAAGGTCAAAATGGACAGCTATTATGCTTAGATGACTTTCAGTAGGCATTTGTAAGCAATGTGTCTTATCAGCTGTCTAAATACATTAGTAGTGAACTTTGTGCTTTATATTCACGTTATATACGTTGAGTTTTCATCTCAGATTTCTGCTTATCTTCAATCTTCATTCTTATTTTTCTTTTAACTTTGTTCACTTAAAATGAATATGAGGAGAACAATGTATTAACTAGGGTCCTTTCATCACTTTTCTGACTACTGAGGCAGAAGCAGACCCCACAACCTCAAATTGTTTTACATAATCTTTTTTTTTTTTTGTTTAATCAAATTTACCCCAAGCATGGCAGTAAAGCCACTAAGACACAGGAGGCTACTGGGTGTGAAAGAATTAGAAAACATAAATATTATTAAGGAGCAAGAACATCAGAAGAGTAATCAAGAAGACAGTAGATGACGATTGACATTGCATTTAAAATTTTGAAGATCAAAGTTAAATGGAAAGAGAGAAGCCAGAAGAGAGTTTCACAAGTGAAGTGTGAGAAAATAAACTGTTAGTATATAACTTATGGTTGCATCTAGCCAATTCAACTTTAAATTGATGAGATCTAGCAGCAAATCTAGTACTGCATTTAAATTCATAAATCTAGGTACCATAGCAAAGATCTCATCCAAGCAATTACTATGAAAGCATTTATAGAGAAGACACAGGAAAACAACACTATGGTGGTGGAAATATTGCTGAAGCCAAAATGCCAGGTCAGGATCAATATTGCAGATTCTTTGGATTTTATCAAAGATCTCTGAATATATAAAGCAGGGAGTACCAGGCCATATGTGGCAGCAATATTCCAAGCATGGATGAATGGTAGATTTATAAATATGTAAGATAGATTCTGAAAGGAAAATTGTCTAGCAGAACACAATGAACCAACTTTCTTAGCAACTGATCTAGCCATGGATTTAATATAATCTTTCCACTTCAAGTCATCTGAGAATGTTAGCCCAAGAAAGTACAACAAGTCACTTTCCTGGAAGCTAGCATCAGCCATGCTGATGGAATAGAGTTCTCTCAGCTGATTAATAGAGAGAAGTTTTGTTTTGGAGGAATTAAAATTAACAAGCCATTCTTTGCCCCAGTTAACACCAGACTGTAGATTGTTTTGACATAAGCCACCAATTTGACCTTATCAAACTTATCAGACTTACTATCACAACAGGAGCAAATGTTTGTGTCATCAGCATAGATACCAAGTTGAGAGCAGATGCCATCAGGAAGGTCATTAATTAAAATTTAAAACAAAGTGAGACCAAGGATAGAGCCCTGGGAGACACTTGTATTAGTATAAAAAGATCTAGATGAGTGGCGATCCAGGATAACTTTCATTCCACAATTTGATAAGAAAGACTGAATCAGTTCAAAAATTAGTTTGGAGACACCATAACTTTTCATCTTGTGAAGAAGATTGGTATGCTAAACCCTGTTAAATATTTTTCTTGTTCATTATATTATTATACAATATTTATAATTAAATAGATTAATGTTTAATATATAATTTAATTTTCATTATATTATTATATTTACTGACCAAGCTCAACATTGCTTAACTTTGATGACTGTATAAGAACCAGTGTCCCAACATGATATTAGAATCAATAAACAAAAATATGCCAAATTTGATGAAAGTTAAAAATATACGCTGATGACAGCTGTCACAATACAATCAGAAGTTAAAAACTCTCATACTATCCATCTTATGACACAAACACATTAACCTTTTTAATCAAATATAATTATCTGGTATAAGCAAGCTACAATGGGCAATGTTTTTTTTTTCTTTCTTTTTCTTTCTTTTTATAAGATTTATTACTGTAGAGTAAGTGTGATGTTAAATTGGTGACCCATATATCTGATATTGTGCTAGACTAAATTAATTTTAGTAAATACTTTGGTACACCTTATAAGCTGCTCAAAGGTAAGTCAGATAGTTTTAAATATAGAGACATTTATGAGTGCTATACTTTGCCCAAGGGTGAGCTAGAACCGTATATAATGAGAATGTTACACGCTGTCGTATTTTTCATATCTTCAAATCTGGTTTTTTACCTTGACTGAACAAATACACAAAGCTGTAAGATCTATTTTTTTAACCTGCATTCTTTAATCTAATTTTCCTTGGAATTAAATCAGAAATGTTTCCTATATTGTACAGCTTTTTCAGTATTTATTTAATTCTTGGTGATTACTGCTTGTGAGGAACATAAATTATTTGATAGTTTTGTGTGTTTGAAAAAATTAGAAATGAAAAAACTAGTGCCAAAGTTGCAGCATGCCAAGCTGTGTTTCTTGCACTGCCAGATTATTTTAAGCACCAGCTATTTTGGGAAAGGTATGCTTGTATCTGCTTCTTTAGTTTTAGTAAGTGACTAGCAACATGGATAGTAATGCCTGTTCAGTGGTAGAACAATGAATTAACAGCTATGAGATTTTAGGTTTCACATAAATGAACATGTGTTACTTTTAATGTTTCTTTGTTCCTCTGTCCATAATAGAATTCAGTAAGAGACTAAATATGACAGTTTGATCAAAACTATTTGCCCAGAGAGACAAAATGTGATATATTTAATGAGTTTTAACAGTTGAAAACAGATATAAATGTAAATTGGAGGCACAGTGGAGTAATGGATAGCGACTTGGATTGGGGAGTTGGAGAGCCGAGTTCGAATTCCAGTCAAATTCACTTATGTGCTAATACCCTTGGGAAAGGTATGAATCCTCTTTTTCTCCACCCAGCTATGGGTAAATAGCAGGATAGACCGGGTTCTATAGCCTTGGATGGCAACTGGTCTACCGCAGAAAGAAATGGCAACCTACTGCGGGAAAAAACCTGCCTCGTCAGTCATGTATCGAAAGATACATGATCACCTAAGCATGTATCATGCACGGCACATAACTGACTGACTGAATGTAAATATATATAAATATATTTAGTTTTTTAATCATCTCAAAGAAATATTAATATATCAATGAATTTTTTCCAAGTTATAACTATTATATTAAGAAAGGTAATTCTTCATTTCAGAAACTTTGACAAAGCTATTTCATCTACTACTAGTAGTAGTAATAAGTGTAAAAAAAAGCAATATGGCATGGAGCAAAAAAAAGTTAATGAAGGTATTGTTATGTGATTTTAAGGTTCCGCAAAAGGTCCACAAGCGTTCTGAGAGAAAAAAATAAACTAATGCACTTTTGACTTTTTATTTAATTTCATACACGTATTATTACTAAACACACACAATATACTCTTGGTTATTGTAATAGTGTAATATAGACATCATCCTATCTAAACTATTATGTTATTAAAAAATATTACAATCATTGGGAATATAATACTGATGAAGTATTATAAATGAACAGTAGGAAATTTATTTAGCATTACCGAAAAATTTGACAAAGAAGTATTAATTTTTCCTTAAACCAGTTATTCAAAAATATATACTATGATATTTACCACATGAAATACAAGGAAAATAAAATGAGAAAGATATAGTATATAATTTTGTTATTGCGCAAGGGTTCGTTGAGATATGTAATTTATTTTAAGGGTTACGCAAGGGTAAAAAGGTTGAGAAACGCTGCTCTATAATAAACAAACTTAATCAAACATTTTAAAAAATAGGTAGTGCTGAACTTTAAAAAAATACATACATTTATGAAGAATCATTTAAAAAATGATACATAGATATAAGAATAAAAACCCAAGAAAATGATATGTAGATATATGAATAATCACCCCCAAAAAAATGATACATAGATGTATGAATAAACAAAATGGGATGATGCAAAAAAATACCTCATCACTTTAATGGCCAACTACTTACTTCTGAACACACTCCTCTACTAGTGTGACTAACCAATCTCTGCTGCTGATGTCTGATTATACTAATGCAGCACAAAACAACCATTTCTTTCAATCTAATAACAATAATGACAATGCATTAAAGTATTCACACAACATAAAATTGTAGTCTTCACTCTAAAATCTTGTGAAAATTCCTTGATTCATTTTTGCTTATAAATTCATTCATATTTTGTGAGCAAGCTACTACAGCAAACTTATCAGTTTACAAATGTTCTTATGCTTGCAATAAGTGGCAAAAAGCATATTAAAACACTCTCACACAAAATGATCATTTATTAATGCTTTCTAAATTATTTCATTAAAAGCAGTACAAAAAAGATGTATTAGAGACCATCATTGTTGTATTATTAATTTATGACTATTTCTTCAGAGGATTGTTAGAATAGAGCTCAAAAAAGGTTTATGCAATGCCCCACTGGTGGAGCTCCTCACCAATACACTTTAAAACTAACCTACATCAGAGTAAAGCAAAATATTATATATTAGGTTGGTGCAAAAATAATGACGGTTTTTGAAGTTAAAAATACGTCACAAACCGTCATTATTTTTGCACCAACCTAATAGTTAGAGCACTGAAAGGAATGCCATGAGGTCACTTATGCAGTCACTATTTTTAACCTTCTGAATTTATCTCAATAAAAAAATAAAAAGGATATGCGTTAATGAAGGAAAAATCTACTTTTAATACAAAATGACAGATTAATAGTTGCAAACATCCCTAGCAAACAGATAAATGGTAGAATATTGGATTGGCTTTAAAAAAAATGAAAACTAATCCCCTATACCTTACTATATAAACTATATATTCATAACCACATAAATAATTTCCTTCCTTATCAACAGTGAATTATCTGTAAAATCTGTAATATACATAAAATATAAATGTTGCAGTTATACAGAAAACAGATCAGTATCTAAAGTTGTAACTTTGAAGCTTCCATATCATCTGTCATTTAAAAAAATCTTTTGTATACTATACAGATTCTGCTATTTCTTGTACACCCACTAATAACACAGTAACAGGACTATTTATTACTAATAGTTTTTTTTTTCTTACTGGTATGTCTTCTGTTAGTGTTAATGCCAATATGAATAATTTGGCTATGACCTGCTATCTTTACCTTCCTAGAGAAATGGAACTTTGTATCTGGATTAAGTATCTGTTAAGAGATGAGGAAAGAAATTTAATCTTTGGGGAATGGAGGTAGTAAACACTGAAAGGCAAGAAATACTTTCTCAGTCGATTACCAACTGAGAAAAAGAAGTTACAGTCTGAGCTGAAGAAGAAATCATGAAAAATATTTTGCATTTACACAAGAATCGAGAACATTCATGTGTAACATGAAAAGACTAAATATGAATATTTTGAGAGTCTTCTCCACAAAGCAGCTGTTCTTAGGAAGAAGCTGTTCAAGTCAAACTTCTTCTTTACTAATGGAATACAAAAGGAATGGTGATTGTTTATTCCAGTGTATGCAGCATGGCAAGTTTTAGCTGTGAAGGTCAGAAGTGGTTGGACGAAGGAATGGAATATGTCAGAACATTTGCTATAGAAATAGGGATAGAATAGTGAGAGATTTGTGATGTCTGTGAGAAAGGGATTATTGGGTGGAAAATAAATAATCACCTACAAGGCCGTGCAGATGTTTTTGAACTCTATCAAGACTGAAAAGTAAGGGCTTCATTTTTGGTCTTTTATAAAGATATAGCATAGCAGAATGAGTCAGGTAATTAATGAACAAATAAAACGAACCAACCATTTTTCCAGCATTTTTAGTGATGACACATATATATGAATTCCACTTGAGGCCAGGAGGTGAACTTTAGTCTCAGTTACATGTTCAAGGCAAGGAACATCCCTGAGCAAACAAGGTACTGAGAGATTTTGTATGCTATTAGTATATATATATATATATATATATATATATATATATATATATATATATATATAATTATAGTAATATTAATAATAATAATAGCTGGCCACTTGTATTCAAAGATACCCATCTATTAGGGCAGCTAGCCAATCCCTATTGCTGACTCTTGCTCAGGCACATTTGTGTTTGTTCAACACACACAGTCAAACTATGCTGAGCAGATGTTAGTTACAGTTTCTAGGAGAGAGCTTGTTATCTAGAATGGTCAACAATCTGAACAACACCAGCACACTCAAATCCTCAGTCATGATGATTTGTGACTTTGTGCTAGCACAGTTATCGATGACCTCAAGTGTTCCATCTACACAATTTCACTCACAAAGCTTGGGTCAACTCGTGGTATGGTTTTCAAGCACTTTCTAAAGGTGCTACATACTAGGATCATCCCCACTCCAGACCGATAACATCAGGAAGTCTTCTTCCTGACAGATCAACCATGGTGAGATTCGAACCAGGGTCTCATGGTCAGAAAGCGAACTTTCTAACCACTCATCCACGTGCCCAATATATATATATGTATATATAATAACAACAGCTATCATCAGGTTCTAGGATGTGCAGATGGTGTAATGGATAGCTGATTGGAATAAGAAATCTGAGAGCTGAGTTCACATTCTAGTCAGTTTGTTACATTAGCTTTTGCCTAGCTATGGATTAAATAGTGGGACATGTATCAGGAAAAATCAATGTTATTCTCAAAATAAAATAAAGAATATAATATTCACTGACAAAAAAATAATTCTTACAATCCAAAATATGTCTTTAAATAATTCACAAAGGGTTGATAAGCCATAAAAACAAATCAATCAATCAATATCAGTCTCCAGACAAGAATATTGAATAATCAAATATTCTTATCTGAAACCTGACAAGTGAAATATTGAAAAATTTTAAGACAGTCTTTGATAAGTATCCCAAACATTTTATATTTTTTGATAACTGTAGAACAACACTTCTGCCTGGAAAAACATGATTTTACAAGCCATGCAAAATTCTTTCTCACGAGTTTCTTTATATTTGAGTCTAAGTTGTTGAAAAAAACTACTTCAAACCAAAACATACAGCCATGATGATGGTTGCCAACAACTGAAAGCACTCAACAAAAAATAAAGGATTGGAGTCTTTTTTTCAACAACTTAGACCCAAATATAAAGAAACTTGCGAGAAAGCAAGAAAAAAACTGAAACAAAGACTATTAAACAGAAATGTTCCATAGTCTTTAATAATGACATGCTGCCAATATATATATATATATATATATATATATATATATTTATATTAACATTGAAAAATATAAGAAAAATTAATTCCTTTTAATAATATGTGGAAATATGATGAAGGTTGCAAGACCGGAAACACATGTAGCAAAATTATGGAAAATAAAGCACAATATATTTTTTTTAAAAATCCACATTACAACCAAAAACGTTTGCAGTTTCTCTCTTCTTTTTATTATACACACTTTTCTCTCATTGGAACTACTATAACCTCTTATATATATATATATATATATATATATATATATATATATATAGATAGATAGATGTAATAAAAATAAGCATCTCCTAAAAGAGTCTGCTATGGTTGCACACAGGAAGAACTAGTGCTCTATGCCATATTAGATGACAGAGCTTTATTATATTTTAAATCAAATTTCAAGTGGGCATTGGCTGACCTCAACTGCCAGTTTCATACGTTTTCATATAATCATCAGGCAGTAAGTAACTGTAGTATGCACATTCTTCTTTTCCTGGGTGCAATCTTAGCAGACTCATTTAAGGGCAGCTTATCTTTATTATTATTATTATTATTATTATTATTATTATTATTATTATTATTATTATGCTCTATCATAGGTGACAGTATTGTCAAGCACTTTTTGCTTAAAGCAGTAATCTCTCTTACTCTGGTCCCATTGTTCTCCATCACATCAAGCACTCTTTTTCAAACCAGTGAACCATTTCTGATGTATTTTTTGGTGTTGTTGTTTCTTTTCTCTGATTAACTGTGATATTTCTGGCTATTTTGATCTTTGCCAGCTGGGTTCCCCTCCCCACAGTAAGTTTGGTTGGAGTGTGCATGATATACACACATCGGTTACACTTTTACCATCTTAGACTTGCTTGGAGGTATAAAGATTCCCATTTTCACATACTACAGTTACTGACTGCCTGATGATTGTTAAAAACGTATGAAACTGGTACTCATGGCCAGTTACTTGAAATTTGATTTTATTTATAGATGTATATATTATGAACTGTTACATTGGAACAAGCAAGTTCCCACACAAAAAAATGCATATTTGTTTTGATGCCTAATTGGGCATCTTATCAGGTGGTTAACATTAGTGGTAATAGTTATTACCACCAATGTTAACCAACTGATGAAATGTCCAGTTAGACATCAAAAGAAATAGACATTTTTGTTGTGATAACTTGCATGTTCCAATGTAACAGTTTATAATATCCATTGCTTTACTCTTGTATAGAGTATTTTTTTAAATTAATGTTATGAACGTTTAAATTTATATTCTTTTTGTTCTTTTATATTTGGATATATATATATATATATATATATATATATATATATATGGATGGCTTTTATTCATTTTGGATAACAATGCAAAACCAACAGGAAAAATTCTTTGTAGCTGAAAGCTTGCTCAATCCTAAAGTGCTGTTGTGATCCCTGTATTTGTTACAGATTCTGAGGCAATAAATAAACCACATTACTTTTGAATCCTCCTTTTTGAAACATCCATTATATATAAAGTTTGTGTACCTGTGTAGACTGTGTCTGGATAGAGAAATGCATAATATATTTGTATAGCTTAAAGATAGAAGCCTTTATAGTTACCACATTTGCTAGATGTGCAAATTGCATAGTTTAAAAGCATCTGAAGGAAATGTTGTTTACTGTAATTAATCTAAACACAGCAGTTGTACATTTTAAGGATTTCATGAATAGCCTCCTAATTATAATAATGAAGGTGTGCCTCAACAGGTCATCCAACAATTTGCCATCACTTCATGGTGGCTTCTCTCACTAAGGAGCTTGGGAGCAGCTTGGGGCATCTTCACCCTCATATTCTTGCATAGGTAAAAATGGTGCTGTTAATATAACATAATATAAACATTATCTAAATGTAAGATGCTATGAACAGTTATAACCTGAAGTCAAGATAATGCCCTCAATGCTTGTGACACATCACTTATAAGTGTGCATGATAAGAGTTTAATGACAGGTTTGTCAATTCAATTTGGATGAGTTGGTGAAAATTCAACCATTGGTCAATTGGCATGGCCATGTGGAGGAGATCTATTCTAATGAGCACTATAATGAGGGGATTCATAGACATATTGGGATGGCCAAGGACACCATTCCAAAAAGCTGAGCAGAGTATTGTGAGACAGGACGATCACTTTAGTAACAAAAAGTACTGAGCTGTTATGTGACATCTGTCCCCCTTTACGGCAGCAAATGTTGGATGGTCTCCTCAATGATGAAGAAGAGGCTCGAGGCGACATAGATGTATTTCTGCAGAAGGATGTTGTGGATATCATGGACTGAGCATGTGAGCAATGATGAGGTCTTGGAGATGATGCAAACAAGGAGGAGGCTTATACTTAATATCAGGAAGAGGCAGCTGAAGTTTCTGAGACATATAATAAGAAAGGAGGGCTTGGAGAATCTGATACTCACAGGTCAAATAGAGAGCAAGTGAGACAAGAGAAAGCAACAAATTATATACTTAACAGGCTTAAGCAAGTGGATGACAAAACATGGTCTGGGAGAGGTGGCCAAGGGACAAAACTTATTGAGAGCTACAAGGGATAGGGGAAGTGGGGAATTGTATATTTCCTGAAAGTACACGGAACATAATAAAGAAAGAAGCTGACATCAGAATTAACTAGCATCTATTCATTTTGGTACTCTTTATATATAAGAGCAAAATGGATTCACAGAAGGTACAGCACAAATTGATTGGGTGTTTATATATACATATACATATATATATATATATATATATATATATATATATATATATATACAGTGGGGGAAATAAATAAATAAATATTCGTACACTTGAAAAATTATATTTTTATGTAAAAGCCTTAAATAAAACAAATCTCGGCACATTTTATGTATAAAGACACATACTATTAAAAAATAATAATAAACTTAATTCTTATTCTAACAGAAATTAATGCATTTTTTTAATTCTAACTGGTGAAAAAAGTATTCGTACAAATCAATTATTAGAATAAAATAATCAATTAATTATGAAAAAAGTATATTCTAGAATGTTCCAGTAATGTTATCAGTAATTATAGTTAACGCTATTAGCCATTATCAGAGCATTCTGCAATTTCTAGTCTTACGAGAAGGTTCTAATAATGCCTAAAGGTAAAGAATTGACTATTTCACAAAAACAACATATTTTGTCTCTTTGAAAAGATGGGAACAGTTACAGAACGATTTCTAACAACCTGAATATTCCTTTTACTACAATTGCTTTGTTCATTGCAAGGTTTAAAACTCATAACAGCGTCGAAAACCAAAGACAAACAGGTGCTCCGAGGAAGAGTTCTCTAAGATCAGCAAGGATATTAGGACACCAGATCCAACAAAATCCACAGGTTACCTGAGAAGAGCTGCAGGAACATCTGTGTGTATTAGGGATTAAAGTAACCAAGCGTACAATAAGTAATGAACTACACAAAAATAGTCTGAAATCACGCATCCCAAGGAAGACTCCACTCCTCTTGAAATGACACAGAGATGCTAGGCTAAAATTCATTAGAGAGCATAAGGATAAAGAATATTCGTTTTGGGAAAAAGTACTATGGACAAATGAAACTAAAATAGAGTTGTTTGGTCATAATTATTGAAATCATGTGCGGAGGAAGGACAGTGAAGCCTACTTACCAAAGAACATGTTGCCAACTGTAAAGTTTGGTGGTGGCAGTATCATGATCTGGGGCTGTTTTACTGCAAAAGGTGTTGGCAGAATATCAATAATAGATGGCAAGATGAATGCCGAAAGCTACCAGAAAATCCTGCAAGACAATTTAATGCATTCTTTTGAGAGACTTCGGCTACCTCCTGATTGGGTTTTCCAACTGGATAATGATCCTAAGCATACCGCTAGATCTACAAGGAAATGGTTAGCTGAAAGTAACGTTGATGTCTTGCTATGGCCAAGTCAGTCCCCAGAGAATTGAGAATTTATGGCGATATTTGAAAATTCAAATTGGGAAAAGAGCACCAACAAATATCAAGAATTTGAAGACAATATGCCAAGAAGAATGGGACAAAATACCACTCAATGTGTGCAAATCATTAGTTGAGACGTACAGGAATAGACTGGTAGCTGTTGAACTCAATAAAGGATATTCCACAAAGTATTAAGTTAAGTTAATATGCTTTTTTTTGTTTTGTACGAATACTTTTTTCATGAGTTAAAATGAAAAAAATGCATTAATTTCTGTTAGTATAAGAATTAAGTTTATTACTACTTTTTAATAAAATGTATCTTTACACATAAAATGTATCAAAATTTGTTTTAGTTAAGGCTTTTACATTTATAAAAATACAATTTTTCATGTGGACGAATATTTATTTCAACCCACTGTATACACACACACACACATATACATATATATATACATATGAATTTTTACTGGTGTCAAACAAGATATCAGATGATATTCAATACTGGGAGAAAGTTACTTAGTAAAAGGCTTAATAGACATTCTTTATATCCATTCTATTTTAAACAAAGGTATGCTATCTAAATATACTATATTTAAAATGTGTGTGTATATATATATATATATATATATATATATATATTATGAAATTGATTCAGTCTGACAATTATTTAATATATTTTCTGTTTATATGTTATTTTAATAGATACAATTTATTTAAACAAATGCTCTGTTTTTTAATTAAACAGCATTAATTACATTTAAAGGGCCTAAATGTTCGAGAAATTTCATAGAAAATATGTGCTTCTCTGACAGGAATTGAACCTGTAACCCCACATCAGCTCAAATGATTAGGGTTACAGGTTCAATTCCTGTCAGAGAATCACATATTTTCTATGAAATTTCTCAAACATTCAGGCCAATAAATGTAATTAATACTGTTTATTTATAAAAAAAACAGCACATTTACCTAAATAAATTGTATCTATTGAAATAATGTATAAACAGAAATTATAGTAAATATATACATATACTATCCTGGGTATGACAATAAACTACATACACATCCTGGGTAAGATGATAAACTACATCCGACAACATGAACTTTAATCAGAAGTTTTTGAGGTGTGTGGAACCACCTCTTAATTGCAGGTGATTCCAGGTCCACCCTCACCCAGGGTGGTAGCACCTGTTAGGGTCCTAGCAATGGGTAAATAGTTAACTCCCAAACTGGGGTCAAAACACTATGAAAATGTAAAATTAGATTTTAATATCAGCAATACATCTTTGTAAAAGATTATTACCAGCAATGAATTTTAGAAGAAAAAAATTATTGCCAGCTGATATGTCCGAGAAAAGGATATATTTGATCGAAGTAGCTAAGTGGATTTGGCTACTGCAACCAAGTAGTACACAGTAGAAGTAATCGACTGGTACTCGTCCTAGTCACGGGTAATAGGTATAGACCAATAGGATAGCCAATAGTGTAGTCCAATGGGCGTTGTCATTGACTTAAACTCTGTCGTACCTACACGTCCGTCTGTATTTATGACGAACACCAGCCAATCATATTCCAGTGTGGGGGAACACAGGTGTATGCATATTCCATTATATCACTAGCAATACATATTTTTAAATATTACCAGTAATACATTTTTGAAAGAAAATATTTACGTGCAATACATTTTTTTTTTTTTTAAATATTATTAGCAATACATTTTTAAAAAAAATATTAACAGCAATAAAAATCTTGTCAGCATCAAATAACCCATCAAGGTTGATATGCCATAACACAAAACAAACCAAACTATATATATATATATATATATATATATATATATATATACATATACGTATATAAATTTATTTTTTTTAGGATATTACACCAAAAACATGTCAAATTCACTACACAACTGCAGTCGTGTTTCGATGTGTATTAATGCATCTCATCGGGCGATTGTAAATTACTGGTGAGTGAATGATTTATTAGCAAAATGCAACCTCTTTTTATGAAAAAAGAAAAATAGGGGGGATTATAAGTCTTTTGGCCTTTACTCAGATCAACCAATCAAATATGACCTACATTAAATTTAAACTAAGCAAAGGAGCAAACATTAAAAAATTATTTTATTATAAATGGGTCATAACCCATAGACTGTCTCATCTTACCTGGATATATATATATAATGTTTATCTCTGATTTATTAAAGCAATACTGCACCAGAATCCACTTAAACTAAGAAAACTTTTTGTGCTTGTCACTTCGTCTTCATTCTATATAGCGGAAACTTTTGCCACAGGTAAATAACTATTATATTTATTTACTAGTATTTGTTTACCTTAGCTAAGAAAACAATTCTGAACTTATAAACATTTTTTATAGAATTAAAATCTCAAGCCTTCTTTCTCCAACAATTTCTGATCATTTAGACAACATGTTTTTCATTAACAGGTCCTAATAATGAGATAAATTCCTGCTATTCTGTCATAAAACTGAGGTTTTCCCTTCTGTCATTTTTGTTCTGAATTGCAAATAATGTTCAGATGTTTTGAATTTAGGAATTCTCTTATTTTATTTGCTTATCTGAATAAAATAAATACTTTCCTCAAAAAACAATTATTTCACAGTCTTTCAATTTTAATCTAACAGTTCAACAATGGTGTTCACCTATTCAGGCCTTTGCAAAATATCATCTTGTATTTATAATACAATTGTATAGACAGTCATGAAAATAGACAAGTTTAAACTTTTATATGCAAAATATATACAAAAGTTTTGTGGAACATAGCAGCCCATTGTTTTTTAATGGCAACAATTTTGTTTTTTGACATATTTGTCAGCAGATATATACATATATATATATATATATATGTATATATATATATATATATATATATATATATATATATATATATATACGCTTAACAACGTGAAATCCTTTGAAAAGATGGCCTTAGTCATAACCCAAACTTCACACTCACACAATCTTCAGATGAATTGAACATTGAAGGCATTCAAGTCATCTAAAGATTGCATGTGCACAAAACTTGTGTTTGTGTTATCTGGATAAGAGTTTTCGGTTTTGGCAAGTTGTCTGTTGATTTCATCAACAGTTTTGGTTTTCCTTTAAATTTAATAAAATAAGAATCTGTCAAATTTGTGCAGTTTCTTGATTGAAAAAAAACATCACATGCAAAATACAAAGCTGCTTAGAATCAAATCACACTGCAAGCATTATTTCTCATTTAATCACCAAAATTTCAAATATGACACACCTGATCAGAATTTAGCTCATGACCAATTCAGAACACAAGTCTTATGCCAGATCTAGCAAAAGCTAGTAAATAATTATAACATATAAAGCCATATATTTTAGTTCCAACAGAGGGAAAGAGAGAGAGAGTGAGAACTCATTCGTCTCTCTTTATTCTCTAATTTTGTTCCTTTCTTTTTTCTTCTCATCCCTCTTTTAATTATTCTCCTTTCTTTTTTTCCTCCACATTTTCTGTCTCAGCCCAGACATCAACTCTAATTTGTTTGCATTTCACAGTTGTTCTTACACCAACTTTTTATTTCTTTTCATTTTCATTGCCTAGATTTCCTTGCTATCATTCTTGAAAACTGTGCCAAAATTCTTGGTATTACTTGGTTACTTTTCACATTCTTATCTTAAACATTCTTTTAAAGTATTTTCATTCCCTCTCATTTCATATATAATAGCTGGTCACTTGTATTTGAGGATACCCGTCTACTAGGGTGGCTAGCCAATTCCTATTGCAGATGCTCACTCAAGCACATCTGTGTTTGTCCAACACTCATAGAGCCCACCTGTGGTTTATAGTGCAACTATGCTGAGCAGACCTTAGTTACAGTGTTATCTGGCATGATCAACAATCTGAACAATGCCAGCACACTCAAACTCTCCATCATGACCTGTGATTTTGTGCTAGGACAGCTATCAACAGCAAAGATTCTGTCTACCCAATATCACTCACAAGGCTTGGGTCAGCCTGTGGTATGGTTTTCAAGCACTTTCCAAAGATGCTCCACGTTGGGATTGCCCCCTCCAGACTGATGACATCAGGAAGTCTCCTTCCTGACAAATCATCCGTGGTGAGATAGATTTGAACCTGGATCTCATGGTCAGAAAGTGATATTAACTACTCAGCCACATTCCCATTATATATATATATATATATATATATATATATATATATATTTGTGTATTTGGACAGTAAATTCTCTTTTGGACATATCTGATTTAATAAATTACAGACGTTATGTTTGCTAATTTTTAATAAAATCCATTCATACACATGAATAACCTTCTATGTATTGATGTTAAAGGATGAGAGAAATGTGCTATAGCTGTTTAAATTTCTTTTATTTTCATTTCCCAAGTACTTTCAATCTTCTTCCAAGATAATCTTCAAGGGTTCAAGTAGTACAAAACTATATGTTGTTCATTAGTATAATGGACAACATATAGTTTTCTAATGGACACTCAACACATTGTTAACCATTTTGCATTTAAAAGCATAGTGAAAAAATTATGGTAATGAATAACAATGCACAACTTTGTATAAATACTTATATTAATAGTACCTAGACTTTATGAATTTAACTGCAGTACTAAATTGGCAACAAGGTCTCATCATTTTAATATTACAGTTTTATTGCTTATTCGTGTAATGGAATAACCTATCACCCCCATGAGTGACTACACTATAGGTAGTAACTACCTATCTGTAAGTCAACGGACTACAGAGAATAGCTGGGATCTGTTGAATACGACTCAGACTTACACAAGAACTACCGACCTTCCAATAGTAGCACTCACTACTGAATTGACTTGCGACGACCTTGTGCATAACTGTTACTTTTATTCTTATTGTACTGTTTTTTTTTTTTACAATAAACCTTTACTTATTTTATCCACCTTGTTTTTTCAAATATATATTCCTATTAGCACAGAACATAACAGTCATATATAATGTAACTGTAAGTTCTATGCTAACAATTTCTTTTCATGCACTTCTTGCTTGTGGAACTCCCTTCTGGCTTCTTGTATATCAGCCAAATTTGATTTTCAAAAATTTAAGTGCAATGTAAATTGTTATCTTCTGTCTTCTTGATTCCTTTTCTTTTATTGTTCTACCTTCTTATTAATATTTTTCTTTTTCTTATTCTTTTACACTCAATAACCCCCTACATCTTAGTAGCTTTGTTGCCTCCCTTGTGGTGAAATGATTCAAACAGAATGTTTCTTATTGATAGCATCAAGTTCCCTGTCTGAGTACAGTGTTGCTTTATTTTTAATGAAGTAAATATTCACCTGTTTTTGGTTTTTAGTCTCTTGACCACCTTTTACTAGAAATAACAGCTAAAGATGATATGCAAATGTCAAGAATGAATAGAAAAGCCATTTCTGTTAAAATGAAAAGTATAAGAAAAACATATCCAAGAAGGAAATAGAAAAGACTACTCTGCAAGATTTATTTTCAGGAAAAAAGCATTAATTTTCTTCTCTGGGATGAGGTTTAAATAATACATCACTAGGAAGGTGAGAAAGTGAAGGAATTGCATACATGAACTTGTTGGGCAGATGCATTATTCAGGCGCATGTGGATTTATTTAACCTGCCAAAAATATGGAAACCCCCACCTGTTATATTGAGTTGCTAAGAATGGGATTACCCATGTATATGGCTTTGATGAGACATTCAATAAATTCTCCCTTATTTCTTTTCTGCTCATCATTATATGAAAAAGAAAAAGGGAGAGATGTTTCTTTTTGCATTTGATACCTGTAGAATGGCTGTAGAATGGATCAACCAAAATATGGTAACAATAAAAGTAATGAGTTCCATGATTCAAACAACTTTTGGAATGATAACAACTCTTTTTGGAAATTATAATAGATAGACAAACAAAGGGGTGCTGAAACATTCTTGGTTCAATCCACTTCCAAAAATCAATATTTATTGACCAAATATCAAAATACTATTTTTGGTAATTGGTTGGGCTTAGAACTTTTCAAAACTTCTTTATAGAATAGATCAGCCAAAGTATAACAACGAAAGAATGAGTCCAGTAGGCTGAACAACTCTTGGAATGATAATGACTCACCTCCAACGTATTGAAGTTATTTGTGAAGATTGATTAGAAGTGCCATGTCTTTATTTAGTGTGAAAATTTCCTTTTGTGGTATTAAAATGTGCATTAACAATTATGACATAAGCAAATTGAATTGGGTTTTTTATCCAAGTCAACAGGTAGGTAAAGTCTTCTTTGCATGAAAAGGTTTTAAAATGTCAGGAAATATCAATGACCCCCACAACAAATTTTGTTCTTTTGCTTGAAGCTTTATTATAAAATGCATTTCTTATATAAATTCCATATTGTCAATATATTAAAAAATCAATGTATTTATCGCACTTACTTAATTTTTCACCATAGAATTGGAATATGGTTGTACAAAATGCCATAATTTCTGTTAAACAAGATTTCTATTTACTTATAAAGAAAAATAAACACTTGATTTTCATTTTAAGAGGGACCTAAAGTATATACTTGCCCTGCCCAACCTTGTGTAAAGAAATGAACTGAGATTAGTATCTCATGTGGAATTGATTAATGACAAAAGTTGGATTGGGTTAGGGTTGGGATTGTCTTCAAATAATCATTAATTTCTAGGCTACTATTTATTTAAACTTTGAAGTGAGAATGCTTATGAATAAGCTAAGGTTCCACTCACCCTTTTACTTTTCTCTGAAACTTTTTACACTTGGTGATTTCTCCTGTTATTCTCTTTAATTTCTTTCATCTTTTGCCTTATATATTGTTTATGCTTGCTCTTCACATGTTATGATTATTCATCTTTGCTCTCCTTTTTTTCTACCTCCACACAACCCTATTACTCTCTTTTTTCATTCTTTATTTTCTGTTCATTCTTACTCTTTGCTTTTTTCTCTATCTTTTCATTTTCCTTCAATTCTTTTGTCCAAGTCTCTTCAGCATCTCTTTTCCTCTCTTCTTTTCATTTAATTTTTTTCTTTCTCCATCTTCTTTTCGATAATAAGTTCAGCCAAATATTCCATAAATCTTGGACAAATCTATATTATAATTATTCAATTTCTCCTAACACTGCAAAAACAGTACATTATAGCAAGATTTTTATTAGGGTAATACTGTTTAAATATGTAAACTGGAAGAATAAAGTAACTTTCAGTTCAATTTTCAATTTACTATTAAGTGTTGGTTCTTCATTTGTGTTCATCTGATGATAATGATCCAATTCTTATTTGTATCAGCAGAGAAGGAGAAAATAAAACCCCATTAAAATGGAAAAAGAAAAAAATGAAAAGATTATTAATTGCTGCATGAAGTAATATTACCTATAAAAAATAAAATGATACTTTTATTTTGTAAAAAAAAAAAAAAAGGATTTTTTATGTATTTTTACATATAAATATTTTTTTACAAAATAAACAATTATTTTACAGGATTCATTATTTTATACAAAAGTTATTCTTTTTTCATGTCATTCATTATTACTAAACATTTATTTCATTTATTATTACAAAATCATTTTCTAAATTGTATGTTCAAAAATCATTTAACATAAAACTCCTGCTGATTAAGAATAAGTTGAAGTACAAGTTAACTGTGAATTTTAAATGGAGTTGAGGTTTAGTTAATTACAGATTAATTTACTTTCTTTTATTTATTTAAAAATAATTATAATATGAACTTTATAAACAGGAAGTAATTTACCATTAAGCTAAATATCCACCTTTATCAGCCTTTAAACAAATAAATGAAGGTAAATGTTCTATAAGAAAATAGTCAATTATCACAAAGTATATTTTCTCAACATCTATGATGCCATCAAACTTTCTCACATTTTAACACAACCTCTTAAAAATATAAAAAATGATTTACTAAAAGTAATATTATAACAAACAAGTCTAAACTTTTAAGAACAATTTTAACCATAGGGTAAGTGTATTAAACAAATCAGGGTATCAGCAGACAAACCTTGCGACCCTGAGACGTTCCAGTTTGCTCTCCTTTGAATAAATTTCATTATTTCAGAATTGCCTGTTTGACAGAATAAATCAACAGTGAAGAGCCGCAAACAGTTAGTACAAAGTTACTTGTGAACAACCTTGCCTGAGAAAGGAAGGCTTGGAGAATCTGATACTCACAGGGTGAATAGAGGATAAAGAGAGACAAAGGAAAGCAACAAGTGACATACCTAGCAGGCTTAAGCAAGTGGATGTCAGAACAGGGTTTGGGAGAAGTAGCAAAAGAACAAAACATTGAGAACTACAAGGGATAGGAGGAAGTGGAGAGCCATGAACACCTACATCCTAAAGGGACACAACACATAAAAGAAGAAAGAAAATCACTCTTCCTCTTATAAACCAAGAGTTGAGTTACTGGAATGAGTAACACCTAAGCACCCCTATTTGACACACCCATTCCTTCATAACTATTGAATCAAATATGTAGGATTATTTTAAAGATTTTAACACACCTTTTTTAAATATGACATAGCTAAAGTCTAAATTCTTTAATGTTTAAAAACTAAATTTATATATATATATAGTTAGATCAGGGATACAGGAATGTAGGACGTCCATGGCTAAGATACAAAGACAAGCTGAAAAGCAACTTGTCAGCAGTCAATATACCACATAACACCCTTGAGCACTTAGCTTTGGAGCGGGTAGAATGGAGATTAACGTGTTTTAGTGGACTCAGCAATTTTCAATCTGCTTGTCTGAATCATCTTCAAGAAGTGAGAGCAAGATCTAAAAGGTCATCCAATCTAACAGTGATCTCATTTCACAATCCTCACACTTGCTCCATATGTGGCCTCCTTTGTAAATCACTAGCAAGGCTTAAATGCCACTTAAGATTATCGCACAAACTTTCATAACTGAATCAATAAGCTGTCAGATCCTCATACGTCGAAACCCACGGGAGAGTCCATATATATATATATATATATATATATATATATATATATATAGTTTTAATGTATGCTATATTTACAAGTTAAAGTGCTCAATACTATGGATAGAGTGTATGTAAATATAAAAGTAGCTATTGAGGTCAACACCTAGTAGTGACAGTCTGTTTTATGCTTAAACACAATCAAATTGATGTCTCCACTATAATAACATTTGAAGTAATAAACATATAATGATAGCTTGATGATTACATTTGAACATGAAAACAGACTGTCACTACTGGGTGTCGACTTCAATGTCCACTTATATATAAAATTCAAATATTATTATAGTACATACTTTGTATTTGAAATAGACACCCCATTTTTATTTACTAAACTGTATGTATTACGTCTATCAACTTGTGCATTTGAAAAATCCTAGTAAAGAAAATGTGTTCTTTGGCAGGGATTAAGCCATAACTCATTGTAGAGGTAAGCCACCATTTGATCGAGCAATGCTTTGTGACTCAGCTATGATGAAAGTCACGGTAAACAAAGCTCTATTTTCCCTTTTTAAAGAAAGCCCATTTTCAATCTTTGCTGGAAAACACGTTTTACTAGGATTTCTCGTATATCAATTTTCAAATTTTGAAATCTCCACCATTATAATGTTTGAAGTAATAAAAATATGTACATATTATTGAGAAATAAGATCTATCAAAATAAATTTGAAAGTCATTGTAAAAATTTCACTATCAATATATTTATCTTTCTTTATGTAATCATTATTTTTGTTTGTTTATTTTTCAACATCATTGATCAGGCTTTCTCATTGTCTTCTCCCAGCTACATATCAAGAATTCTTTTTACAATCTCAGTCCTGTTCTTTTCCACAGGAATTACAGTCATCGATAGTGGATTACTAGAAGCGTGTACGTACAATTTGTTAGCCAAATTTTTTTAATCATGTTATCCACATGCTATTTGTATGCATGATAAATGACAGCAATATATAACAATTTGTTTGATGGATCAATTTAATTTCAGTGATCAGAAATCCAATTGGTTCAATCATACCAAAATGCTTGCTTTTGGTGCTAAGCATTCAGCATCTAAAAGATGTCTGCTCTTGTCTTAATGTTTTAATCAAATGATTATAGAAAGCATGAAAATATAATTGTTAATTTCACTACTAAAGTAATCAATACATGTAATTAATATATATGTATTATATAACACACCTTGCACCAGATTAATGGTTTGCCAATTTGGAGATCTTCTATGATATATAAAAAGAGTTGATTGGAATATAGGGTAAAATAATTTTAAAGTGCTTACTGCTTGATAATCTAAGTCAGTGAAACTATAGTAGTGAGTAAGCAGTTATTTTACATCTTAAATCATATTTTATCTTGCTCTGATCTTCATTGAGCACTTTTTGTTACTGTAGCTGTTTTCCAAACAATAAGACCTACTTCTACCAATTGCAATGCATGTGTTTACACATATTGTGTATTGTTTACACATTTGTTTTTCATATTTATATAAACTGATTATTTTGCATGTTCATGGATAAATAAATTGTTTGTGTTTATTTATATAATTAAGAAAGAATAAGTTTCACCAAAAAATGTCCGACCAGAGAATTTCTAGAAAATGTTTTTTAGGCAAGCAGTCTTTGTAATTAACATGCTGTGAGGTAGAGCATTGATAAGAATAATAAATAAAGAGCTTACTTCTGAAATGCAGCCATCAGGAGAAAAAACCTTTTTGTCTTCTGCTGAGAGGATTTCAAAATCTGCAAAAGTCCAAGTAGAGATAAGCAAACATTAAATTTATTAGATATGTTCTGAACATGAATAACATTTCTGATGATGCTGGATAATTGGCAAAATATATAAAGTAAAATTTTTGCCAAATTTCCTTACATATTTACCCTCCCCTTGGATTGTTATTCAACTTTATTCACATATATAATGTGTATATTTTTATGCAAAGTGGTATTGGAAAGTTGTTTATACGTTTTTACTGTTCAATGAAAATGTGCACGTTGCTAAAGGTAATTGGTACCAAGCCTACTGAATCCATCTGCCAATTGTCTTCATGATGCCTACTTGTGTTCAATAATTATGCAAATCTTTGTAATACTGTCTTTATGATGTGTCTATATTTCCGAGATGAGGTATTGTGTATATTATTTACATTATTCGGACTACTGTCCTCATCTTTGTTGCCATGTTTATTACAACGTTTCGGCCATGGTATGCTCAGTCCTTCTTCAGGTGTGTTGGAATGTCGAACTGAACCCTTTATTTCGCTCACTGGGGTAGACTGTTCTAGTTCCACATGCCATGTTTAATAACATAAGGACACATGGTACAGTGGATGAAGGCGTTAGTTAGATCCAGTGACAGGACCCAAAGAGTGTGAGTTCAATACCCGGCTAAGGCAGTGGATAACTTTCAGGAGATAACTGATAACTGACATCCATTAAACATGGCATGTGGAACTAGAATGGAGCATGCAACAGCCAAAACGTGATAAATATGGCGACAAAGATGAGGACAATAGTCTGAATAATGTAAGTGATGTCTTTATGATGACTGACAAATTGGAACAATGTACCTGCATGATATTTTTGCATGTAGCTCAACAAATCATTACCAAGATATTCAAAATGCTTCATCAGGCTATTTGGCAAACATTCTTTAGGGCAACCAAATTTCACAAGTGTTTCAAGGTTGGTCAGTTGCTGGTTCCAGTTAATAAGTGTTCAAGGTGACCAAATGCCAGCAAAATACAATAAAACGTGAAAAGTTTGCCTAAACTCATCCAAATTTCTAATACCACCTGATGTGTAAGAGAGGTGCTGAAAAATTCTTGACCTATCCAAGAGAATTTTCCTCAAAAATGTTTGTTTGGTCATTTGGTAGGTCAGTCTGAGAACTTTTCTGTACCTCCTAATATAGACACATAATATATAAATATTAAGCATAGCCTGTGAGTATGCGTGCATTTTCCTTATTATTTGAGATGTAAAAAAATTTTTAAAAAGCCTTGTTGTCATGTAATAAAACCTGCAAAACGAAACTGCACATGTGCATTGTGCACCATAAGCATGCATAAGCAAATATGAATCAGATAAAGAGTTTATTATCACCAATGGAGAGTTTGCCAGAAAAGACAAAAGCCAACTCTTTGTTTCTTACTCTAGGCAATATGTGCAAAAAAAACAAAAAAAAAAAAATTGAAAGAGCATGTAGAAACCAAATTGCATGGGCCAGTCATGTCACAATGGACAGCATTTTCCAATTTCTGACATTTCTCCATCAACAACAGGTGGATTTCAATTGTTAAGTTCCATATTGAAGAAATTTGGTAATTTGATTTTTATTTTCTTTTTACAGAAACCTTGATGCATGAATAAAAGCATTTTATGCATTTTGACTTTGAAGTACAAATGTAATCAATGTGTACATGTGCACCACCCTACACACACACACACACACACACATATATATATATATATATATATATATATATGTGTGTGTGTGTGTTACATATACCTCAATATTTTCATATATGGAAATGCCACACAGGGGCCTGAGAAAAAGGCTATTATAAATAAAATAGAATAAAATACATACACACCCACCCACATTTACTCTCTTTAGCACACACACACGTGTGTATATCATATACATATATGATAACAGTGCATCTTTTCTGTAATATTTTGATGGATAACTTTCTCAACTAAACTGGAATTTATAACAAAACTTAACTTAAAATCAGTTTATTTTTCTCATGTTCTTTTTCTAAGATCATAAATCCCCCACCTCTGCACCCAAATAAAATTGTATTTTTGTTGGTGGTGCTTTGAGTATGCAAGAAGAAATTTTGCCAACGAGCAAAAGAAATTCCCAAAGATTGTTATTTAGGCATTGCTAAATATATCTCCGAATTCCACATAACTGAAAATGTACTGGTTGCACTGTTACATTTTTGAAAAATTCTGTTGCATTTTGATACATACATAATCTTTTTATTTAATTCAGGATAGAAGGATTATCTCTTTGGTAGGTTCTGTTACGCAAAGGTATTCTGTATTTTTTTATATATAAGAAATCCCACCTAAAGAAACTAAATGCAACATTTTTTTATATCTCTAATCTAAAATGCATATAATAGCATGTTTGTAAGCACACACACACACATATATACACTGTGTATTTAGGCATATATATTTTTATATTCTGTGTCATAATGAATAAAAAAAATAAAAAGTAAATAAATAAAATACATTAATAAATAAGAAAATAAAAAAATCAACAACAATAACAATATTTACTTACTTTTATTTATTAGTCATTAAATTACATCACTAAGCATCCTTCATATTTTACCTTAACTTTCAGAGTTAGCCTTACAAATATCTATGAGTTGTTCTTAATCTAAAACCTTTTTTAAAAAACCAACCATATTTTACTTCTGTTTTTAAATACATGTTGTAAAATAAAATCTTTACCTGTTAAAGTATATCAGAGGACAAAATGTTTCAGTAATAAAGTTTTCCTTTTGTCTTTATTCACATCCTTAAATCTAAATATATCTAAACATACACAAGTAGATATTTAGATATACAGATAGATTTTAATAGATTCAAGCACAAATACTTATAGATATAGATATGAATATTGAAAAGTATTATTATCAGACAATGTCTCTCTTAAATATGTGAACAGGTGATGTCTGTACAGATTCTTGTGTATTTCTGTTTTTAAATATAGAATAGCAGTTTGTATTTTTCACATTTTCACAACACAAAAATACTCAGACTGGACATCAAATAGATAAAAGTAGATTAGGTAAGGATCATCAAACTGAGATTTGACTGAGAGATAATTACCAACATAGGAGAGTGAAAAAAGACAGAGTAGAGCGAATAATATTTATTTAAAAATCCACTGTTCATCTTAAGGTCCTCAACAAAATCCAGAGATGGATATGCAATGTGGTTGACCCTGATCGGGCATTTTATTTACAGTCACTCTCTCACAGACATGCTGTTACTTCCCTCTGTCTTTTCTACAAATACTTTCATGGAAACTGCTCCAACAAGCTACTTTCACTAGTTCCCAAACTGCTTGAATTTAAATGTGCTACTAGGTCAGCATCTCAGTCCCACCCTTTCACTGTCGAAATGGTTAAATGTAGCCATCTCTTCTACTCCAATAGCTTCATGCCTTGCACTTCCAGTCTGTGGATCTTCCTTCCTCTTACTTGATTCCTTCATAGCTATAATCTCCAACTATTCAAATGCAATCAACATTTCCAGATGCCTTGATCTATTCCCTGTTCTTCTCTTCATCCTTTCCTCTTGCACACCTTTTTACTCTTGCTCCCACTCTCTGTAATTGCTTGCTTGGGGTGAAAAGCTTAAGAAAAAAAAAAGGATGTTATAACATCGCTACAAAAATAACCATCTTGTTTCAACACTTCTGGTGTCTTGTCAAGTAATGGTGTTGCAAGTAAAATAAAGAGTTTTTAAAGAGTTCAAAAACCAACCACTACCCTGACTCTGGAAAATATTTTTATGTAAGATGTAATTGCCAATCAAATTACAGGTATATGATAATTCAAATAACTTGACAACAGACACTAGATACTAATCAGAAGATACATATGAAATAAAAGATTGTTAAAAACTGAATGAGATAAAGAGAAATACTCTGAATGAGACAGAAAGATAGAGAGGGATCCTCTGAATGAGAGAGAGAAAAAAAGAGACTGAATGAGAGAAACACTGAATGAGACTGAGACATTCTGAATGCGAGAGAGAGATAGGGAGAAATTACGAATGAAACAGATGGATAGAGAAAGACACTTTGAATGAGACAGAGAGAAAGAGAAGGACACTGAATGAGAGAGAGAGAGTGGGACACTCTGAATGAACCAGAAACAAAGAGAAGGAGACTATGAATGAGACAGAGAGAGAGGGACACTGAATGAGCTAGACATAGAGAAGGACACTCTGAATGAGACAGACAGAAAGAGAGGAGACCCTGAATGAGACAGAGAAAAAGGGACACTCTGATTGAGACAGACAGACAGAGAGAGAGGGGCACTTTGAATGAGGCAGAGAGATAAAGATAGTGAATGAGAGATAGATATACACTGTATGAAAGAGATGGAAAGTGATATACACTGTATGAAAGAGATACAACTAGAAACACACTAAATGGAATAGATACTGTAAATGAGAGAAAGAAAGCAATGTTCTAAATGAGAGATATAGATAGACACACTGAATGAGAAAGAAAGAGAGAGTGACAGATACTCTGAATAAGATATATAGAGAAAGGTATATCTGAATCAGAGAGAGACCTTTGAATGAAATGGAGATGTTCCAAATGAGCGGAGAAATAGACCTCTGAATGAAATGGAGATCCTCTAAATGAGATAAAGAGATATACTCTGATAAAGAAACAGAAAAAAAATATCCAAATTATACTTATAAACTTCTTTCTTCTTTTATGTCCCATATCCCTTAAGTCCGTGTCCCTTCATGGCTCTCCACTTCCTCCTATTCCTTGTAGCTTTCAATAAGTTTTGTCCCTTTGCTACTTCTCCCAGATTCTGCTCTCTCCTCCACTTGCTTAAGCCCACCAGGTATGTCCTGCATTGCTTTCCCTTGTCTCTCTTTTCCCTGTGAGTATCAGATTCTCTAAGCCTTCCTTTCTCATTACGTGTCCCAGAAATTTCAGATGTCTCTTTCTGATGTTAAGTATAAGCTTCCTTCTTGTTTTCATTCTCTAGAAAACCTCATCATTGCTCACATATTCGGTCCATGCTATCCTAAGCATCCTTTTGTAGAACCATACCTCTGTTGCCTCAAGACTCTTCATCTTTGAGGAGACTGACCAACATTTGCTGCCATAAAGGAAGACAGAGATCACATAGCAGTTCAGTACTCTTTTCTTTGTTACCAACAAAATCCTCCTCTAAACTAGGTAGATATAAACTCAGATAGATATCTAGAAAAGTAATTACATAGACATACATCAACAGACTGAGATAAATAGTAACAGACTTTGATACTAACAGACTGCGATAGATTATTAACAGTATTAGGAAAATAAATTCCCAGGTTTCCAACATCTGCCTTCATCATTTAGTTGATTGGATATATTAGATTTTCAAATCTCTGAGTGGTAATTTTGATTGCTACAACAGAATTAAAATATCCCAAGACTGAGAAATCAAAATCTGAAACTAGTTTTTTAAGTTCTTTTTTCATTGCCTGTTTCATTGCAAATTTTATTGTCCTTGTAAAACAAATATATTTTTCTACAATGATGGATGATTCATAATATTGGTTACAAAGTAGACACAGGTGCACAACTAAAATTCTTTTCCAAGCTCCTGTGATTCAAGGCTTGTGCCAAATTTTCTATTTCACCAGCCCAACAGAGGTCACAATAATATAAACAGTATGACTTTTTCAGTTTGTTTGTACAATCACCCATCATTTGCAATATTTAGCAACCTCGTCTCACTGCTAGTAAGAAATGAAAAAATATATTATCTTAGCAGAATGTATGCTCAGTGCCGCTCAAAACAAATGAGTATTGTGCTGAAATAACAACATAATTTTAAAATTTATAAAATTAAAAAAAGAAATGATAAAATCTCATTATCTTAACACAAATCATACTTGGTGCCACTTCAAGTAAGTACATCTTGTATTATCATAGAAACATGTAAGTGTTATTTAGTTTCCTTTCTAAAAAAGATTCATATAAAACTCAATATAACCATTAGTTTTTCAATTTGATTATAAACACATCGTCTATCACATTTGTTGTACAACCATTCGTCCATGCATGGAATACTGCTGCCATATATGGCCTGGTGCTCCCACTGTTCATCTTAAGGTCCTTGACAAAATCCAGAGATGGATATGCAATGTGATTGGCACTGATATGGCATCTCATCTACAGTTGCTCTCTCACAGACGTGCCATTACCTCCCTCTGTCTTTTCTACAAATACTTTCACAGTAACTTCTCCGACGAGCTACTTTCGCTAGTTCCCAAACTGCATGAATTTAAATGTGCAACTAGGCTGGCATCACAATCCCATTCTTTCACTGTTGAAACAGTTCAATGTAGCTGTCTCTTCTATTCCAATAGCTTCATGTTTCGCACCTCTCGTCTATGGAATTCCCTTCCTATAACTTGTTTCCTTGATAGCTATAATCTCCAAATATTCAAATGTAATGTCAATCGACATCTTCTGATGCCTTGATTCTAATGCCCATCATTCTCTTCACCCTTTCCTTTATCAATGCCCCTTTACTCTCACTCCCACTCTCTGTCACCCCTTGCATGCTAGTGGTATCCTGCCTTGCTTGGGGTGAAAAGAAAATACATTGATGAATATTCATCATAAATCAAACATTATACAATGAAAATTTCAGATCAAAAGTCATTTAATATCTCCATGTCAAATTGCAAACTTTTTAATGTTTTCATGTAGTCTGCAACACACTAATTCTATAATTACATCTTTTAGTTAACAACTTACAGTTTATAACTGCAATATCTGTAATTTTCTCTGCAATAAGAACAAGAACAAAAAAAAAATGTATAAATTCACTTCCATCACATTTAGGTTTTATTACAGTTCTAATCATCACTTTTTAAAACAATAACATTGCCAAAAAGTGAAAGTAATTAAAATCATAGCAGTGTCCAAGGAAAAACCATCATTTTAACACTTCAGGTTTTTTCATGAGCACAAAGGTCCAAGTTTACTGAAAAATGTTTAGTTTCAAATGTTTTCTGTTTTCAGAATTTAATATAAGAGATTGCATATTTTTATGACTTTGTATCAAATTCTGCATAATTTAGGAAAACCTCTTTCACTGGCTTAGCATTCCATGGTAAACTTTTATATCTTTCATTTTGATTGGCTGGATCAGATGAATGAGGGATAAAAATAGTCACCAGCATTAAACATCTAAATTTTCTTTTATCTGGTTAAGAAAACTGAATTTTTGACAGACAGGGAAATTTATAATCAGTTACTCTTGGATAGATTATGGGAAGAATTTGCCTTATCCTTGGTTAAAAAAAAGAAAACTAGCTCCATTCTTAAGAGGTAATGAGAAGATAAGTGAGTATTTACTTATCCTAGAACATTTCCTTTTGCTCAAAGATAAGCAACAACTTGTGATTTCCTTTTGATTTTGTTTATTCTTCCCTCATATTTTGCTTAACATGATCCCTATCTCAAACCGAAAAAGATTGGGTGTGCTTAACTTCTAACAAGCTGTCTTCTGTCTAAACATGAAGAATTAAACAATGTTTCTCTTTCTGTTACTAACAATGGCATAGTCTCATGATACACTTTGTTGCAAGAGATTAGCAGTGAAAGCAGCAACTTTAGACAGTTTAAGACGAGATAAGCATAACTCTTGCTTGATTTTCTGTTAGTTCAAATTCTTGTAGCCAAATGAAGTCAATATCAAAAGATTTTTTCTTGATATTAGTCAGCTCATGTGGCATGTTTTTTATATGTTACATAATTTTACCTGTAAATATCCAAAAAAAACAATTATTAACAAGGATCAAAGGTAAAAGACTGAAGCAAGTTGAAATACAAAGATAGATCAAATACAAAAAATATCTTAATAAGTACAACTAGTTTAAAAGTAACAAAGCAGGTTTTCTGATTTATATATATATTTTAGTAATAATCTACTGAACCTGCACAACCAGTTTGCTAGTACAATACTCCAACATCTAATCACCAAAAAACAATTACACAGCCTAACATATAAGTAGAATAAGGCTGTTTATATATGAGCAACTTTGTACTAGCCATTTGCTGCTTTTCATTGCTGATTGTTTTCTATTATGCTAGCAGTTCTGAAATCCTGAACTTTATTAAAAATATTCAGATCTCAAGATTAATTAATAAAGAGAATGAATCTATTTTTAAAGCCAAATTTAATAGATGTAGTTTCTCAAAATAAGTTATATAAATGTCTATTACTTTAAAAATAAAAAAAGTACTCACAAAGCTACAGTACTATTGAGATCCTTTACCTAAGAAAACACACACACACACACTTACACACACACAAGGGAGTTCTGAAAAAGTAATTAGTGTGACTCACTTTCAAAAATCTGACCAAATGACTAAGCATCAGACTTTATTTTCTTGGAGGGGCTTCTTGGTTGGGCTGAGAATTTTTAGTAGTGTTCTCAACATGTGTGTATGTGCATAATTGCTGAAACCTCCTGATGAAGGGACTGTATGATTGCAAAAAGGTTTAACTTGTGATATCACTGAGCATTTATTCAACTAATATTTTAAAATTTTCATTCACTTTAAGGATTAAATTGATTATTGACAGAAAATTCCAACAGGAAAGGCAAATGAAAATGAAACAAAACGTAGTTGTGTTTTGTCCCCAGCTGTATTTGAACTCAGCCTTTAATTTTTTAATTTCTATTTCTCATTATGACACAATAATTTCACTGCTATTTATTTAACGTTATTCATTATCAGTACTAAGGAACTACATAAGTATTTCTCATAATCATTGATGATTAAGCACTAATTTTTTTTTTTTGATGGGGGAAGGGTTTTGAAATTTATTTTAGTCAGTTTCAGCACTCAATCACTATTGTGGAAGAAAAAATGTTGATCAGTACTGAGGCAAGTATTGCTAACAAAATTGGGTTATCTCTCTCTTTCTTATATGAATGTATGCAGACACATACATGGCGGGGCTGAAAAGTTCTCAGGCTTTTTAAAAATAATTTGGATGTTTGGTCATGTGTTCAGATTTTGAGAAGTGGATCAAATCAAGAATTTTTAAGCACCTAACTTAAGCACACACACACATACATACATACATATATATATATATATATATATATATAATTGTGTATTTGGGCAGCAATCCCTCTTTTATACAAATATCATTAAAAACAACTGACAAGGTATAGCGGTTAAGTTTTTTTATTTAATTTTTCTAGTATTCCTATAATTTTCTTTTCTGGACATAAAGTATGTAGAAATTGCCCAAATGTTTTGTATGTCTGAGTGCTTTTGGCTATTACCCTTGATAATATCCTTGATAATGACTAAAAGTATAGCCAAAATTGCTTAGACATACAAAACATTTTATAAGAAAATTATAAGAACACAAAGGAAAATTAAATAAAAAGAACCTAATCGCAGTACCTTGTCAGTTGCTTTTAATGAAACATGTTTATATGTATATAAATATGTGTGTGTATGTATATATATATATATATATATATATATATATATTAGGTTGGTGCAAAAATAATGTCATTTTCTGACATAGTAACTTATGTGAGAAAACGACATTATTTTTGCACCAACCTAATATATAAACAGAAGTTTCATATATATATATATATATATATATATATATATATATATATATATATATATATATATATATATAAACACAAGTTTCATATATATATATAAATGCAAGTTTCAATTATGTAAATATATATATAAACACAAGTTTCATATATATATAAATATATATATATATATATATATATATATAGATAATGTCAAAACTTTTCATTTACTGATATGTTTTGTTCTCTGATGTACTTTGTCAAGGTAAATGTAAGGGTTTTATTTTGTAAAATATATTTAAACAGAAGTGAAAATAATGTTAAGATTTCAAATTTTTAAATTTAAGAACACTCATAAATATTCTGTGAAAGTCAAGGTAAACTATTGTGGATGCTAAGTGATGTTATTTAATGCATAGTAAATAATGGTGAATGATTGGAAAATAAAATCCTTACATTTATCTTGATAAAATTCATCAGAGTGTGAGAGACATTGGTAAATGAAGTTTTCTTTTTTCTTTATTCATACTGAATTTTTACAGATATATTTTATTTATATCCTAATTTTTACACACACACACACACACATATATATATATATATATATATATATATATATATATATATATATATATATATATACATATACATATGTTGTCCATCCCATATAATAATGAGGTAATAACAAAAGTATTTATTATAAAATGTTATTGTCCTTGTTAAAATTTTTCAATAGTAAAACAACAAATAAACTTTTTTCTGTAATTAATCTTTTTTATCAACCACGCCTAAACACATGCAAATTTCTCTGATATAAACACATACCATTAATGTATAGAGCTTTGATGTATATGCATATATACACACTGATAAACAGAGTTCTCTTGCACTTTAAAAGAAATATCGCTTATAATCATTGGGATTAAGCAATATGCAAATTAATTCCTCCTAACGATAAGGCCTACACTAAAGAACAAATATCATTGGTTTATTTTTGTTTATTCAAATTCTGCTTTAACCAGGTGGTTGACAAGATATCTCCAAAAACATTTCTTTCTTCTTGATAATCTTACTCTGGCACGGAAAACATTTTTTGTCCTGGAGCAACTCAATATGTCAAGTAAAATTATATTAATCTCAAGTAGTTAAAATAGTTCAGTTCTTTCTTTAGTTTTAAAAATGATTCACTTAAAAAGTAATTTGTCTTATATATTTGGTACTTTTATCCTATAAGAATATACTATTTCTAGCTGGAAGCTGTAATTTAGATAATTGAGTGAGCATTTCTTCAATTTAATGTTTACAATTTGTATTTAAATAGAAATTCTTGAATAATCAAGTTATTTAAAGTAATTAAATTAGAAAATAATCATTTAATCATGTTTTCTTACAAGTAACTTTAATTTGATATATTTAAAAATATTTAATACTGTATGGTTTAGATTATCTAATTTTAATATATACTCAAACATTTTGTATTTTTGAATCTGTATTCACTGAAAATTTATATATACACACACACACTTAACTTTCTTATCGTAGTCAACTAAGTGCTATGATGGGATTCTTCTTATGTTTTTGTTGAGCACTTTTTGATTTAATTCATTTTGAGTTTAGTAGGTTCATCAAAGCTTCACCAGAACCTGATCAACCATACATTTGAGGAACTTTGCTACAGGTTGTATCAGAAAGAAGGCAATGTGCAAGTCTAACTACTTCTAGAGGCTCTATTCTTGGTTTGAATTCAATGTTGTTGTTCTCCTAAACTAGCTACCAATCAAAGCTTTCATACTCAGTCTACCTTACTATTTTAACCATAGCTGGGATATAGATATTTTCTTCTTTCACCCTTTCATTCTAAAGGAACATAAACATAGAAAGAGTAGAAGCTGAAAGTAGAGCTTGAAATGTGCTCAGTCTGTGGCCCACATAACGCTGGCTTTAAAAGACAGGGACAGGCCAGTTAATAACTGTGGGCAAGATGCTAAGTATAACCAAGAAGTACCATACAAAGCTGTATGCTTCCAAAATACAAATAAAAACAAAAATCGCTGCAGTAGATACTAGTAATATGCTAGAAGTAGCAACAAATGAAATACTTTTATACTACAAAATGTGAAACCCAAAAAAAGTTAACAGGTGACAATGGTATAGTTTTGAAAGATACAGGAAAAGCATTTCAGAAAGAATTATCAAAATTATTTACCTAGTGAATATAGAAAAGAAAGGTACCTCATACTTCAGTCTCAAGAAAATAATTCTATTTTTTAAAAAAAGGTGATAATAATAGTCTTAGCAGCTATAATATTATTACCAAACCTTAGATGAAATTAAGCCGTGCATTTTTTTCTTTTTTTTTAAGCATTCCACCCCAAGCAAAGTGGGAAGCCACTAGCATGCAAGGAGTTACAGACAGTTGGAGCAAGAGCAAAGAGGAGTGATAGAGGAAAGGATGAAGAGAAGGTTAGGGAATAGATCAGGGCATCTGGAGGGGTTAATTGACATTACATTTGAATAGAATTATAGCTATCAGGAATGTAGACTGTTACTCAACAAATTAGTATACTTGGGGATCATCATAATTTTATAAACAAGAAATAATTATTCATTTTCTTCAGAGTTCAAAATGTTTTTCATTCTGAGTAGAATCACTGGAAATGACATCTTTTCAGTTCTAAACTAATTTAATCCTAACAACTGTTTTGGATACTTTTTACATATGGATTACAACTTTCTAGGTCACATGCCATCCAATTACTAAACTAAGAAAGAAATAAAACCAATGATTGTCCTAGAGCAGCAGACAAGATATTCTTCTGATATGCCATTATTAAAAAATATTCACGTCCCAAATGATTAAACAAATAGATAAGCGGAGAAGACTGGCCTCTAAATCAACATCAGGAAGATGGAGGTTATGAGCATAAACAACAAACAACAAAGACCCAGTGTGATTACACCAAGAAGACCTCAAGGAAGTTGATAAGTTTGTCTACCTGGGAAGTGTCGTCAGTAAAGATGGGGGGTCAGATGAAGACATCAAATGTCAAATCAACAAAGCCTGACATGCTTTCAATACTCTGCAGCCAATCTGGAGATCCACAGCCCTTTCACTTTACAAGATCTGGATCTTCAACACGAACATCGTCGGTCCTACTTTACAGCTCAGAAACCTGTCAAGTAACCAAGACCAACATCCACAAACCTCAGACATTTACCGACCGATGGCTCAGGAACATCCTCAATATGAGGTGGCTGGAAGTTGTCTCCACCAACCAACTGTGGGACAGAACCAGACAAGCTCCAATCGAGATTGACATCGAGAAACGGAAATGGGGATGGATCGGCCACACACAAGCCTGCTTCTAGTGTCACCAAGGCAGGCCCTTGACTGAAATTCAAAAGGGAAGCAAAAAGTGGGTCAACCAAAACAGACTTGGTGCAGAATTGTTGATGCAGAGATGAAGGCAGCCAGCACAACATGGGACAAGCTGAAGAGGATCGCCTGGAATCATATTCATTGAGAGGTGTTGTTGTGGCTCTGTATTCCCAAAGGAATCAAGAGGCATAAGAAGAATGGATAAATAAATCAAAAGAGATAGACTTTAAAAATTTCATATTACTATATATATATATATATATATATATATATATATATACTTCTTGTTTTCACTCTCGCGTGGTCATGTGTGACGTCATAAGCTGCAATGCGATTTTTGCTTCCGTGTCTTATATACACGAGTTTGTCGTTGCTTTGAAATTTTTCATGCAACAAAAACAGACTATCATTATTGTTTTGTCCGTGTATTGTTTGATATATTGAAATGTAATTGTCATCTTTCATAATGGCTTATGTAAACTGAAAGCTTAGATCAGATTTAAACATGTATCAATATGGTAATTTCCTTTCATCTTTCAATGATAATGTGCCTAAGCGTATCAGACAATATGAAAGGAACTTACTTAAAATAAACAGACACAACTTGTCTATATTATTTAATCAAATATGCATCAATGAAAACTTGCTGCCTAAATATACACAATATATATATATATATATATATATATATATATATATATATATATATAATTATTTATTTAAAAATATGATTCCATCACTACATGAACATTAAAGTACCAAGCTCTGTTCCATCTTGAAGC
The DNA here is from genome assembly GCA_963932145.1 of Acanthosepion lycidas. Taxonomy (NCBI): domain Eukaryota; kingdom Metazoa; phylum Mollusca; class Cephalopoda; order Sepiida; family Sepiidae; genus Acanthosepion; species Acanthosepion lycidas. The sequence goes on along the minus strand of OZ010594.1, from coordinate 104,216,617 downwards.
GAAATTTTTTTGGAAACAGAGCTTGGTACTTTAATTCAATTTAATTCAAATAATTATTTTGAATTTTTTTGGCTTTTGTTTTGAAACATGAGAACTCTTATGTAGCGATGGAATCATATTTTTAAATAAATAATTATATTTAGGCTGTACTGTTGTATCGAGCACTGTCTTTTAAAAATAATAACAAAAATACTAAAGAACTTTGGATGATTTACCTAACAAGTTCTTTCTTATTTTCTATATATTTTAACACACACACACACACACACATATATATATATATATATATATATATATATATATTGAAAATTTTCATATATATATATATATATATATATATATATATATATATTGAAAATTTTCATATATATATATATATATATATATATATATATATATATATATATTGAAAATTTTCAACAAAATCTCACCATTTTACTGTTGAACTAGCAATATATAACTGTCTGTTCTTTTCTAATAGTAACTTTTCTTGCACTTCTTGTCTGTGGAACTAACTTCTGATTTCTTGCTTCTGTGCCATCTGTAATCCTCAAAAAATTGCCATCTACTGTCTTCCTGAATCCTGTTCCTTTATTGTCCTTTTCCTCACCTCTCCTCACTAAAGTTTTCTCATTCTCTTTCACTCCCTGTAATCTCCTACATCTTAGTGGCTTTATTGCCTTGCTTGGGGTGAAATGATTAAGAAAAAAAAGGAAAAATTAATGACAAAGTGAGAAAAAATATGTTACACCATACTGACAATGACCTAAAACTAAATGATTCTAAAAATTATTTTCTCACCATAACAAAAGAATAAAATCCAGAATAAGTATCAGATTCTGTATAAGGGCAAACAAAATTTGTAACCTTTGCTATCTATATGAAGAGGAGAAATACTTTTAAGATCCTCTAAGTATATCATATTCAATGTGAAACAAAAAAGCTCATAAAATATTTAAAATTAGAAGTGTGTACTTTTCTGACAAACCCAATGAATCAAAATATATTATTCTACACACCAAGTCTATCACAAATAAAACTGAAAAGAATTTAATTAAGCTTAACATAACATTTCTTACAACTACTTCTAAAACAATAAAAGACATAATTAATGCAAAACAAACTAATATACTAAAACTTGAAGTAAGAATTTACTCTATCATCTGTAATAATTGCTACAAAGAATACATAGGAGAAACCTTGAGGAATGTAAATAAAAGATTATATGAACACAAAAGGGATCTTTTACAAAAGAATACACTCAATGCATTAGTTGCTCACTGTCATGAGTATATCTGTAATTTTGATTTAAAAAATGGTATTTTAATTAAGAGAAATCAATTTAGTAAAATGAAAATGTATAGAAATGTGCTTTAATCACTAGATCATCCACAGTAAATTTACATTCATCCAGATTCTTACAAAATTTCACATTTCTTGGCAGATCTTCTATTATCACAATGTGGGATGATATCTAATAATAAAAGTGATAAAAACATAAGCGAAAAGAAAAAGATACTAAATGAAATTGGTTAGACTAAACGAATATAAAAAATAAATAAATAAATTTAAAAGTTAAAAATTTCACCATTCCCTCTCCTTCATGCATATGCGTAGTTACATCAACATAAATATCATTTTTGTCTGATGAAGTCCTAAAGGCCGAAATGTGTCACACACAAATATTTTTCTTACTTTGTCATTAATTTTTCTAATATTGTTGTGGTATATAAAAATTTATGTATCATTTTCTCTTATGTATGTACATATATATTAAATATATATATACATATATGCTCTTCGTTAATGAATTGAGCACTATGGCTGCTAGCATTTGTATACATTCATATAGAATAGATTAGAATTTACTTTTCTCTGTTATGCACTGATAACTTAGGTGTAGGATCTCCAAATGATACCAAATTGGCCAGGTTTTGATACAGGCTTGTATGTGGATGACCATATATATATATATATGTGTGTGTGTGTGTGTATAAAATATGATACAGAATCCAAAGTTTTGAAGAAATATGACAAATGGAAAACCATTTCATAAAAACTAGATTTGATTAAATGTAATCAAATCTACTTGTAATGAAACAACTTTTCAATTATTATATTGCCTCATTCATATATATATATATATATATATATATGAAATTGACTAAGTCCAACAATTATTTTAATATATTTTTTATTGTTATACGTTATTTATATATACACAAATATTTAAGTAAATGCTCTGTTTATAATAAACAGTATTAAAACATTTACCATCTGAACATCCAAGAAATCTCATAGAAAATATGCATCTTCCATCAGGAATTGAACTTGTATCCTACACAGAACCTATCATATAGCCTGACATGCTATACCAGTTTTGATACAAAGGAGCATCTGGTTAGCAAGATCGATTTTACTGCTTTTAAACTAGAAACTTATCATGATTTCCCTCGAACATCCATATCTCGAAGCATATCTTAACATAAACAAATGACGTCACACACTACAAAATGGACTAAGTCCAACAATTATTTTAATATATTTTTATTGTTATAAAATGCATATTTTCTGAAATTTCTCAGACATTCAGGCCAGCAAATGTTGTTAATACTGTTTATTATAAACAGAGCATTTACTTAAATATTTGTGTATATATAAATAACATATAAATATATATATATATATATATATATATATATATATATATATATATATATATATATATATATATATATATATTCATGCCACCTTGTAAAATGTACAATAACCTCATGATTTCAAAATCTCTTACACTTGTATTTTATTACAGGTTTCTATGTAAATAAAACTATTTTCTATGTGTTATAAAACCAAATGGTTTTGAATTCCATCAAAAACTTGGTTTAAAAAAAATACAAATCTGGGGCCAAGCAAGTAATTATATGATGATGGGTGCTGAACCTTTTTTTATCTAAAGCTAAGAAGATTCAATTTCACCACTTCCTAATATTTTCTAAATAAATAAATTTGAGGAATTTATTTAAATTCTTACCAATCCTCTTGATTCTCGCCTTAATTCTCTCACATATGGTTATCATTATATTAAGTATTACCAAGCAACCTCCTCCACTGCTCCACTGAAGCACTGTGAAAGGCCTAGCATGGTAAACTCATG